>CAXITT010000088.1:621590-676837 GCA_964033795.1 Lymnaea stagnalis | reverse complement strand
CCTCGTTGAAGTTGCCCCCCCCCCCCCAACAGCTAAATACTCATCAAAGTTAGATTAAAGGAATCAAAATAACAATGTAACCAAGACAGTACGTAACCACTGTTTGGATTAAAAAAAGGGGGTGGGGTCGATTTTGCGTAGGCAGAGTTGTGGCGAGAAAGAAAAAATAAAGGGGGTGAGGGGGATGAGGGACTGCGCCCAGGGATGTCAGCTTGTCACAAATAACATCACTTTGGAGATGGTGTCGGTGGGTCGTCGAGTTTGCACTCATAATACCCCCCCGGCACTCCCCCACAGGGGCCAGAGCAGGGTCTCCCCGACTCCAGGTCCTGCGGAAGCGCGCCAGGAACTTCCCTCCTGGCCTGAGGGACGTCCGGTCGACCGAAGACGCTGCATTTAAAGCGTTCGTAGTCCGCTCTCCTATGGGCCAGGAAGGCTTTACTTCCTCTCCCGGGAGGTGGTGTTGCGTTAAGTCAGGACGTAGCGGGGACGAAACGGTCGCCTAGGGGCGGCTTTCTCAGGGCCGCGTCTTTTAAATCATCGGCAAGGGTTTAGGCTGCCACCCATTGCCTCATACCCATTACCGGCAACAAGTAATCATGTTAGTGCGAGCCTACCGTTGCGTATGAGTCATGCAAGTGGGTCGGGATTTTTTAGCTTCGGGGGGGGGGGGGGGCCCTCCCCCCCCCCCCTAGTCGTCCACGCCACGAAGAGGCAAAATCCCATGTGGCACCACCGTGCAGTGGTGTTGCTCCGTGGTCTAGAGGCGTTCGGCCACGTCGCTTGTCACAAATAAACGTGTTCATTATTCATTGATGAATTGACAAACAAACAAGAAATCACTTTTAAAACGATATGTGAGATTCAATGACGTCGCATTAGTTTAGTTTCATTCTGTTTTGTTTTAGCATTTCATCACATGCATTAAGGATAGATAAACAATCATATTGCCCGCCAAATATTCACATTTGCTTTATTTTCCCCTTCAAAAATACATTTAGTTTTTACTGCATACCCAAATAGGTCACAAATACACAGTACGTTGCAACAGCTATGCAATTAATCTCCACACCAAAACACGCAACAATTGAACAAATCATATTTCATTCATCTTTCCTTTGAAAAAAAAAAGATTTTTGGAGGGTGGGGTTCAAAATTTGACAGAATGTGTTGTCATCGGTAACGAATCTATGTGCCAAGTTTCAGTTCAATAGATTGGCGGGAAGTGGGTCAATTAGTCATCCGAGGATTTGTGCCTTAAGCACAGAAACTCACGAACAAAAGCGAAGTTAATATAATAAGGATTTAAAAAGATGTTCGTTCCCCTTCAACTAGAAAATCGAATCATTATTCTAAGTCAAAGAAGATGTTTTATTTATAGAGAGAAATACGATGCACAGGACGGCGTGTTTTTTCTTATGTCAGGCCTTCTAACTTAAATGTTTTATGTTCAAAGTCAATATTGTCCTAGCCTAAATTGCGCTTATTTTTAAAGATGAGAATAAATAGGCCTATATACCGAGTGGTCTCAACTGAGTCAATCCCAAGCTAGTGGTCCGGAGTTCAATGCCCGCCAAAGACTCGGTCAAGCAAAAACATCTCAGACACCGGACGGGTGGATGGGACCCGTTTTCACATTGGATGACAATTATCTATGAGAAGGAAAACCCCTGAATTAAAACAAGGAGATGCAGTCCCGCAGGTGGATATCATTCCAACAATACAAAATTCCAACAACTCCTTGCGACTCTGTTGGAGCCAAGCTGCATCGTCCGCATAAGATGCTCCTTTGTGTTGTTCAGGTGAGTGGAGTCAGGCGCTTATCCTCCTAAAAGAAAAATCCCAGGCCGTGTGATTTCATCCTGCGAAGTCTGCACCATTGTCACATTGTGACGGACGGATGCCAGACAAATAGGCCTCTATACAATGAGAATAGATAGGCTCTTAAACCATGCCAATCACAATAAAATAGGCCTATATGCCATGCCATCACAATAAAATAGGCCAATATACCATGGCATCACAATAAAATAGTCTTATATACCCTACCATCACAATAGATAGGCTTATATACCATGTGAACACAATAAATAGGCCAAATACCATGACATCACAATAATTTTCAATAAATATTTCTATTATTCTATACACCACGCCATCACAAAAATATGGCATATATATAGCATGCCATCACAATAAACAGGGTTATATACCATGACATCACAATAAATAAACCTATATAAATATACCATCCATCACAATATGTAGGCCTATTTGCCATGCCTTCACAATAAATAGGCTTATATTCCATAACATCACAATAAATAACCCTATATTGCATAACATCACAATAAATACAAATACAATGTTTTCACAACACATGTCCATTTGTCTTTATCCATAAAAGAATATATCAACTCATATAAGTCTCATCTTAATAATTTTTGTATGTAGTATGTAGTGACATGATCATTTAGCACAAGCTGCGACTTATGGGCCTGGGATTGAATCTGTTTAAGTCACAGAACAGTAAGGAATATAAGCTGTTGATGTGGGACCAGTCAGTGTTGGGGATATAAGCTGTTGATGTGGGACCAGTCAGTGTTGGGATATAAGCTGTTGATGTGGGACCAGTCAGTGTTGGGGATATAAGCTGTTGATGTGGGACCAGTCAGTGTTGGGGATATAAGCTGTTGATGTGGGACCAGTCAGTGTTGGGGATATAAGCTGTTGATGTGGGACCAGTGTTGGGGATATAAGCTGTTGATGTGGGACCAGTCAGTGTTGGGGATATAAGCTGTTGATGTGGGACCAGTGTTGGGGATATAAGCTGTTGATGGTTCAACTAAATTGTGGATATCTGTTGATTTGGGAACTGAGTTAGCCATATTATATGTTGATGTGGGAATGCAGATGAGGATATAATCTTTGAGTTAGTAACTGAGTAGTTAGGGATATAATCATTTAATTTGGGAACTGAGTTGGTCAGATAACCTGTTGATAAGCAAACAGAGTTTGTCTTATTTTTCATATAATCTGGCGATGTGGGAACTAATTTAGTGCGAATTTCTGTTAATGTGAGAACTGAGTTAGTGAGAATATATGTTCATGTGAGAACTCAGCAATATAATTTATTGATGTGGGACCCGAGTGGTACATGTTGATAAGGGAACTGGGTTAGGCATATAATCTAATTATGAGCAAACTGAGTTAGTGAGAAAATCTGTTGATGTGCTAACTGAGTTAGCCATTTTATCTGTTGATGTTAATATTTGAGCTGTTACAGCCATATAATCTGTTTATGAGGAAATGAGTTGGCCACATAATCTGTTTATGAGGGAACTATGTTAGCCATATAATCTGTTTATGAGGGAAATGAGTTGGCCACATAATCTGTTTATGAGGGAACTATGTTAGCCATATAATCTGTTTATGAGGGAACTATGTCAGCCATATAATCTGTTGATGTGGGAACTGAGTGGGCCACATAATCTGTTGATGTGGTAACTGTGTTAGCCTTATAATCTGTTGGTGTTTGAACTGAGTTAGCCATATAATCTCTTGATGTGGGAACTGTGTTAGCCATATAATCTGTTGATGTGGGAACTGTGTTAGCCATATAATCTCTTGATGTGGGAACTGAGTTGGCCTTATAAACTGTTGATGTGGGAACTGAGTTAGCCATATAATCTGTTGATGTGGGAACTGAGTTAATCAAATAATTTATTGATGTGGGAACTGAGTTAGCCATATAATCTGTTGATGTAGGAACTGAGTAAGCCATATAATCTGTTGGTGTTTGAACTGAGTTAGCCATATAATCTATTGGTGTGGGAACTGAGTTAGCCATATAATCTATTGATGTTGGGACTGAGTTAGCCATATAATCTATTGATGTGGGAACTGAGTTAGCCATATAATCTGTTGTTGAGGGAAATGAGTTACCCATATAATCTGTTGATGTGGGAACTGAGTTAGCCATATAATCTGTTTGCGTTTGAACTGAGTTAGCCATATTATCTATTGATGTGGGAACTGAATTAGCCATATAACCTGTTGATGTGGGAACTGAGTTAGTCATATAATCTGTTGATGTAGCAACTGAGTTAGCCATATAACCTGTTGATGTGGGAACTGAGTTAGCCATATAATCTGTTGATGTAGGAATTGAGTTGGCTATATAGCCTGTTGGTGTGGGAACTGAGTTAGCCATATAATCTGTTGATGTAGGAATTGAGTTGGCTATATAGCCTGTTGGTGTGGGAACTGAGTTAGCCATATAATCTGTTCGTGTTTGAACTGAATTAGCCATATAATCTATTGATGTGGAAACTGAGTTAGCCATATAATCTGTTGATGTAGGAACTGAATTAGCCATATAACCTGTTGATGTGGGAACTGAGTTAGCCATATAATCTGTTCGTGTTTGAACCGAATTAGCCATATAATCTATTGATGTGGGAACTGAGTTGGTTATATAACCTGTTGGTGTGGGAACTGAGTTAGGTAAATAACCTGTTGATGTGGGAACTGAGTTGACCATATAATCTGTTGGTGTTTGAATTGAGTTAGCCATATAATCTGTTGGTTTATAAACTAAACTGTCACTACAACATACTGTAGTGTTGACTGAGCTCATGGTATAATCTGATAAAGTAGGAACTGACTGGGAAACATAATCTGAAGATTTAGGCCTAGAAATGTAATTGGGGCATTGGTGTGTTATAGGTGGGACTTTTGGGGTGATTATATCTAATGAAGAAAACGTCGTTTGGTGGATGCAATCTGTTGAAGATATCTCATCTGTACTACTTGGACAACTTGATCTCATTGTAGAAGGTAATGCTTCAATGACGTTATTTTCAGCTTCGCTTATAACTGGGTTTGATATGATATTCTCAGAGAGATCTAAGTTTGGTTTTGGGTTTTCAGAAACATCTGCATGTGCTTGTGGGGTTGTATGTTCAGATCTGGAATGTAAAGGAAGTGTTCCCATGTAACTAGGAAGTTTTGGGTCCAGCTGCACCAAAGACAGACCAGAAATTTGTTGTCCACTTGTGTCCCCTGGTAATATTCCCTCTTGTACATCTCCCTTTTCAATTATTATGTATTCATCAGCATGGTCAGACTGCAGTGATTTTCTTTCATTATATCCAACAAAAGTTTCAGAGACCTGCACATTCTGTAAGACAGTCATAACTGTAGATAACATGTTCGTGTCAACATCTCCTGTAGACACCTCTTGCTGTTTGTAACTATTTTTTTCTCCTTCATCGAAACTATTGGCAGCAATTCTGGTGTAAGATGGCATGGGCTCTTGACTTTGCTCGGTGGAAATTGAGGCTAGAGAAATTCCATGTTTTGGAGATGAGCCCCTACTAAGGAAGCTGTACATCTCACATAAATCACTGACATCATTTGAAGATGTGTTTAGTTGGGCAGATATTTTATTTACAATGGTCCTTGAACTATGTGTTTGTTGTGCCATCTCTACTCTCTTTGCTTTTTTATCAGTGTCACTTCTGCTGTCTGATGAGTCATCAACTTTCTGTTGGACAGCTGATGGGCTGTCAGCCACATTCCCATTATTTGTTTGGTCATCCTGAATGTTAGGATGAGAATCTTGTGAAGCAAGTTATTTTCTAAAATTTAATCATATGTCATTTAATTTCTGAATAAAACATAAATCTAAACATTTTTTCATATTTCTTTTTTTTCTTAATTTACTCTATTTCTTGTTTTATAACAAGCATTTGAATTTTTTTTCTTTCAAATTATCAATGTTTTCCATTTTCACATGAAAGATGCCATTAAGTGATCTATTTGCTAAAATAAATTTTTACCTCTATTTGAATTTCTTTTGTCCTTTTTCTTGAAATCTGGCATCGTCTATGTTAAAATGAAGAAATATCATTCATCACATTTATTGTGATAGTAATTGGAGTAGCTACATTAATAACCAAACTTATTATAAACAAGACTGAGTCAAACTAAGGCCAACTGACCTTGAAATAAGAGCTTTATTTTAAAAAGGGCTTCTCCAAAAATTGTGTAACATTTAAAAAACTTTGAAACTAAATTGTTGAGCCTGAAACAAGCTTTGTTGCTTGTATTTTCTACTTTAGTTAAAAATGTGAGCTCAGGCTTGGCTCACTTCTGGATATTCTTAAATCTTTTACAGATTTCTTGCAAAACAAAAAGAAGAAATTAAAACCTATAAGGCCAATGAATAATGTTCTTAGAACAGAATTACTTAGAGAATTTTAAAAATAAAATATAATTAAATCAAGAAATGGTGTATACAGACCTGTTTACCCTCAAACTCTTAAAATCGTACAATATCATCAAAAAATCGTTTAATACATTATCTTAATAGTGAAAAATAAACATACAGTATATATAATGTAGGTATACACCTCAAAATCGTACATTGTACGCCAAAATCGTAAAAGTAAACAGGTCTGTGTATATGCTTTTTATTATATGTTTGATAAGGCAATTTAGTACTTCAAGTTTTAATTTGAGTTCAATGACCATTCGGTCATATATCCCTTTATGTTAAGTCAAATTAAAATTATTTTAGACTTACCTGTAACAAATCCATGCAACAGCGATGAAAACCAATGAAACCACTGCAATGATGGACCCAACAATGGTCAGGACTATGCTTCCTGAGGTATTCAAGATTACACAATTTTCTTCATAATGTAAATTCAATCATTCATATGAAATATTGATGAGTTGTGTTGATTAATTGATTATTATTCATTCTGTCAAATTTCTGCATTAGACTTTGTAGTGTACAAATTCTTGTGAGTGTGGAATGGGGCCTTCTATTTATATCTGCACTCTATCCTACTTTCAGTTAGACTCAGTCTAACTAAGCCTCTTAGTTTATAATTAATTTAAGCAATGAGATACATTTAATGCCTTTGCGTAGTTTTCTTATCTTGTAATATCTTAGTGTTGTGCTGTTCATTAGAACATTTTCAAACCCATCTGGTTTGTCTAGTCTTAGTAGAAAGTTTTTATCTAGACAAGTATTATGGTATTATGATAACCAAAAAAGTGGATTTTTCTTTATTTCTGGTTTACCCATTTAAACATTAATACATGTGCATCTTCCAGCAAGAAATTATTTTATTAAATATAACTTGATGGACATACAAGAAGTCTTGCCTGCAGGTTTTGGTGTCATTTCCTTCCAGAACAGTTCTTGACCCAAGTGATCATCAACTTTACCCAGGACTGCCACTTTGTAGATGGTATTGGCTTCAAGTTTGGACACCTTGAAAGATGATGATGTGGCTGCTAAATCAACATTCTGGATACTGCTTGAATCTGAAAAAAATAAATTAATAAGGTAGTAGAAATGCCATCATTATATGATGAGCTCAGAACTGTTTCAGTTTTCTTATTAATTATCATAATTTAATTTTATAATTGACATTAAAAAATGTAATGTTAAATGTGAGCTTAAAATAAGTCTAATTGATAGTTTTTGAAATTATAGAATGATGTAAGGAATGAAAAGCTGGAGGATTTTCATTTTTCAAAGGGAAATGGATTTATAACAGCACAAAGCTTACCATTGCACTTATGCCGCTGACACCATATCACTCGGTACCCTGTCAAAAAAACTTGGGTCTTTTTTGTGCATTCAATTTTCTGCCAAAAGACATGGGCAGATTCTGTGTCTGGCTGTACATTTACAATAGCAGGTGATGGTAAAGATACTGGAATGTTTTAAAATTAAATGTAAGTAAATTCTGAATATATAAAGCAAATGTTTGTCCGATTTATTAATAGATATGATACAAGGACAAGATATATGATAATTAGACAAGAGCAAAACGACTTAACTATTAATACGGCAGTCTGATTTACAGTGTTAATAGTGCTAATAAAGAAAATGATACTTGATTTAAAAATTAAAATAAGTTATTGATTATTGGTATCTCCTGATATTGATTAAAGGATAAAGTATGATTTTTTTTCTTTTGAAGTTGAAACTTTCAGACAACTTAGAGTTAATATTAGTTAGTGTAAAAACAGAAGAGAGAATGAGATTTTTTAAAGACCAACTTAGATTGATCAGAGCCAAACCCTCACTGAACACTGATGACTTCACCACTGACAACCCCATAAACAATTACACCCGAAAAAATAGCAAAAGCTTCACTGTGCCTCGGTGCAACACAGTGCAGTATAAACAATCTTTCTTCCCAAGCACAATAATAGCTTGGAACCACCTGGACAATGCCGCTGTGAACTCAACATCGGTTGAAAGCTTCACGGCTGCCCTGGCATCTGATAGGAGCTGTTAGACTAGCAACACCATTCCCCCTACCGTTGCACAGATACCAGTATATGGATGCAGCAACGAACACAACCAGAACCAGAACCAGATAAGTTTCCAAAATATTGCAAGCTTTTAAAAATATTGACTTAATTTTAAACAACGTTCAAAAATATGTTTGAAGTAAATATGAAAGGTTATAAAAGAATAAGACAGTTCATCAAGGCTTTAGAAAGTAATATTTTAATTTCTTTTATCTAAATCTGCTTCCTCAAGTTTTACCCGGTTGTGGATAAAACAAACAATCAGTCCAGTGTATGCCTGTTGTTAAGCCACTCTCATCATCTCTTCTGGCAATACCAAAGTTGTAATCAATTGCATTTTCAGATAGTTCTGGGATGACCAGATCGAACTGAAATCTAGGAACATGCCTCCAATAAATTGGTCCCTGTAAGAGATGAGATGTGAGAGCCCAACAAGCAGACAAAGAGCTAATCTATGATGGTTGAAATACAAATATGTGAAATAAATATGGAAATTAACATTTTTTAAAATTTTTTGAATCTAGTTTAAGAATAAGATAGCTACAACTTTGCAAAATAGCTGTTTTAAGGGTCCAACAGCTCCCTACCTATATATATATATAAGATAATTGTCTTAAGATATTTAACATTAATAATAGTTTGAAGGAAGATTTACCAAATAAATGATGTAAAGTTTACCTGACAAGGAGAGTTTGTATTCTCAATACACCAAAACACAGTATAGGTGCTGTTCTTGTTGTCCTTAGTCTGGTTCCACAAGGCCATGGATTCAGTTTTTATTCCATTCAAAGCGATGGCAAAAGATTTTCTAATTTGCAAAGATACTGAAAAGTATTTAAAAATAAATTGTAAATTTGAGTGCAAGAAGGTTATTTATTAATAGTCTTCTTTTTTTTTTTCAAATTTGTTCCATTTATTTTTTTAAATTTAAGTAAATATATAAAATAAAATTTATTGTGAAAAGGAAATATTTACAGTCAGTTAAACTTTACCTTGGAAACTTAATGGTGCTACTCTAATAATAGAAGGATTTGTTGATTCACCGGCTGAATTCACTGCAGCTATTTCCAAATTTGTGGGTAAATTATTACAGGGTATATCAACAGTTGCACTATAACTACCATTGTCCACTTCAATCAAAACTTGGCCCTTGTGTTTAATAATATATTTTGTAATTACGCCGTTCCTGGCAGACTCGTTAACATCCTAAAAATGAATTTCAAAAGAATATAAAATCCTAACTTTTAATTTTAATTCAATTCATAATTGGCATAATTTTAGTCAAGGCTTTTTTATTTTCAAGATGAAAACCATTATAAGAGAAGAAAAAGTAAATTATGAATTGGACACTAATTCTAAAGTTTGGTACTTAACATTTTCATTCCTATTCCAGATGACTATTTAAGTAGAGTAAGTGGTGTGATTTTGTTTAACATCCTTTAAGATGTGCTATTGAAATTTTCATAAACAATTTGAATGTTTCATTTGCACATGTCGGCCCTATTGATAAAAATGTTATTATTAACTCATTCATATACTACTTTGTAAGAAAGTAAATTTTATGATTATAATTATATGAAAGTAAAATTAATCAATAAATGACTCACACAACGACAAATTCCATTCTTTTAAATCAAATAATAAGAAAACTGTAATATCGTTTCATCTTTGTGAGTACCATTTTTCTTTTTAAATTTGTTTAAACCTGTAGCTTAATATTTACCCAACCTTAGAAAGGATTTTACGTGTTATTTTGAGAAAAAAGAATTTAAAAGTTATAATTTCTTTGTCTTTTTTAAATTATTTTTTTGTTGAAAAAGCTGATGAAATGTAAAAAAAATTAATTTTAATTACTTTTTTAAAACAAAAGATAAGCATTATTGTTTGCTTTTTTAATTTTTTAAATTGTTAACAAAATAATGTAAAGGTGGTTTTTAAAAAAATAAAACCCCTAAATCAAAATCATCACAACTTTTTAAACTTACAAAGTGAATTTATTGTTTTAATTAAGAGTATAAAAATTACCTTCCAGAAAATTGTAACATTGAGCAGGTCATTCATGCATGATGCACTGAAAATGTAACTGCCATTAGTTGTTTCAGGCCCTGTGGATGGTGCTACAAAATAAAGCAGACATTACATTTAAAAGGATGAACTTCAAAGATCGAGGCATTTTCTTTTTTAAATACACAATTTTAAAATTCAACTAGCAATACTAGGGTATATGATTCACTCTCATTTTTGGAGACTTCAGCTTCCTAGTATCTGCTTTAGACTAAATATGGTGCAATTATCTGAAAACTTTTTTATATTTAAAAAGCATTCATCTATTGAAAGTCTAAATAAGTTTATTCTAAAATCTTTACCTGCCTCAGGTGTGAAATAGTAAATATATGTTTTATCACTCCAATATCCTAAGAAATTACCACCTGGGTAGCAGTGAACAAAGAACTTATGCATGGTGTTAGGCCTCAACTCACAAATGATGTTGCTTGTCTTTGTAATGTTGTCTAGTCTTAACTGGGGAGTTTAAATGTTAGAATGATTACAATTAATATTAATATCACAAAACCTTAATATCATCTTTAAGGAACTAGGGCACTTTATGCCATTCAAATTGTTTCATCAGATTAATGCACTAAGATTTTTGAGACGCAAGAATACTCCTTATTTCAATAAAGATAATAAAACACCAAAATGGATGTTGATCATTTTGTATCTAATGATAATGCACTGATGTCTGGTTATGTATTTAAATATAGGGAAGATTGGTGGAAGTTGTCATTTAGAAAGCAGCAGTCATCACAAAGATTCAAAAATACTAATAAAATGTACATTATTTTATTCTATACACTTAAAGTAGTAGCCAGAAAATAATTGATGGCGCTGTAACTTCAGATATGGGGCATCTGATTCCCGATCAGCGTGTGGTTGGCTTTATAAGCCAGATTCAAATATAATAATGAATGACATTAAACAGTCTTTATAATTGTAAAAATGATTGGTACTGAACATCATTTTCCTAACCTCATAATCTGTATTTTCTGGACGTTTGTGAAATACTTGACAGACTGCATCAAATGTTTTAGTATTCTTCCAAGATAATAGATAACAGCCCTCTTGATCACCTTGTTTTGTTAGAGAAAAATCTTCAACTTGAGCAGGTTTGACTGCATTTTTATGAAAGAAGTGTATACAAAATTATATAATGTATGTCATCTTAATTTAAATATAATTTTAATGTAAAAATAATTATTAAATTAAAAGCAAGATCCAATGGGAGAGGTTCTTCTCTTTACCATTTCTTGTTACATAATTAGTTTATTTATAAAATAGACATGAAACTTATTGGACTTTAAGTAAGTTACTGTTTTTTTATACATATATTCTCCCTGAAATAAATGTACAATTGACAGAAAATTTACCTATCTTATATGTCTCAACATTGAAAGAGTTAGTGGCTGTATCCCCAGTGAAAGAATTGTTTACACTGACCAAAATTTTGAATGATAAAATTGTAGTTATGGATGACCAAAAACATCCATCAAATTGTGGTTGTGGACATTTGTTAAAATCTGATCTGTTGATTTTTAAGAATAAGAGTTAAACATTAAATCAGGCCTACTATTTGTACATAAAATTTTTTTAAAACTTTTCTACGCATAGATGTTTTTAACTTACTCAACAGTTTTGCAATATGCCCTATGCATAAGGTAAACATTTTTTAAATTTAAAACTAGAATATTTTGAAAATTGACAAACTTAAACTGGGACATTAAAAAACAACTTTTGATGTACAAAAATTAACAATTGTGTGGATACAGTTGGATGGGTCATTGTTGGTTGGTTGTTATTTTGAATATTATTGTGAAAGCTAACTTTGATAAACTAGAAATTTTAGTTTTGGTTGTTTCCTTTAATTATGTCTGTATATCAGATGTACTCTTTTGTTAATTATTAAATATATTTTCAGTTTTTGAACTAGGCTTATTGTAGGCAGTGATTATTTCAGAAATTTGGGGGGGGGTCACTTCAGATTTTTTGGGGGAGCAGTGCCAGCAGTGCTAGTTGTTGGACATATTTTTGTCCAGGGGGGCACTTTGCTTTCCCCGGGGGATATAGCTGAAAGAAGCCCTGACTGTAGGCCTACTAGTTATAACTCATGACTTAAAAGGACAAATGTCCAAAAACCAGCACTTTAATTGTAAAAACAGTACAGATTGTCATAAACTGGAAGTCCTGACTTGGGGTAGCTAATAGTAATAAACATACTATGAGCACTTTTTTTAGAACAAATGCTAGAAGAAACGGCAAAAAGGACTTTGCGGACTATCCCATAAGTCATAAGTTAAAACTAAAAGCAATTGCCGCATTAGGTAAGTTAAAGAAAATCAAAAGTTGAGTTGTGGGGAAAATGTGGTATTTCAAATAATTGACATTGACTTAGACATCATTGGCACATCGACATCATTGAATGGGAGTCGCTTAGTCACTTCCTTGTTTGGTCACGTGATGAGAGTAAGCCGTCACTAGGCTGCTACACACAACAAAAGATACTTCATCAGTGCTTCCCCAATGTTATGTTACTTGAAAATTTTACCTTTCAAAATATTCTGGAATAAACGCGTTTTTTAAATGAAATACATAATTGTGACAATAAATATACGTCAGTTATGATTAAGGAAGAAAGTTATTTCAAGAAAAATTTGTGAGCGATATTCGATGGGAACTATCAATACTATCATCGGCAGGCTGTTGTAGAGCTCCATGCGTGCCCATGACGTCATTTGCGTGTTTATACAATATCGGTGCAGGAGTCATTCCCCTTTGTTTATTTTATTGTTAATTTTCATTGGACGAAATGTCGGCATACTCATGACGTCATTTGCGTTTTTATTCAATATTGGTGCGGCGAAGGAATATTTTAATAACCGGTTGGAACAAGATTTCATGTGAATAATTAACGAAGGTCCACTTTGTCAAGCCATTGTCTTAAATTTTCTTTATCCTTAAGCGGAAACTTATGCAGACTTATACCGCTGTCCTTAACTTGACTGTTTGAACAGCCAAAAGCCAAACATTGCCTTGGCATCTTGAATTTCTAGTTGTAGTGTGTAACGGGCTACTGTTGTCAAGCACTAGTGTGTTGTATACAGCCTACCGGAAGTCTTACTCGTTTTTACGCTCATCACGGGACAAATCAATCGACTAAGCGACTCCCATTATTGCCAGAGAATGAAGTGAACTCCTGATGAATGAATATAGCTGTAGGTAGTAGGCGTAGGCCTACATGATCACTCGAATTGCAAGGTATTGACCAGCAATTACAATATTTTACGAAAAAGACACACAAAATAATGAAATTTTATACAGAACAGAACATACTCACAGTGATTGATCTGAATTGAAGACCAGTGAAACCTGTGTGTCGTTAAGATCAACATTATATTGCACTGGATGTTGCCAGGTACAATTCAGATTCTCCCAATTAAAAACAACACAAGTAAAATTTGTTATGTTTTGGGGCCGATCTGTAATTATATGAGTAGACCTATATTGTGATCATAGGTTGATCTCATTTGTTTGGAATGATTTTTTAGCATGCTTAAAAGTGGGTATCAACCACAGTTTTAAAAAATGTAACCGGAACCTAGGTTTAGTGCCACCCGAGGTGAGCCAATATTTTGGCCGCCCACACCGACGAAAAATCTATGCACCAAGCCGAAAATGCCCCTCCCCCATAAAAATAATGCAGATTGTAAAAACTTTCCACCCGAGCGTAGCCACCACCCTCCCTCACCCTCTGCTCACCCTACACCTTTCCTTACTCTTGTTTTACCAATATTATATAACAGATGTGTGCGTGGGCGGGAGGGGGGAAGTAGTCTAATTACGACACAGGTTATGACGCAAGGTCTGAAAGTGAAAGTCACATCTTGTGTAACAGTGATTTGGGAGAAAATTACTATCATAGTTCTATTCTCTAAGAATTGTTGGAGTTTTGGTTGGGGGGGGGGGGATTGTCCATTAATTACGTCAACAATTTTTGACCCCCTCCGTCCCTTTTTCAACACCTGTAAAACTTTCAATGACTTTAATTTTTCTAAATTTTTTCCCCCCCCCCCCCCCCCAAAAAAAAATAATATTTTCTTTAAAAATGGAATTTTATTTTAAATAAATTTATAAACACATTTTACTTTGTGCTGATCTATTTAATTACAATACAATTGTAGGAAAAACATTTCATTACATCCTTAGCTTGTTAATCAACACGTTAAAAACTTTTTACGCTTTAATTTTATAATGCAGAATCAAATAAAAAGTTGTTAATAAATATCATTGTTTGTGGTATAAATATGATTATTGTCAGTAAAACTGACAATTATTATATAGTTTCTAGCTGATATCCTCTTCCCAAGGAGTAGCCAGGTTTGCTCTATCGTAACAATGGGCAACAGGGACATCATTTGGGTAGGGCAGGGGGGGAATGTGCCCCCCTCCCCCTAATGTGCATGTTTTATTTAAATTTCTATTTACCGTGGCGCCTCTAGTAATAAACATCGTAACAAGCCAACCAAGCTTTGGTTTTGCTCTCTCTTTCTCCTTGCAGCTACTAGCATTGGTCGAGTCCTTTTTTTGTTGAGGAGCAGGTGCTAATTTTGTATGCTCAAGAGGGCATTGCCGGTTCTATTGAACATGCTTTTTCAACATGACTTGTGATGCGAAATAGATGCTACAGATTTTTGCAAAGCCTTTCAAGCGGCGATGTTCTTATTGTTACTCATTTTACATTCACCTAATTCTCAAAATATCGTATTCCTACTCTATCAATATCATTTATCTGGACTGCACACGACACTTGAACCTTGTCCTTGTTCCATACCTGCAACAGAATCTACAGGTGAAGAGAGGCCAAATTTTGACTTCTCTTGCACTAACAAAGTGTGCTAACATTCTGACCAGCCATCTGCAGTGCACAGACACACATTAAATAAATCTTATAGTGTTAAAAGCCTACAATTTATATGACTATTTACACTGATAATTTTTTTTTTTTAATAATGTAATAGCCAGTCAATTTTTAAGTTTAAAATTTTAATACAGAAAACATAATTGTTGACGTCAACTAATCTAAACCCCACTTCCTCCCCCTTGTCAACACCTGTCAAACATTTCTAACCCCAACCCCCACCCACCCTCCACCCCGCCCCCACCCCCCCACCCCACTATTTTGTTGACGTAATTAATAGACGCCCCCTGTGATTTTTGTCTTCAAAATCTCCGGAACAGCTTATGAATGGGGCAATAATTTTAGTCATTAGTCATGAGGACATGACCGACTCTAAATATTAGCATAGCACTTCTATCTACACAGTGGAAGCGGAGTTAGCAGAGGTCATAGCTTGCCGGATAACATTTGGCACAGCCTCAGAATCAAATTTAAACCCCGGCTCAATCGTAAATAAAAGCAAGATGCGTCAGACAAATTTAAATGCATAACTTGCCAGAGTATATGAACACTGCAGTAGCAAAAGCGAACAGCGCCATGCATAAAATGAGTTGGTAAAATAAATATGGAATTTGATACAAGCAAGTTCTGATATGACCAATGAGTACGATCCTATCTAATATGGACAATTGGCAGATAAATGTCCACAAAATTGTGATTGAAACCGAGAAAAAAATTAAAACCACTCGTGGCGCCGGGACATGTTTGCTGAACCGGGACGATCCTGGTCAAACCAGCAAGCCCACTTAAAAGACGTGATATGATCCACGAAAAAAATAAAATTACGCTCAATTAAAGCAAAGTTGAATGCTTAAAAAATGTTGATTTTTTTCTTTACTGTTTATACTTTCACAATTTATATTATTGTAGAATAAACGAAAGGATCTAAAAGGTTTTAACTGTATAACATACCCCTTTAACTTACGCAAACTTAAACATTTTAATAACAATCAGATCAACTAATTATTGAGCAATCAACATAACTTAAGAAATGATGGATTAAATGGAAATGACATTTCATCTAAATAATTGAAAATAGATGCTTTAAACATTTTTATTCTAGCAACTAAATAGTTAAAATAAATCAATAAAATTTTGGAAATAGGTAGGCCTATTCGAGAAAAAATTCACAAAATATTATAAACTTTTCATTCTAATTTTAGGTTTATATATAATATAATAGATTATGTTCATTTCTGAATACAAAATCGAGTTTTTAAAGAGAAATGGTCACTTACATTGTATTCTGACATCTACAGAATCAACCAACATTTCAGTAGCCGTTAAGTCAGCATCGGAACATCGGGAATCTAGTAAACAATTGAACTGTGCAATCCCAGTCTTGTTGACATTAAAATTTGGTATGGATAGAACCGCTGTTGATGCATTATGCACATGAACATTGGTCATATCGAGGCATTCGTGTGTAGAACTTCTCTGTTGACAATGATTGCGCTAAATTAATCTTTGAAATAACTGGCATAGACTCGGTGATGCACTGCGGCCCCGGGGGGGGGGGGGGGGGGGGGGGGGGGGGGGGGCGGCCGGGACACCGGAAAAAATCTCACCAGGTCGCCTGGGCCGCTTCAACATTACAATAAAACTTGGGTATTAAAATTTCATCTTAAAGATGTTTCTCCCGGGCCACCTAAGACACTTCAGTCCACCATTGCGCTGCTGTACCACCACGTGACTCATTTTATTTCATTGGAAAGTTAACCAGATAGCTTGTCTTTTAATAAATTTGATGCATGTTTATAGTTATACTTCTTTTTTTTTTAAAGGGATGTGTAGAGGCGTAGTAGCTATGATATTTTGCACCCGGGGATGAACTATAAAGTTGGCGCCCCAGCCCCCTCCCCGTTTAATCACACTTTTCTATTACATTGAATAAGGAAACCAATTTAAATTTTAAATAAAAATTGTATTTAAAGAAGCAAATTTATAGAAATTATAGTACACGACCCACTCAGCAACTGTTGTAGACTGGTTTACATAGTCTACAAAAGATTTATTTTTCTTGATTTCACTGTCGCAAACTGGTCAATGACGCAATCAAAATCTGTTGTTGTTTTTTTTTCAATGTTTCTCTTTCAACGCTAAGAAGAGTAGATCGCTAAGGCGATCCTGTCCCATAGACATAAGTAAATGCGACTAAATAAGTAGGCTATCAGATGACGCGTCTACTGACCGACGTAGTCTCAGAAACAGCCAGACACTGGAGTTCTTTAAAACCGATTTAAAAACACATCTATTTCGCAAACACCCTCTGGGGTGATGCTATCTACCATCTTTTTCCAGTTAATGTATATTGGCTTGTGTTGCTTATGGTTGAAATGGGATGAAAGACTTTCACTTGGTATGTGCTCGTATGTAGTTTTTATATTGTTGCGTCTGTTTTTAAGTGTGGTAAATTTTAGATTGTTTTTGTATTTCTCTTTTTAATATGGCTGACTTTGTACCGTGCTTCGAGCTTTTGGGGATGAAGCGTGTTTTTCAAATAAACTTTATTATTATTATTATTATTACCCTTGTTTACTTATTATAATGTAACGTTGTAAACCTCAATTAAGCGCCCCTGTACCTTGGCGCCGGGGGACATATGTACCCCCTGCCCCCCTCGCTACCCCCTGCCCCCCTCGCTACCCCCTGGTGGTGTGGGTGGGATCAGGCTCAATATACATTGTCCAAACAAAAGTCACAGAGCTGAATTAAATTATTTCCCTTGCTTGATTGTTTAAAAGGCATTCACTTAGCCACAGCGTAGATGTCTATAATACACTATAGGCCTACACATTGGGGGCAATCAACTTAACTCTTCTTGAATTTTTTTTCAATGTCAATTTTTAATGCACTCCTCACTCCCGGGGGACACCAATTTAGGGGTGACACCAAATTGAAAAACTGCATATTTACAAAACACATACACTGCTCGGTCTCACCGAATTTAATAAAAGGATATCCGATCACACGTCAATTTTCTACTCCTGTAACCAATCCAAATGAGTGTTTTATTAAAAGTTTATAAAAGTGACAAAGTCACAGTTTAAAAAAAATACATTAATGGTAAAGATCTTTCAACTAAATAGTTGTTTTTTTAGTTGTTTTTTAGGTTGTTTTTTTTTGTTTGTTTTGTTTGTTGTTGGGTTGTTGCTGTTTTTGTTTTGAAAACCTTTGGTGTGTGTGTTTTTTTTTAAATTCATTTATTAATTAAGTAGTTACCCACAAAAATACGTTAAATAAAATAATAAAAGCCACATCAATATTTAGTGATAAAAAAGTTTTTTTGTAAAACACATTTGTGCTCTTCCACCTTGCATTCAAAGTTGATAGTTAAAAAAGTGTCCACATCACAACTGTTAGCCCCGAAAATATCCGAGCCCCCCCCCCTGCAACCGTAGGGGTTTCTGGGCCCACACGATAGCTCTTAGGTTAAGTGACATCCACATGTTTAACTATCATCTCTTCCGTTGCTCTACAATTAGGTGTAGAATTTTTAAAAACTAATTTCAATTATGTGCTAAAATTTTGGATTCATCAAAATGTTTCTGTGGACTATAAAGATTTAAGGGGCGAGAAAAGGCCAGACAAAGCATACCCTCAAGGGAGACACACCTAGAAGGAATGTAGTTCATAATTGTCTTGGCGGGAGTTAGAGACTTCCTTGATCATTGTTATGCCTAATGTTGTCGCTTCCCACCTGCAAATTTTAAATGCCCCCTCAAAAGTGTCTGGAAGAAACATCGAATTCAAATATGTGCTAAAATTTGAATTTGGCCCGACTGTCTTTGGCACCCTCAATTTATGCACACCCATTCCCTCACGCTGATCAATGTTACAGAATGGAGTTGAAAAAAATAAACATGTGCCAAATGATCACCCAGGGAAACGCCACAATCAGAGTGAATTCAATTTATATCTGGCCCTGCGAGCTCTCTAATACCTCGTCCGGACGCTGAAAAATTCCATCCCTCAATCAAAACAATTCTACAAGAAACATTGAATTCAGATATAATCCAAAATGCACCTAATGGTTTTGAAATAATCAAGACCCGAACTTCCACTAAACATTCATCGGCACCATAGTTTTCCGCCCTACTTCCCGATGAAAATGATCGCCGATTTTGGAGGCGATAGAAAAACTTCCTAATGGTGTTAGTGACGTCATGGTCGGCCATAGGTATTAGCCGCACGATACAAACACCGCAGCAGTTGTCCTAAAATGCCGCAGCTCCATTTTAAGAAAAAGAGACACCTGTGTGTACAACCTCATCGCCTTCCCCCCCCCCCCACACCTCCATTTCTACACCACTGGCAAAGGTTCAGCTACAATGTTTGGTGCCAGGGGACAAGAATCGCGCACCCCCCCTCTCCTTTTTTAACTCTTAAAGCCATTATTTTNCCAGGGACGTCTGTCCCCTCCGCCCCCCCCCCCTTCGCTATGCCTCTGACAACTGGCACTGCCCACCCAATTATCTGAACCCACCCCCCCCCCCACCTCTCCAAATAGGTGAACATTGTCATTGTCTGAAAGAAACACTGATCATATAGTAAACGTGCTTATGTTATAATTTTATATGCTCATATTAAATATATGAATACAAACATACTCATTATAAATATATTATCAATAAGTTACAATGTGAGCTCATTAATTAGCCTGTAAGAGATCCCCCTCCTCTCTCCCCACCCTCATGAAACGTCACTCGACATTTAACCCCTTTACTCCCGTTTGTGTTAAACGTTTTTGCTAAATCTAAAGATTGATCGTTTCAGTTTCTAAATTATTATTTTTGTATCTTTAATAATTATGAGAGATCTAATCATTATTTATAACATCCTCCAATTGAGCTTGTACACTGGTTGGCGTCTGTAGTTATTGTTATAACAAGAGGCGTGAGGAGGACTACTTGACGACAAAAAAAGTTACTTGATTTAAAATTCATGTTATGCCTATGCTCTTCAAACAAAATGCTAAAATTTTCCCATAAATTGTAATCATTCTATAGTTGCCAGCACTGTCTGCGTCTTAAATAAAATTATTAGGACAATATGTAGCTCTTACCCCACGGGGAGAGATGACAGAGAAGCTGATGTTGTGCGCTGGAAATCCTGTCGCCTCCAAAACACAAAATAACTGCAACATCTCCCCAGAGTACACATAAAGTCCCCCAGTGATTCTCCCTGAGGTGAAAAAACGGGTCACACAATATTAAATAATTCGATAGTTTATTTCTAAAAAAACAAACAACTATTCATTGATTTAAAAGAGTAATAAATAATTATAGGGTCTTTCTAAATGGAGGGGCAAAGGCCATGGTGCATAAATCAATGCAATCGATGACCATTTCGCCAATAGCTCAGTGATAGTTGCCTTTTTTTTTAGGGAAATCAATGTTCAAATCCAGAAATTAGGGTGGCGTATTATCTTTTGTTTAGTTTTTTTGTTTAGTTCTNAACAATTTATTTTGTAAAAATTAATAAATAGCTGTGGTGCTAATAATTACAAAATAAAGCATGATATCTATTAATTAAAGTTTCCATTAAATAGAGCGAATATTTCGGGTGTGACGGATAAGAGATTTCAAGAACTCTCTGGAAAAATTGTTGGAAGAGAGACATTAATACCCCCCCCCGATGATACATGAGCTACAGCAATGAGGCTCCACGATGATTACACCCCCCCCCCTCTTCCCCCCACCCCCCACTCCTTTTTTCTGAAGTTTGCTACATGTCAGCGGGCTGTTGTACAGCTATACATCCCATGGATCTCTTTCTGCGCCCAAGTCCAAGTCCCTTTTCCATGCCTGAAACCTCGGGAGACCAAGCCAACAACCAAAGCAAACAGAGTCTCTTACCAATTCTACTGCTGGCCGGTGAAACGTCAACGGCTGACGTCAGAATGAGCTGGAAAAGGAGGGCATGGGTTCTGAAGAAAAACATGACCTTTGTTGAATCTTCTTGGAGCCAAAGCTAATCTGAAATTTAAAGTAAACACACACACACACACACACAACTTTTGTATTTTCATTTTGTGACATCTGGATAAATAGTTAGAACGGTTTAAACTATACGTTATTATTATTAAATTAGTATTATTATTACTATTATAATTATTATTATTTGGCTATTGGTGAGATACAATCAACTCCAAAATAGTCACAGTTTTAACAACGGTAATGTGAAGACAGGTATCCGCTCTATACACTCTTCAATGCTTTCGAATTTGAAAATTCAATGAACATTCTGAAATCAAGAACTGTGTGGAAACTGTTGGCTAATTAAAGGGAAGGTTTCAACAGAGCGACTAGCGTTCAGCTTCGCTTTTTATAAACCCGTAGGCCAAAGAAGTTAGACGACGTCAATAATAAGAGCCACTTGAACGGTGTCTTAGTAATAGGAAGAAACAAGAAGACATTTAACAGCAGCATCTCTTCATCATAGCGACACATGATCCGTAGTGAATAATAAGTGCAAAGTCTGAAAGGAAGTTAAAAAAAAAATATTTTTTTAAAATTAAAGCTATAGTGATTTGAAAAGTAGAGAAAGACACGGCTTTCGATTTTTTTTTAAAAAAAATATATATATATTTTTTAAATAAATGGTACAATTCTTTGAATCTGTTTTTCATTATGATTAATTCATTAGGACAACAGAGACGTGAGAACAGGAAATGTAGCGCCACAAAGTTATAAATAGATAACACGGAAATAACTAAAGATATTGTGATGGGATTTTTTAAAGTGGGGTGGTGGTGTGTGTGTGTGTGTGGTGGGGGGGGGTGACTTTGGTGTTGAGACTTTACTCCATTGTATGAAGTGTTGTTGAACGTAAATATATCTGCAGGGTAGATTTTTTTTTTCAATGGAAAATAGTCATAACAATTTCTTACCATTCGCTTGTATGCTCCAGTTGTCTACCCTCCTAACTTTAAAAAAAAAAATAAACTTGTTTCAAAACGTAATAATGGTTCTACAGACTTCGGTTATCGTTCTGAGAGATTTTTTTTAAAATAAAAATAAAAAACATAAAATTTTGCGAACGACCATTAAAAACCAAATTATTATTATTATTTAAATAAATCAAATCCATAATCGCCTCCCTTTCTATAAATAATTACATGTCTGACGAGACATGGTCCTACTTATTAGAACAAAGGACAGCGATGAAGTCAAAGTTTGAAGTTCGTCTTTAAAATCTCAGGAAAACACTTCAGAAAATAGTGTTTAAAAAAAAAAACACACCAAAGACAGTTGTTGTTTCCCGGTGTGATTGAACACGTGTCATCTTGCATTTAGGGAAAGTTGATTTCTTGTAAACTGCAACCGACCCACTTCGCACCCGACCCACTTCGCACCCGACCCACTTCGCACCCGACCCACTTCACACTCGTTACAACCATATAAGCTAGTGCAGGGGTCGGCAAAGTGCGGCTCCGGAGCCGAATGCGGCTCTTTGGCCCCTTAAGCGCGGCCCAGGCACCAATGTCCACGGGCAGGCGCGCCAATGGCATCGGTTGGGTGACGAATTATTTTTTGCTGTTCTTTCCCTTTTCGGTTCTACATATTCGTGCGAACAATCATTTTGTCAATCATGATCTTTATCAAGAATAAACCGAGAAGTCTCCATATTGATGAAAACCTGGAATCGTGCCTAAAATTAAGAATAACAACATACAAATCTGATGCCAGGGCATTGCTCGCATGAAGTGTTGGTCAGCCATTGTTACGATTTAAATTTATGGATCACTTAGTTACATATTATTTTTTTATCAATGAATAAAATCTTGATCAAGTATTATATCAAGTTTTATTCAGTGTAACCGTAATTTAATGAAGTGCTAAAATTATAATAAAGGTTTGCTAAATCAATAAACAGATTTGGCGCTCAATTTAAAAAAAAAATCATTGTGATGTAAATATATTGGGGAAAATCAAATGCTCCACACTTTAGATGGCAACACATCTAATGTGTGGTTAATGTTAGGTTAATTTGTGGTTAATGTGTGGTTAGGTCCTAAGGTTGCCAATCCCAGGTGGAAAAAAAAAGGGGGAGGGGGGGTAAAGCTGTAATTCTTTCAAGGAAATAAAAAGCACAGGGTGGAGAAGGGAAAACCTGGCAAACAAAAGATGAAACAAACTTCTACCCTACTCTTCTTCCCACTCTAAATTCTATTACCTTCACATTACCTCTTTGCATGCGTCGACATGGTCAGTCTGACGAATACTTTTTGGACATAGCGCTCAAAATGATAGACTCTCTCCGTTGTATAATTCAGGCCTGCTCAACTCAAAATGTAAGGCGGGCCGTAATACTTTAGAAAACTTGTGCGGGCCAAAAGAAAATAGAACAGGGAGGAAAGCTATTAAGAAAATATTTAAAAAAAAAAAAAAAAAAAACTATTTCCCGGGCCGCAAGTGCGTATGTTGTGCAGGTCTGGTATAATTACTTCGTCGGCTCTACAAAGGATCACCCGAGCTGATGCTGTCTTGGGACAACGTTATCATCTTCCAAATCTCATTGCTAAAAAATAATGCTATTCAACTGGATGACCCGGATTCACGCAATATTTTCTCGACCCCTCTCATTGTGCTAAGAAGTTATAGGAATTTACCTGACCTTCTTGTTCAGTAAGCCGCCTCCAAAACACCCCGACTCCCTCTTTGAGACAAGGCCACGTGGACGTAGCCGAAGTAAGACCTGCCCCTTACACCATTCAAAATTTAACAAGTTTACTTACCCAAATTTACTTTTGTTCAAATTCGAATCGGGAACCCTTGTATCGGCCACAATGTCGTTTACACCATAGTTTGTAGACGCTGAAGTAGAAGGTGATTTGTTTGGCGAAGCCGGACTGTGACTTGTTGGACACCTTCACACCATTGTTAAGGATTAGAGCAATGGGCCGTTTCGTCTCACACAGAAGCGATCACAACCGGATGGATCCCCCAATTCGACAGTTGTTTCCCTTAACAACACGCCTGCAGCAAAGTTGAGTTTGGAGAAAAATGGATTCACATCTATGAGACCCCTAACACCTAACGGGATGAATTTCTTTTTTTTTTTTTTTTTTTTGGTTCACCTCTTAATGATTTACAACCAATCACAATTTACTTCCTTTATTCTCTTTCCCTGCATAATTCCCTCAACTAGTCCCCATTCCCTATCGTTTTGAAGTTGTCAAGGTCCTAACCTAAGATATTTTTAATAATGTATTTTTATTTTTTTCTCTGGCGAAATCTTCTTCCCAAAATCTTAAAACACTTTTTTGTGTTTGTGTGTTTATTTCGTCTTTTTAATGTATGCCCTATCCTGTGTTTTATTTTTTTCCCATTGCTTCAACCCCATAACCGTCATCCTCATATTACACTTTCTTTGGTCAAAGGGATGTTTATAACGAGGACCATATGGCCCCTAAGGAAGCCAGAGTATATTTCTNGGGGGGGGAAAAAATGGATTAATTGGGGGGGGGGGACTTAATTGTTATTTTAAAAAATCAGTATTTTTCTATTATTAAGAAGGAGATGGGACACGGGGCTCAATACAATTTTTAAAGTGGACCTACAAATGTTTGAGAAACGCTGATTTAAATCTTGTTACTCGTTACCTCCTTCAAATTCATAATGCAAGGCAGATAACAAATCGCACCCCCCCCCCCCCCCAAAAAAAAAAAAGGGTCATTTATAGGTTAAGTGGCGAGAGTAGGAAATAGCTATGATAAGCAAGGGTATTTTTAGTATTGTTTTGGGTGTAGAAAATGGGGTGGAGGGCATTCAAGCTCCTGCAGCCCACTCTTTTAATCTGCTTGTCAGCAGAGAATTGGCGATATAATTTATATTCGTTGTCATTGACTGATACTAATATGACATTCACTCGTAAACTTGGTATTTATAGTTTAGAGCAGTGGGCGGCAAACATTTTTTGACGATGGCCGGTCAGAAGATCTAGTCGGGCTCAGGGGCCAAGGCCAGTCAGATGATCTAGTGGGGCTCAGGGGTGGTCAGAAGATCTAGTCGGGCTCAGGGGCCGGTCAGAGGATCTAGACGGGCTCGGAGGCTGGATATACTTTTCCCAAAATCAAGGGCCTGGCTCTTCAAACCAAAGTCAGAATTTTTAACACAAATGTCAAAACAGTCCGATACTCGGAGAACAACAGCGCGCATAACGCAGAAAGTGCAGACCTTCATAAACACTTGCCTTAGAAAGATCCTAAACATCAAATGGACCAACACCATCACCAACAAAGACTTACTAGATATGACATACCAGGAGCCTATTGCTGAAGACGTCACAAGGAAAAGATGGAGGTGGGTAGGGCACACTCTCCTTAAACCCCCAGATAACATCACCAGCCAATCCCTAGCATGAAATCCACAGGGAAAAAGAAAAGGAGGACGCCATAAAATTACATGGAGACACAGGCTAGAGGCAGACACACAAAGTATGGGATACACCTAGAGGCAACTGGAAACGAAAGCACAGGACCGAGATGAATGGGAAATTCTTGTAGAAGCCCTATGCCCCAGACGGGATAAAAGGCATACGTAAGTAAGTAAAATGAATCTTGGGCGGTGGAGGGGTCTGGGTAGAAATTATTTAAAAAATGAAGAGGTGCATTTTAGAGTATAGCTGAATTCAATGTTTCTGTACCTTTGATTAGCGTGAGTGCAGAAAGTGATGGTGCTGAAGACAGTGGCGAAAATTCAAAATGCAAGGGTGCATTTTGGCGCATACTTGAATTCGTTGTTTCCTTCAGATAAACTTTCGTGTGGGAAGCGCCAAAATTAGCCATAATTTTCAAAGAGATTTCTAACACCGCACCAGCGGGACGTGAACTAAATTCATTACAGTTGTGCATTTTCATTAGCTTAATATTGCCTATCAACTCTTTAATAGTCACCAGAAAATTGTTGATGCATTCATAATACAAGAATGCATTTTAGCAAATACTTTAATTTAGTTTTGCAATATTCTATACTTGGAGAGCATCGGAAGAGATGCTAGATAAAAACAAAATGCTTGTTAATTTTAATAACAGTTTGTTAAATGCTTTATTAAAAAAATATCTCTCAATATTTTTTAACTTAAGTTTCCATTTTATGTAACTCAGCATTCACGGAATCGAGTACAATTTTAATTATGCTAATAAAAATATTTTGAAAGAATAATATCATCATACAATTTATAACTAACACCTATCCCTACTTTAAAAGTTATGCTTTTATAATGAAATTTAATTTGAAAATAGATTGCGTATGTTTCATACTTTAGCAAGAACTATTATTAGAATTGTAGATCTTCATATGGATGTAGAGAGTAGTTTAATACAGCGTTATTAAAATCATTAAATATGTGAAGCAGGTTCGGCTAATAATCAGGAGCGGCCAGTTCGATATTAATAATCGATACAGTAAGTTAGCCCTTAATAAAATATACGGATAATCAAATATACCGAGTGTAGCGATATTTCATAGATTCCACCAATTATAATCGATTCAAGGCACCAGATATTATTCTTTTTAAAACTGTTTAAAAATGAGAAATTGGTCATTTTTAATTTTTTTAAAATAATCTTTATATTGTTGTAGACGGGGTGGTGCGGGGGCTGCACAATATTCATTTTTAACCCCCCCCCCCCCAACTATGAAACCCATTTGTTTTATCCATTAAATACGACCAAAGCCCATTTTTGGCACCCATTCTGTGGTGCGGGTGCTGCACAATATTCATTTTTAACCCCCCCCCCCCAACTATGAACCCCATTTGTTTTATCCATTAAATACGACCAAAGCCCATTTTTGGCACCCATTCTAGTCTGGTGCCCAGATACATCATCTGCCACCACTCTTTACGTATCTGGCACTACCCCCCCCCACCACTTTTCCCGAAAATCTGACACCCCCTCACCCCCGGACATTGAAAGAAACACATGTCGGAATTTTCTTTGTGTCATTGTTATACAGCCTTCGGGACTCCATCTCCAGGTTTGATTTCAGAGAAAGCCTTCTCTTTGATCAGCAGTTCTCAACCTTCCTAATGCCGCGATCCTTTATTACAGTTGTGGTGACCTCCAACCATGAAATTATTTTCGTTGATAATTCATAAATATGTGTTTTCCGTTGGTCTGAGCGATCCCTGGGTCGCAACCCACAGGTTGAGAACCGCTGTCTTAGATGAGACAAGGTTAACAAGACCCACCCAACCATGGTGCCGGTGTTGCTTTTGCTTGTCTAGGTATTTGCTGGGTATTGAACTCGATAAGCTTGGGGATTGACTCAGTTTAAAGAGCTGGGCCACCCTGCACACACACACAAATGAGACATATCAATGATTTTTAAAGAGAACTAATTTGTGTCTAAATTCTAAGATATTACAAATTCTTAACTTTAAATAAAATATCAACAAAAATCATCTCACAAATCAGTGTGAATTTCTTTTTTATTTAGATGGTCATGGTGAGTTGTTTGTTTTTCAAAAATAAAATTGATCTTACAATTTTTACTCCCCTTATTGGCTCAGAAACATTTGAAAAGTTTCGAACCCTTGTTAACCAAATAAATAAGACAATAAAAACTAAGTTAACAAAAGAAAAGGGTGATGAAATGTTAGAAACAATCATGGTAAGCATCCGGCAGGCTAAAGACAGTGATCCATTAAGCTAACATCACGTTAACACTTAAAATGAAAATAAGTGAAAAATTTTATTCTTTACACATAGAATATAAACTACATGACTACTGAGGTTTTCCTTAAATTGAAGCTGATACAAAGTTGTTGTTTTTCCACTTCCTCGAAGTTGTATTACATTAGGTAAATAACAATTCAATAAATAGGGATAACCTTGACACAGTTATCTGTTATTTTAGGGCGGTGCATACCCCACTAGATTTAAATAAAATTGGATCACATTAATAGGTGGGATGTTAAAAAGCAGAAACTGTAAGGCATTTGTTTTCAATACAAAATTTTTTTTAAAAGTTTAACTTTTTTTTGCAGAGAACATGTAGGCCTTTGTGTATTTATGTCTAATTTAGTTTTTTTTAAAATCTCCTGTAGATAGAGAGCTACCTAAGTGTTATAATTAAATTCATATGCGATCTACTCCCATAAAGAGAAGTTTGATTATTCTTAGTAGGCCTGCTCTTTTTCATGTTCTTCGATATAAAAGAATTCTTGTGGGAATGGATATTTGATATTTTTGACAACCATATAAAGGTCGCATTTCATTGTAAGATCCGAATTTACATTATGGCTAGGTGCATTGTGCTGAATTTCACTGTATGTGAGATTCTTAGTTTTCCTCCAATCTTTTAAAAAATGCATTCTGAATATAACCACACAAAAAAAACATTTTTAAATGTAAATCAGCTGGGTAAGAGATGATTTTTAGATTCATTATTACAACAGCTTGTCAAATGACAAACAACATTAAATGTAGTTATGAAAATTTCAGAAGGAAAAAAGCATACAAGTCAACATACATTTTATCTTTGTTCATAACATCAGCTGTACTAGTACTCAACACCAGCCACTGAAAAAGATTCATAAGAATAGTTGCAGTTGTTTAACACAATGTCTCATAGTCATGAAATCTTTTTTTTTTTTTTCTTTGGCTACTTGATGAAACAAATCTGCATTAGTAGTAGAAAATGTTCATTGCTTTTTGTGTGCTCTATGGTTAAAAATGTGTCCAAGAGATTGCATATCACAAATCACTGCATCATCATATGGCACTCTCTATTTAAAATAACAAATTTTATGTTTCACATTCATATGTTTAGCACAACATAAAAACCGGTAGATTAACAAGGTAACAAAACAAAAATATTGATTAGACAAAAATTGTTTCTGAATATAAGTCCAAAGAATTTCTGATGTACCGATATTTTGAACTTTCAACAAATTCACATTAAAAATTGCACCAGTAAATATGACGTGAATAATAATTCTAACATGAAAGTACTTAGTAAATATGAATTGAATAACAATGCTAACTTTCACTACCAGTGCAATGAGCCTAAGATGCCTGTAAGAATGACTGGTGTAGTCTACTTGGTGACTACTACGCGGAAAACTTCAAGCAAAAAATTCCCCTTATTTTTATCAACAGATCACATAATACCAGAAATGCAAAACAAAAAAAAGAAGAAAAAAAGAAAAAAAAAAGGAATGTTGTTTCAAAAAATGTAGGAATTGGGTGAGAAAATGGCACCGGGTTCAATCACTAGGTTTAAAGACCCAATTGTAAGGCTTGCAGTCAGAAGGCAATATTTAAAATGTTTTATACAATCAGCATGGCACAAGGATGAAATTTGTAAGAAAAAGCATCTGCATTATTTTGTCCCTTTTAAAAAAAAGTAAATATTTTAAAGAAATGATCTAATATGCATTTATTATTTTACAAACATCCAAACTAGATGAAATTAAGCTAGTAAAAAAAAATGTAAAAACTAGAATTCCGTCCCATTTCATTAAAACTTGAAATTCAAGTTTTATCATCACTTTTCAAATTTACATCAATAAATATAACAACTAAAAATCTTTTTAGAAACAGTTTGTTTACTGAATTTACAGGTATTAGTGAAGAATGTTCTAATTACTGTACTTGATTAATCCATTTTGACCAAACATAATGATGCAGAGTGAGAAAGATTGCAAAAACAATTTTAAAAAATGACTAAACAAAAAAAAAATCCTTCACCTAAAAGCAAAGGTCAAAATGGACAGCTGTAATAATTCAAAACAACCTCCTGCTGTCCAGTCAGAGTTGCAACCATTTTATTGGTTGCTATTTACATGTGTATATCATATTTATTTCAAAATAATAGTACCAAAAAAAAAAAATGCGTTTTAAAAAGCATAAAGAAGTATTTCCAGAAAATATACAGATACATATAAAGCAATCTAAAACAAAATAATATTGGTAAAAAGCTTGCTCGCTCTTCCAATATATTGGTTGCTATTTACATGTGTAAATCATATTTATTTCAAAATAATAGTACCAAAAAAAAAAAAAATGCGTTTTAAAAAGCATAAAGAAGTATTTCCAGAAAATATACAGATACATATAAAGCAATCTAAAACAAAATAATATTGGTAAAAAGCTTGCATTATGAAGACACATTGTACCCTTGATTAGTTGGCTCATCAAGACTAGATAACAAGAACACACAGACTGTGAAGAGTGGTGACTTTTTTTTTTTTTTTCAAACATAAACTAAAAAGATTATTGCACAAGATCCAACGAAATTCTTTTTAAAAAACCACATAAGTACAATGGCATTATCTTCGATTGCATATTTGTTTTGTGTTTGTGCTCCCTCCATCATTAAAAGTTTAAGTACACTTTGTTCAAATAAGAGTTAGCATATCAGAAAATAATTCAGTGTCTATTGTGTTTTGCTAATGTTGTTCATTTCATAAATTTAAGGAAACAGAGGTGATCTAGGTGATTCTGTGCCTCCAATAACCGCCAACACTTTATAAGATGTTTTTACCCATTCATGCTCCACTGCCCTCCATTCTAAACCCACCTGACCCCCAATATCACCATAATTGATCACCCCTGAACTCCCCCCACCCACTTACCCTCTCATGCACTAAACGCCCTGAAAACATCTGCTCTCATTACTCCCTCCCCAATATACCCAACCCTCATCAGCCCCCACCTTCAACCCCAAACCTGTCAACCTGAAGCCTAACAAAACCCCTGACACCACTCACGGCTGCCACTCAATTTTTTTTTAATTCCCAAGATTTGGTCAAAATATTTCCCAAGATCATGAAAATATGAGTTTTTTTTTTTTTTTAAAGGATCTTGGGAATTTCTATAAAAAAAAAGTGAGTTTTAGCCCTAATGGGGTAGAGAATTCCCAAGATATTGGGAAATTTTCCCAAGGTGTGGCAGACCTGCTCACAACTCCTACATACTGCCACCACCAGCATTGCCCCACTTTATTTCCCAATTACTCCTACTTTTTCCACTTTACCCCCAAAGTTAACCTTACTTGTAAGCAATTGAATTATGTGCATGGTTTTATTGATATTACCCCCTTTTATTAAAAGCTGCAATTAATTATTATTGCATGGTAGATGAGTAAAATGGTGATTATAAAATATAATAGAAACCTGCAACAAATGTAGAGAATAAAACAATTAACTTGACACCAGTACCGGTTGTAAAAGAGCCACTTGGACACACAAAAATATCAAGTAAATGTAGACAAAACTATATGTGTGTGTGTGTGCACTGAACATAATGTTTATAAAAAAAAATAATCATGAGGAAAACAAATAATCCTACCAAAATCACTGTGGGAAATATGAAGTGAAACGAGTGACGACACCAGATGGCTGCTGTTTTTTTTGTTTTTATAAATAACTTTCAAAATTATCTTAGATTTAAATTTCCTGGTTTAAAAGTGTTTGTTATAATTTCCGATTTTTTTAAATTTTTTTTTTTGGTGTTTTTTAATGGCCATGTTTTTATACAATGTGCTGAAAATTAATACCTGCAATATGATAACAAAAAAATTCCTCTCATTTGCATCCATGAAATAATCTAAATCACTCATGTAATTTTCCGTAATCCGCAGACGGGTTTAGTGTGATTAATTTTGATAATTATTTTGTTTGGATATCACTTTAATGACAGTACTGTCACGTCTTAATCAGTTGTGACATAGAAACAATCTACTTGTAATGATTGAGAAGAAATATATGTTAAAATATTAGTAGCTAGACAGTTTTCAGTTTTCTTAAAAATGTGACACATTATCTGATGATGAGAGAACTGGGTGTGACACATAATCTGATGATGAGGGAACTGGGTGTGACACATTATCTGATGATGAGGGAACTGAGTGTGACACATAATCTGATGGTGGGGGAATGGGATGGGTCACATAATCTGATGATGGGGGAACTGGGTGTAATACATAATCTGATGATGGGGAAACTGGGTGTGACACATTATCTGATGATGGGGATACTGTGTGTGAAACATTATCTGATGATGGGGGAACTGGGTGTGACACATAATCTGATGATGAGGGAACTGAGTGTGACACATAATCTGATGATGAGGGAACTGAGTGTGACACATAATCTGATGGTGGGGGAATGGGATGGGTCACATAATCTGATGATGGGGGAACTGGGTGTAATACATAATCTGATGATGGGGAAACTGGGTGTGACACATTATCTGATGATGGGGATACTGTGTGTGAAACATTATCTGATGATGGGGGAACTGGGTGTGACACATAATCTGATGATGAGGGAACTGAGTGTGACACATAATCTGATGATGAGGGAATGGGATGGGTCACATAATCTGATGATGGGAGAACTGGGTGTGACACATAATCGGATGATGGGGGAACTGGGTGTGACACATAATCTAATGATGAGGGAAATGGGTGTGACACATTATCTGATGATGGGCGAACTGGGTGTGACACATAATCTGATGATGGGGGAACTGGGTGTGACACATAATCTGATGATGGGGGAACTGGGTGTGACACATAATCTGATGATGGGGGAACTGGGTGGGTCACATAATCTGATGATGGGGGAACTGGGTGGGTCACATAATCTGCTGATGGGGGAACTAGGTGTGACATAATATTTGAAGAGATAACTGGGTTTGACAGTTTTTTTGAAGAGGGAACTGGGTGTGATACATAATCTGATGCTGGGGGAAATGGATGTGACAAAAAATGTAATGCAGATGGATCAGTGTGTGAAATGTAATCTGTTGAAGATAACTCAGACATAGTATTCAGATTATCTGATCTACTGTCATGTCGTATATCTGCAGTAAAATTATTCTCCAACTCATTGATATCCGATTGAATGGTAAGGTGCTCAGAATTATACAAAACTAATTCTTTTGGGATGGTATTTTCATCAGGAATACGATCAAACGGTGTGGGATCTAAAACTGGCCAGTCAGTGATATCTCCTGTATCATCTGCAAGTCTCTTAGGGATGGTATGTTCAGATGTGGAATATAAAGGAAGTATTGCACCATCGATTAAGTCATCAGGAAAACTCTGTAATGACACCTGGGACGACTTGGACATTGACTGGTGTAAACTGGTCCCAGAATCTAAGTGGGGTAGACTAGAAGAGCCGTTTGGTGGTGTTTGATCCCCGGTTTCAATCAAAACTTTTGGTGGGTTCGTCTCCGCCTGGCTCAGCAACAGACCAGGATTCTGACCTACAACTGCCGGGCCAGTATGAATAAGATCCTCTAGTGAGTCCCCCTCGCCTATTGTCATGTATTCCTGAACACTTTCCAAATGTGAAGCTTCTCTTTCATTAGCTTTTTTTTCCTCTAGTAAAACATTTATGACTACTGGCGTCACATTTCTGTTTTTAACATTTGCTGAGCCTTCATCCAATCTAGTCAGCGCTTGCCGGTTGGAGCTGTTTTCCTCTCCTCTACTGGAGCTGTCGGCAGTCATCCTTACGTAGGATGGCATAGGCTCTCGGCTTCGGTCAGTGGAATGTGAGGCTAGAGAGGTTCCGTGTAGTTCAGACAAACCCTGGTGGTCGGTATCACTTGATAGGAAGAGGTCACTTCCATCTTGAAGTGATGTCTCCTGCTCCTCCGGCATCACAGTGGCAACCTCTGGGGTAGTGGGGATGGGTTCAGGTGACATTGGGCGCAATGGGACAGACTTGTATTTTTTAGAATTAGGTTTATTAGGTTTGGGGCTTTTGGCTGCCTGAGATTTCTTTGGCTTTTTAATCAAACGACTTTTGCTGTCAGAACCCCTCCCTGAGTCAGAAAAGCTGGAATCTGAAACTGTATTTAGGACAGCTGATGGGCTTTCAGCAATGCTCCTGTTGTTTGTTTGGTCCATCGGAACTGGTGGATTCTGGGAGAAGAAATAGTTTTTACACCATTAGCATTATGCTGTTAAGGACTTTATAGATGAATAGACAAAAGTTAAATTAAGAAGTGAGCATTTTAAGCCTAAAAAAATGTGTGCACATAAAATTTGAGATGAATCACTGAAAACTTTAAAATGAACAGTTTAAAAAGACAGAGAGGAAAACTATATTAAAAACATATTAAACTTATAACTCTTAGGGTTATTGGGTACTAGGCTTTAAACTATGGTTCTCAAAATAATTGAAATTCTAGAATTTTCATAACCTGTTAAATATGACTTTTTTTCTTTTTTTTTTGAAAAAAAAGTGTGTGTGTGGGGGTGTTATAATTTATATTCATTAAAACAATATTTTGAAATATCCTAAAGAGTAAACAAACTAATATTTTATTAGGATGAGTCTGAAATATTTTTAAAAAGTATAATCGTGTGTAAAACAAGACTATTTTTTAACAGGACAATTAGAGTTCTAGTGTAAAAATTAAAATGAATATAGCTTTGTCTTCACCTCTGGTATTAATACATCTGGGGATGCCAAATTCATGTCTTCCACTCTTGGGGACACATAACTTGTTTCCTAAAATTTAAATAGTGTTCATTTCATAAAAACTATCAGATATTGAAATAATCAATTAACAATATCACTATAAGTATTTTATAATTTTAAAAAATACTTAGCTCAATGAATGCTTCAACCTAATTTTTGGTGCAATTTTGTTTGTTCAAATACCATACTCTAATATTTTTTAAATGCATTTAAAAAGTTTGAATCAAGTCTCTCTTTTGTTTGTAATCAAACATTTACATTAAAATGATACCTTCTATTTTCAATGAAACCTAATTATTATGTAAATGGTTAATTTAGGCAATCAGGTGAACTTGTAGAAATAGTGCGGTTAAAACTAAGTTTTACCTCATTTCGAAGATCTTTAGCCCTTTTCCTTGAAATCAGGCACTTCCTATAATGACAAGACAAATAACAATGACAGAAACAGTGAATTGAGTTATTACTTTTAGCTTATCACTTGGAATTTTCTATAGGAGCCATCCATAAATTTTGTATGCAAAAAATCTATATTAATCATCTCTCACTTCACTGTTGGATACATTTTCAGAACCTCTATCCATACATAGTCCAAAACAAATGATCTAATAAACATAAAATTGCGAGGATGATTAGTCCATAACATGGGTGGAAAACCTGCGGCCCACTGTGGCCTGCTGAAACATTTAGAGATTCCCGGAAAACCATAAAAAAATGTTCAAATTTTGAATGTTTAAGTATAAAAGCATTTGAAAATTAACATGTTATCTGTTAGTTATAATCTCAGTGTGATTATTTTAAAGTCAGTAAAAATGTGTTCAATTTATTCTCTAGATTCCAAGAAAATTACCATGGGGCCCACCAATTTTTTTATTTCTATGCTGCCTTCTGCACAATTAAGAATGCCTACCCTTGGTCTATGAGATCTCTTTAAGGCATTAAAACCTATAATTTTTCTTGCAAATGTCTCTTAAGGTCAGAAATAAGTCTTTTTTTTTTTTACTTTTTATTTATTCCCATATTAGATTTACATTACACAAAAGTCCAGTATGACATTAAAAAGTATATATATATAAATTGAACTATAACAAAGAAAAGTAAATAAACAATTTCTTTCATAAAAAAAATTTTAAAAATTAAAAAATTTTAAAAATAAAAAAATTTTAAGTTTAAGGGGAAATAACGTTTTTTTTAAAAATACTGACCAAGAATTCCTTTAAAAACATTGGCAATATGAAATGAAAGAGAAATATTTGTTCACCCTTAAGTGATAACACCACTAAGTTACGCGAGGAATTCTGGTTAGACTTGTAGAGAGGTAAACACTGTGTCAAAAAAATAAATGGGTTAGATGTTATGAACATTTGATTTTACACAAATGACAGCAAAGGACAAAAGTTCCATAAATGTCATAATGTTTGGGCACATATGATTTTCTAAGCCCTGCTCTCAGATGCACCTTACGCAAAATGATAAAGGAACTGTAAACACCTTTCACCACACTATTCTAAGGTGAGTATGTTATTTTAGAAGTAAATATGCTGGTGAGTAGAGCTATAGCAATTACAGGATTTTCTGAACTCTTGCTAATTACTGTGCATCTGAATTACACACAAATTTCAACATCACCAATTTGGAACCATCAAAGTCATTTCAAGGATTCTCTTTTGATCATAATGATTTTTTTTGTACACAACATTCTTAATTGTAGCATTTATTTTCTTTTAGGATATATAATTTTTCATTTGCTGTGACACCTAACTGCCAAGGGATATTCAATAAATCTTCAATCAAATGCCTCGGCTAAGTACCTTGATTGCCTGATGTCTTCCCTTTAAAGTGGGAAAGTAAAGGTAACAGATTTGTGATACCCTTGACATGAAGTCTAATGATATATATTTTTTTATGGAAGCAGGTAGAAATAGTCCATGAACACACCAATTCAGAGAGAGATGCATACATTTTTAAAAAAAAAACATTTTTAACCTCCAATAGGATGTCGACTTCTGTGGGATGTTTGGGGTCAGCTATAAATTGCGATGCATCTTAAATAATTTTATTATTAGAACATCACTATTACTTTTTTTTTAGCCTTACCTGACGAAAATCACGAATACAAAAACAGAAATGAGAAGACCTGTTGCAACAATTGACCCTACAATTTCAGGTGTTTTGCTTTCTGGGGAAATCAAGATTTAAATGAATGTGGTTAATCATGTGTGGATATTATTGTGTAATTATTACTTAAGTGTATATTGTTTAATCAGTAAGCTGTCTAATTCCCTAAAATATCCTACACTACCTTTTTTAACTTGTTACATCTGTTTCTTCTAGCATTAAGACATCTCAATCAGACATTATTGCTTAAGAAGACAGATTGAACCTTAAGGAAATTTGCTTTGAGTACCACATACTTATTTCACGTTTGTATGTCAAATATTTGCAAGGCAATGTAACAGTTGCTTTGATGCTCCAGAAACCAATGCTAAACCTAAAAAAAAACCATCTAAATAACAATAATCTTTTGAAAGCTTTGACTAACGAAGAGATTTTGGTGTCACTTCCTTCCAGAGCAGTTCTTGGCCCAACTGATCATGAACTTTACTCAGCACTGTCACTTTATAGATCGTGTTGGCTTCAAGTCTGGACACCTTGAAAGATGAGGAGGAGGCTGCTAAATCCACATTCTGGATACTGCTTGAATCTGCATCCAGGAATAGTAAAAAAAAATTGATACTTTTAATGTCTGGGTTGAGACTCTATGCAGGATAATTTTTCTCATCTTCAAAAAAAAACAAAAAACACAAGGTTAATTAATTTTTTTTATGATATAAATTTGATAATAAAAAGCTTTTAATGGATTATAAACATGAGCAAGATTATTAACCATGAGTTGTTTTTTTTTTTTTTAAATAGGACAATCAGTTAAGTCTAATAAATTGATAAAAATAGAAGTGAATTTATTTATGAAGCTCATAACAATTTACAGATAATCTGACAGCAAAACCTTACCATTACACTTCTGTTGCTGACACCACAAGACTCGATACCCGGTTAGTAATAACTGACTCTTCTTTGTGCATGGGATTTTCTGCCACACGACAATTGCAGATTCTGTGTCCGGTTGTATGTTCAGTATTTTGGGAGATGGCAAAGACGCTGCAATACATTTAGCATTTTATTTAAAGAATGTTATTCAACAAAAATGTGTTATTGCCATTGAGGGGTTGGTTACACGAGGTGCGTTTTTATTTTTAAAATATCAAGAAAAGATTTATACAGAAGTATCTCTTTTGCTTTTTCATACATGTCAGACATTATGCTTATCTTTATACCTGACTCTTGTTTAAGGTAAGCATAACCTCCAACATGTATGATAAATCCAAGCCTAACAAGATTAATGCTGTGTAAATCTTTTCTTAATATTTCAATAATAAAAATGTTCCAAATGTGTATAATAATTACTTGTTTATACTTGACACTTTTTTGACAAGTAATTCTTAAATAGTCTGCACTTTTTTCAAATAGAATATTGAGCTATACACATTTGGGTCATTTATTTTGTAATTGTTAAAAAGTTTACAAAACCTGAAGGGTAAAATTGACTTTTTCTTTATTTAAGAATAATGATAGCCAGTCATGTGTTCCTTATTTATGACTAATATATTCCCTAATCTTTGAAGCAATGTATTTTCTCTTACTACTGATAAGATAACTCTTATATTAATTGCACAAAATTGTTTTATTTTCTTTAAAAGGTTTTGTTAGCTGCATTATTTAAACTTGATGGAACACCATGGGATAGTTAGATACTAAATATAAGGACTTTTGTACAAGAGAACTACTTATAGGAAATTTAAGTAGATTCTGCAGTTATGTGCAACAGGTTGTTGTTTTACAGGCTTTGCAGAATGTTTAAAATTGGGTCAACTTGATCTACATACAATTATCAAGTGGCTAAATTTTACAAGTAGTACCTTAAATTAACATGGTAAATGTGCAAAGAATCAAGGTGTATTTGAGAGTAAATGAGATGAAGACAATTCAAATAATGTTTAACCGTGTTTTGCCATTATTTTATTAATAATTAAAGTTGAGGAATGAAGTGCTTGTTGCATACTGTTTGATGTAAGATTAATTAAAATAGTATACAGGCCTACGTCTGTATATAACAAATATTGATTCATCAACAAGCTGAGATGATTCTATGTAAATATAAGGTCCTGCCTAGTGTATCTGTGGCCTATTAAAACCTCATACTCTATTTATTGCAGCGGTAGTACAAACCCTTCACCAACCAACATTCCCAAATTCTTAAAGCTAAACATTTTTTTAATAAATTCTTTACACATTATTGCTGATAATTTAAACTAGTGAACTGCACAATTCACTGTGTTACTTCATCAGGTTTGTGAGCTTTTTTAAAATATAGCAAACATGCATCACGACACGGGCAGAACATTTCATATCACTAACATGGTATATCCCACCACAAACAAGATGTTATTAGTTTTTTTATGATCTCAATCAGAGTTTCTCCACAACAGTCTAGTTAGAAGCAGTAATGGATTAATCTAAAGGAGATATTGAAAAAGGGGGGGGGGGGGGTTTTGTTTTTTACCCTACTTGTTTTTTTATCATGAAAAATACTGAGGGGCATTTTAAAAAACAAAAAAAATTAAAAAATTTTGGGGAGAAAAAAAAAAAAAAGAAAAACAAAATAGGGGGGGGGGGGGGATTTGATCTTTAACCTACTTGTATTGCTATCATGTAAAATACTGATGGGCATCTTGATAAACAACAAAAATTACAGAATTATGGGGCGAAAAGAAAAAGTAAGAAAAACAACAGAAGTTGTGTGACAGCAATCATCAAGGGGAGGATTTTGAGCGGCTGTCATCTTTTGATGACAACAGGGATGACTAGAAATTACTAGAATATAATTACAAGGTCAGCAAATTGAGTCAGGGAGTAAGCCACCTATAAAATGTTAGACAAAAAGACTGTTTCATTTCTCAGTGGTGACATTTTACTACGGGTTGGTTTGAACTGCAAGGCATGGCTGTGAATATTTTTTGGGAGGGGTAGGGTGGAGCAGTGGCATATCCCGTCTAAATTAAATTAAATGGCTGCATTTGCAAAAACACTATGCCACATCAATGAATTGTTGCTGTGTGGCTAAGTAAAAGTTTACAATGTGCCACATCAATGAATTGTTGCTGTGTGGCTAAGTAAAAGTTTACAATGTGCCACATCAATGAATTGTTGCTGTGTGGCTAAGCAAAAGTTTATCGCCTTCTTGTGATATGAAGACAATTCTATTTCTAAACTTATTGATTTAAATGTTCTCAAACCTTCTAGATTTGCCATAAAATGTGCAAGTTTTGAATATTTTATGAATATCTCTTAATAAAAAATTCTCACAATCATCATGAGACAGACATTAAAAAAATATATGAGACAGACTGACATGAAACAATTCATACATGACAGGTTGATATTAACAATCAGTGCTACAAGTTTTATCACTCAAAAAAAAAAAAAAACCAATTATTATGTAGTTTATCTACTGTGATTTGCACCTCCAAAAAAAATAATGTCCATTTGTTAATCTGTTCCATATGTATCTCAAAAACAGTGTTGCATTTTGTGTATAGCCACCATCAAAATTTAAAAAAAAAAAAAAATTTTGTGTCTTATATTTGATTTATTTCTTGAAACCTGCCCATAAAATTCTTCTTACATGGATGCGGATTAAACCAGCAATCGGTCCATTGTATTCCTGATGCATTCTCCCCATCTCTCACGGCCAGGCCAAAATGGTAATCAGTTGCTTTTGATGGCAACTCTGGGATGTCCAGGTAGGACTGAGATTCTGGAACATGGCTCCAGTCAATTGGTCCCTGTAAGAGTTAAGACAAGTGAAACTGACCAGCAGAGAAGCAGTACATAACTTAATGTAGAAGAAATAAACTTGTATTAACTTAACTGACCAGCAAAGAAGCAGTAAATACCTTAATGTGGAAGAAATAAACTTGTATTAACCTCCATGAAATGAATCATGAAAGGCATATTTCTAACCCTCATTTCTAGTTGAAAAATAGTTTCAGTTATACAAAATATACAGCTTGAAGTTTTCCCAAGACAAAAATTTAGAGAGAATACCTCACGTTGTTTAAAATATGTTTGGAAGTTTTGCAGTGAAAAACACTTAGAAATGCAATGGGACAGCAGTTTTGGTTATACAAATGTGGTTCAATTCAAAATCATGTTTTGCCTATTCCAGTCTGCACAATAATGACCATTTAGAAGACACATTTAAGATATTTTAAAATATTCTAAATATACATCAGAATTTTGAATGTTAACACCCTGTACTAAAAAAAACATTGGTATTTATTTAACTTGGCACACAAGTCAAGTAATCACTGATTATCATTCATTTCACTTTATCAGTTTAATCCTCTGGGGTCAGGACTTAAAAAAGCTTGAGTGCCTGTGTTGAAGGGAGAGTTTACCTTACAAGGAGATTCTATATCTTCAATGCACCAAAACACAGTATAGCTGGTATTCATGTTGTGATCACTACCATTCCAAAATGCCTTGGCATTAGTGCCATTCCATTCAATGGCAAAGGATTCTTTAACTTTTGAAGGCACTAAAATAAAATGCATATAAAGATAAATTTTAATAGGTAGGCCTACTTGCGAATCTTCTTACGCTAAAAATAAATAATATTTAGTCTGGCTCGTTCACATTCGCTCAAGTTCTTTTTTAAAACAACAGAACTTCACATTTTCCCCACAATTTTTTTTAACGTAGGATTTGATTTTTAACATAATTAAGAAAGAAGTTATAGAAACATATTTGTATGTTGAGCAGAAAGTTATTCTTTACCTTTAAAGTAATTAATTATCATTAAAAAAAATGTTTGTTTATTGTTTGTTAATTTTGAAACATTTCATGTTTATTTAAACTTTTAACTAATTAAAATATTCTCATAAAATGTGCAGCTTAGCAATTTACCTTGGAAACTGAGAGGGGCTAGTCTAACAACTGAAGGGATGGTTGATTCACCAGCTGAATTCACAGCTGCTATTTCTAAATCAACTGGTTGCTTGTTATAACAAGGAACTTCAACAGTTGCGCTGTGACTGTCTTTGGCCACATTCTTCAAAACATTGCCCTCAAATTGCACGGAATAACTTGTGATGACACCATTCCTGGCCATCTCTTTAACATTCTGAAAAATAAAGTTATTGAATTTAGAGCAGAAAACAATTCAGTATAAAAATTGGGTGTGTATATATTCACATTAGTCATACTGTCCCATTTGTAAAATAAAAAATGCCAATTTAATATAGAAATGTGCCATTATTTTACTTTTTCATTCACAAAATGTAAGCGACATGTGCATTCACATCTTACTTAAGCAGTACAACTAAATGGAAAATAACTTTTTTTTTTTTAAAGTAAAAGTTAAGTAAAAGGTCCTATAAATTGGCATTGCCCACAAATCTCCTTGAAAGCCTTTTTATTGAGTATATTTCAATAAATTTACTTAGAATAAATACAAGCAGGTCTCCACTAAAAGTAACTGCAGCAAATAAAAAAAATCTAATAAAGTCTGGCAGCATTCTAAAACATTCATCTTACTCTTCCTTTTACAGCCAGATATCATCTCAAAACAAAACGCTACTGACACTGCATGGATTGTGAACCATGCCTCTAAACAAATAAGTCCACCCATGACAAACAGGAAAAAAGAAAGAAACCCCTCTTAAGTTGAGTTGAATAAAAACTTTTAAAAACAGATTCAAATTTTTCAATAGTTTAATTTTAGATTGTGAATGATTATTGTCACCTTCCAGAAAACCATTACTTTGCGTCTATCATTATCATCCACACATGATACGATGAGATCGCTGTAACTGCCATTGGTTGTTTCAGGCCCAAGGGATGGTGCTGTTCAGGAGATAAGAAAATGGAATAAGAATGGCAGGGTGAATTAAACTGAGTGAATGAGAAACAAAATTCATTCAAGAATTAAGATTATTTTAGTCTGTCAAAAATTGGTTTTTGTGTTGTTTTTTTAAAGGTATTCCAACAAAGTATACATTTAAGCAACGATAGGCAGGGTCAAATCTGTGGTATGACAAGTGCCGAGCTGTGACCTACAGACATCTTCATTAAAAAAAAAATACCTTTTACTTTTTTTTTTTTTAATAACTTGCCTTTAAAAGAATAAATAAGTTTCCACAACATTGAAATGAAAGAAATCAGATCCAGAATGAAACTTTGGGCACAATAATAATGCCTGAGATGGGTTTTAGTACAAATAATTAATCTACTGGACTATATCATTTTAAAAATGTAAATAAAACATATTTTTTTAACAAAGAGAAAAACAACAAGCTTTTCATTTGTTTAATTATGAATGTATGTCACAACACTTGAATTTAGTTGTAAGTATAAATGTACGTATTCTGATATCCTTACGTTGTTCAGGTGTGAGGTAGCTATAAAAGGTTTTATCACTCCAGTAACCAGAGTATTCATTCCCTGGGTAGCACTGGACATAGAATGTGTGCATGGTATTTGGTCTCAGTTCATAAGTAAGATTTGTCGCTGTAATGTTATTCGCTATCATCTGGTAAAATTTGAAAAAGAAAATACAGTAGAGCATCGATTTTACAAACTTATTGGCAACTGGGGTGGTTCGGATGAGCTATTTTTAGGATAAATGGACACTCCTAGGGAAAGGCTGTGTTAAAGAATAAAGAATTTATTGCATCAATAAAATAACTTTGCATCTTATAGTTTAACATGTATGTTGTGTTACTGTTCATTGTATTAACCATACGGCACGGTCAACTGATTTATATTTAAAGCCGATAAGGATTGGAAATTATTATTTTTCTGAGACAAGAGTTTTCCAAAAATAGATGACTGATGCTTAGAATGAAATTCAGTGTAACGTTATCTTTGTAGATCGATTTGTACAAATTCCACATATAAAAATATATACCATTCGTGCATATAAGCTAACATTTTGTATACCTCTACCATTAGCAGCCTTGACTAACCTTGAAGTCTGCATCTTCTGGACATTTGTGGAAAACTTGAAAGATTAAACGCCAATACCTCTTTTGATTCCAGGATAACAGAAACTCATTTTTATTTGTGGTATTTGTTATGAACAAGTCCGTAACAGGTGCTGGTTTGGCTGAAAAATGATCCACATAATCAATATGGGTAAGTCTGAGATACAGTAAGATGTAAAAAAAATCTGATTTGCCTAATTAGAAAAAAAAAAATTATTTATAAGCGAGAAAATTTTAAGTCAACTTTTAATTGTATCTGTAATCATGACTGAAATCATCACTAAAAAGAACACGTTGATGAGGGATGCCATGACAGTAACCTTTTAAATATCGGATGACCTTAATATTAACAAAACATATAGGAGCGTCGATCTAGGGTTAGGGTTATATTTAATTTACTGCAATGAAGATACCAGGTTCACTATTGGATTTGGGAAATCCAGATAAGTTGATAATCAAACCATAATTGGTGAAGATTAATTATGTCTTACTGTAATAACATGAACAAAAAAAAATATTTAAAATGTAACTAGTCACCAAGTAAATTACTTTATAGTTTCAAAGTGTGAATGTTTTACCATTTTGACTTGGTGTTACTATAAATATTTGACTGGCTGTATCTTTAGTGTTCTTGACTGTTACATTGACCTCCATAATGTATTTATAACCTCCAGTTAAACGATCCCAGAAGCATCCATTGAAGTTTAGTTGTGGACAATGATTGAAGCTGTAGTTTTTAAATTTAAAAGAAAATATTTTATTTGTAATGATACAGGTTTAAAAATTACAAATAAAAATAACAATTTACAAATGGAGGTGGAGAATTATTAAGTTATTAAGATAGATGTGCTTAATGAAAAGGCAGCATTTTTAAAGATAAAATTATTTTCTTATACATAAGTGGTAGGTTGCTTCATGATTCAAAATGAATTTACAAGTTGAATTTAAAAAAAAAAAATAATTTTTAAATAAATTATCAAACAAATATTCCATCCAATCATATCAACATACTGTTGAGCATCTGTAGTGTAGACCAAGGAGACATATGTGTTGTTGAGATTTACATTATATGGCACAGGATGTTGCCAGGTACAATTCATGTTCTCATCAAAATCAAAAACCACACAGGTAAAATTGGTAATATTTTGTGGACGATCTGTTAAAAGGAAGGGGTAAAAACTAATAAATTACATAGAAAAATGTGTTGATCTTTTATTTTTAGTTTACTTCTAAACCCTTTCATCCCACTTGTCATGACAACTGTTAATCATATGACAGATTTCTGTTGGTTTCTTCCTTTTTTTAGACAAAATTTTACAAACTTTCTGATGTACAGCATCTTTTAAACATTTAGTTTTCTTTTGACATCTTAAAATTAATTATTAAAATTCTGTGCCACATCATGCAAGTATTTTTTAAGAGTCGGCTGTTTTAGTGAGATTATTATCATTATTAATAGTGGTGGTTTATATAGCGCGGTACCCTAGCCAAAAAGTTTGGGGATCGTTGATTTATCTACTCTGAATTAAGTTTATATTTCATAAAAAAGAATGATGGTGTGAGCTTAGGTCTTGACTTGATTAAGAAGTGTATTACTTACAGGAATTTTACTTGTTTAATTTTTCAGTCATCTTGATTTTTTAATTATATTTTTTAAATTTCACTTTCAATGCCATTTTCTTAAAACAAGCTCTTAGAATCCAATTATAATGCATCAAATAAAGATAATTTGTAGTTACACTGTATAGAAATGTCTAATGAATCGACCCATTCATCTGAAGATGGAATATTGTTAATACATTCAGATCCCACTGAACATGAGTACTCTACTCGTCCAGCTCTGCTGATGTTTGGCACTGAAAGCACTGCTGTTGAATCATTGATTACATGAACATGTTCTTGGTTGATACATTTTCTGGTGTCATAAATCTGTTGAAATAGATTTTATATAAAACTAGAGTCCTTATATATATATATATATATATATATATATATATATATATATATATATGTGTGTGTGTGTGTGTGTATTAATATATATGTATATATATATATTTAAAATTAGTCATAAAGGGGAAACATATATTGTTGGTTAATATTGACATTTATTTTATTATTTGATATTTTTAATAAAATCCCAATCATGTATGCTTTTAACGAGTCTAATTTTGATTTCTAAGATGTTAGTCCCACTGCTGTCTTTACCTTTACATAGTTTGAAAAAAACTATTTAACAATATATAGTAGTGTTTCTTAACCTTTTTAGAGTAGCCACCCCCTTGATAAACATTTGCCAAGTTGTGGCGACCCACAACAAGGATAATTCTTAGCAACTGAGAAATCACTATTTAAATGCTAAGGAGGTAGGATTAGCTGCTGACATTTACTGTGGGAATCAGATGTTGTTTTCTTAATGTTTCTGTTGTGTATTCACAGGGTAGTGTCAATATGAAACTAGCCAGATCACTGTAAATAATTTTTTAATTTTAAAATGAAAGGTGTTACAAATATGTATGCGATACTTTGTCTAAAAATTACGACATATTTAAGGCGACCCCTGATTACGTTGTGACCCACAGGTTGAGGGCCACTGATATATAGATCATTAATAATTTAATTTTCATGAACCAATTTTGCAGTCTATGGCTGTTGATTATTTCAGTAATGTTTTTAATGTGTAAACAACATATGTTATTGTATTATGATTCCATTATCACGATTATCCAGATGACACAGTACCTCAAAAGGATAATAGACTGTGAATGTTATGTTCCTGGCTGTAAATTCATTGCTGTCTAGAACACAAGTTAACTGCAACTCATCCCCGACATATACAAACTCTCTTCCAATAATTTTCCCTGTGAACAAAACAAATTTGATCTCTTTGATGTTTTATTTATTTTAAATAAACATACCTAGGAACATCCCAGTCAGAATAGATCTATTTACATATATTTAAATGTACTTTTATGGCTGAATTACCACCCAGTGTAATAAGCCTGAAACATTTTGTTTTGTCCCAGAACAAACTCCACAATAGGAGAGTTTTAATATTTAAGAATACAATTTCACGGCAAAGTACATGTGATTAAAGTAAAGAAGTCACCTTATCTTAACAAATAAATCTTTTTCAAACTTGCTTTTAATGGGATTGTATTTTTGAAAATTGTTAAATAATTAGCTGCTTAATCTAGTTTGTGTTTCATCTGTAAATATGACAAATTATTGCTTTAGTTAGATTAGAAGACCCTTTTGAAATTTGTTTAATTTAGACTAAATTTCTCAAAAATTTCATCCCCAATGTTCAGTATCACATATTTTAATCTTTCCAGCAATGCCATTGCTTATTACATGAGGCTGGCACTGACAAAGGGATTGACTTTAAAACAGTGTAAAATTGAAACAAAAATTTTGAAATTAACTTCATTTACTATCATATTATTATATTACATAGTGACAGATTGTGTGCAGCAAGCCAATGCTAAGTTATCTAACTTATAAATCAATTCTATACCTAAGCTCACACCAAGAGCAACAAAAGATTTCATTGTGGTCAGCCGTGCATGGCCCATGAGATCTGACCAGCTAGTATTCAATATTAATGATGGCTTAAATGATAACTGTTTTCATCAATTTAATGTTTAAGATTTCAACTAATCAAAACTCATACTCTCTACAAACACAAAAAAGCAACTTCTTCCTTAATGTAGAGAAAATGTGTTAAGAATTTTTAGGATAACTGAATATTCTGAAAATGCATAACTGCTCCTAAGGTTGTCTCTCTATTTGTTAGTTAGAGACAGACATACATGTGGCAGACATTATGTAATTTTTTTTTTGTTTGATTTGAATATTTGAAACTATTTAATACACACTTGGAAATTGGATTATTTCAAACAGTATTAAAACACTGATCAGTGATAAACAAAATTGATACAATTAGTAAAGTTGCTGCAAAAGTTTTAATGTACTGTGGTCTGCATGGAGTTTATTTTAAAACTCGTCTTTAAAAGGATTCATAAGTAGAAAATGCCATGTCAATTAAAATAAAGGGTTTTGAAGAGTCAAATTTTGAAAATAAAATGGATAAATTTAATGTTACTTAAGTTAATCAATAGATCCATTTATTTAAAGTATCAATGCTGAAGAAAGTTGGCCCTGGGAAACAATGATCATGTTGCCTGCCTATCAACCAAAAGTTAGCAGGTTTCAAATTAAGCCTGTGGTCTTTAAATGGCTAGGTGGAATTGATTTGATTCATTTGCCAGAGGGGCTGCTATTCATGGGGAGGAATACATATGCATTTAACATACATCTAAAAATTGTATAAGCCTATTCCTCAAAATAAATTAAAATGTGCAAATACTAATAGTAATATTCTTAGACAAAACAAAAACATATCAGAAGCCACAAGTTTTTGTTGGAAAACATTATTTTGATAAAAGCCTGCATTAAATGAAATAAGTAATTTTAATTATAAGTCCTTGATTAATTACATTCTGATGATATTTAGAATGATACCTAAACGTTCAGTGGTCATATAGAAACTTATTTACTTAAAAGAACTCCTACCAGTACCTTTGACTTCTTCCAACAGGCTTCTCAAAGAAAAACCAGTCACAGGACTCAAAGCAAGGAGAAGAAATAAAGTCGTCATTTGAACAGAAGTCATGACTTATTGACAATTTTACTTGGTGCCGCCACTACTCTGAAAAGAGTCAAGAGAAAAAAATAAATAATTCCCATTAATTTTGATAAAAAATATTACGCTCAAAAAATGGGTAAGGTAAAACCTTTTTTATGACATATCACATTCACTGTATTTAGTCCTATTATCGAGGACTGAATCAGTGAGTAAAGACTTCAGAGTTCCAAGCCTATATTACACAACCTACTGCACATATTTAGGTCTAGCATTCCTTACAAGTTGTTTAACTAAGTCTCAAATTAACTAAAAGTGTTTGACTAAGTCTTGCATTGACTATAAATTGCTTGACTAAGTTTCACATCCCTTAAAAATGTGTTGACTAAATCTTGCGCCCCCTAAACAGTTCTGAACCTCGGAAATTCTGGGGCCCAGGCAGCTGTCAGAGTTTGGGTCCGTTTTGTATTTCAAACATGTGCGTATATTTTAAAAACTCAAAAAAGTGCGGGCACCCATCTAGCTCAGGCCCCTGACAAGTGCCATGGTTATGCCCCCCCCCTCCCTAGGTGCGGGCCTTCCCTAAAAAATTACTAATGAAGTCTCATATCCCCTAAAAATTGTTTGACTCAGTATCACATCCACTAAAATTTAATAATACATTCTAAAATTTGAAAAAAAGTGGACTTCTACTTTGTTTATCAAATGACAAAGAGAGCTGGTTTATCAAAGAGAGCTGGTTTATCAAAGAGAGCTGGTTTATCAAAGAGAGCTGGTTTATCAAAGACAGCCGGTTTATAAAAGACAGCCGGTTTATAAAAGACAGCTGGTTTATCAAAGAGAGCTGGTTTATCAATGAGAGACGATTTATCAATGAGAGACGGTTTATCAATGAAAGACGGTTTATTAAAGACAGCAGGTTTATAAAAGAAAGTTGGTTTATCAAAGAGAGCTGGTTTATCAATGAGAGACGATTTATCAATGAGAGACGGTTTATCAATGAAAGACGGTTTATTAAAGACAGCAGGTTTATAAAAGAAAGTTGGTTTATCAAAGAGAGCTGGTTTATCAAAGAGAGCTGGTTTATCAAAGAGAACGGGTTTATCAAAGAGAGCTGGTTTTTCAAAGAGAGCTGGTTTATCAAAGAGAGCTGGTTTATCAATGAGAGACGGTTTATCAAAGACAGCGGGTTTATAAAAGAAAGTTGGTTTATCTAAGAGAGCTGGTTTATCAAAGAGAGCTGGTTTATCAATGAGAGATGGTTTATCAAAGACAGCAGGTTTATAAAAGACAGCTGGTTTATCAAAGAGACCTGGTCTATCAAAGATGGCAGGTTTGTAAAAGAAAGGTGGTTTATCCAAGAGAGTTGGTTTATATCAAAGAGAGCTAGTTTATCAAAGAGAACTGTGGGGCTTTGAAAATGTAATCACTTACTCAATATATAAAATAAAATGTTGAGGAATATTTTTTTTTAAAAATAAACAACATTTAAATAATAACTTCAATAAATAAGTCAATGGCTCCTCCTTTTGAAAAACCTGGCAATAAACCAACAAAACAGGAATATGCCGTTGTCAATGCGAAGGTCACAAGAGAGCACGTCGCAAGAATCCAAATAATACAATTTCGAGTTAAAAAATAACTAAAAAATGATAAATGATGCAGGGGTGATGTGATGTGATTGTGTTCCGATAACCGAAGGGTTTCTCAAGCAGGGACCACTTAGGTCTAGTTAATTTCACTGCACCATTACACCCAGTGACTCAAGTGGACGTGCTCTGAAGTGTTGCCAGGTCGCCACCACATTTCAATACACGTAAAGTGACCAAGACCGAAATACATTGAAATATTTGTTGTTTAAATAGTACTTAGGGTATATTCTCATAGTTGAAAGGCATCAAAACTAGATTCTTTAGTATTGGCCTATTTTTTGATTAACAACCAATTTCTATTCAAATATCATCTACTTTAAATTCATCCAGTTTTACAGAGTTTAGAGGAACCTTATTTCTGATCATAACGTTATACATTGCTCCCTTAAAGTGCCCCCACACACACTTCCAAGACTAAACACGGTGAATCTATCAGTAACTTTATATTTTCCACCTACACAACTAGATGACATGCTGGTCAGTTTACTCCCAACTCCACTGGTGAATCTGTTATATTATTTTTCTCTACCTATAGAACTTGATGACGTGGTGGGGGGGGGGGTCAGCTTAACACACCCCCCCTCCCCAAACTGCATAAGTGAGTCTGTCAGTAACTTTACTTTGTCCACTGGATGTTATGCAGGTCAACGTGTTACCGCAATCTCCACTAAATTCAAACCACCTGACACTTACTTGTCCACCCCCCCCCCCCCCCCCCCCCCAAACCCCACACGCCCACTGAGATCAGACGCGGTGTATGATGTTATTACAAGATGGCGTCAATACCCGTCGGCCCTATGGCGTCACACAAGCCACTGTCGCGGATGCAAAAATAGAAACACAAATCTTCCAGGAATCGGTCGTCTGAAGTACTCAGCGCCATTGCTTGCCGCACACAACAGCGTCACCGTGACTCGTCCGGCAACCAAGATGCCCACTCAGGCCTCAATGGAGACAACACGTCTAGGCATGTAGGCCTACACAAAAAAAATATGGAGTGAACAAACTGAAAGAGGGCAGTGAAAAGTCCCATGAATGGCNGGGGGGGGGGGGGGGGGGGGGGGGGGAGGAGGGGGGGGGGGGGGGGGCGACAGGTGGTTTAATGCACGTCCCAGAGACATCCGCGCGCATGAGCTCAGGAAACCTGGGGCGGGGAGAGGTGTGTGTTTGACTTGATAACCCTTTTACGCTCACCACAACGCTTGATAAAAAAAAAACCAACTGTTTCAACGAGAAGCTGATTCGATTAATAATTTAAAAAATAGTAATGTTCGAATCCAAACCAGGGATGCAGCTAGGATTAGTGCCATCAGGGGTGGGTCAAGATTTGTGTCATCGCGCCCCCCCACCCCACTTTTTTCCGATTTAAAAACTGGGACCCCTTTCCGGAGTTAGACAGGGATGAAATAGAGTATAGGGAGAGTTTGAGCAAGGAGAGTGAGTATAGGGTAGTGTATGTATGGACATTGTGAGCATGGTAATGTATGTAGGGAGATTGTATGTAGTGCAGTGTGTAGGGAGAGTATGTGTAGAGAGAGTGTATGTAGGGAGAGTGTAGGCAGAGTATGTCTAGGGAGAGTGTATGTAGGGAGAGTGTATGTAGGGTAGTGTAGGTAGGGAGATTGTGTAAAAGTAGCTTGCTGAGTAGGGTAGGGTATTTAGGAAGAACAGTTTAAAAAGGTTAGAGTATGTAGGGACAATGTGTGTATGGTATTGTGTGCAGAGAGACTGCGTGCAGAGAGTGTGTGCAGATTTTGTGAGCGGAGAGTGTGTGCAGAGAGTATGTGCATAGTGTGTGTGCAGGGAGACTGCGTGCCGAGAGTGTGTGCAGAGTGTATGTGCAGAGTGTAAGTGCAGAGTGTGTACAGAGTGTGTATGCAGAGAGTATGTGCAGAGAGACTGCGTGCAGAGAGTGTGTGCAGAGTGTGTGTGCAGAGAGACCGCGTGCAGAGAGTGTGTGCAGAGCGTGTGTGCAGAGAGTGTGTGCAGAGTGTGTATGCAGAGAGTGTGTGCAGAGAGACTGCGTGCAGAGAGTGTGTGCAGAGTGTGAGTGCAGAGAGTGTGTGTGCAGAGAGTGTGTGTGCAGAGCGACTGCGAGCAGAGAGTGTGTGCAGAGTGTGTGTGCAGAGAGTGTGTGTGCTGAGATTGTGTGCAGATGGACAGTTTGTGGAGGGAGAGTATTCGTATTAATTTAGAGTATGTGTAGGGTAGCTTATTTATGGAGTGTGTGTAGGGAGTGTGTATGGGGAGAATGTTTGCAGGAGGGAGAGTGTTCAGGGAGAGTGTGGAGAGTCTGCGAAGAGAGAATGTCCATGGAGAGTTCGTGTGGGGAGAGTGTGTGTAGGTCAGGTCAATGTTCCCCTGGGTGCTATCTGTAGTTTATCGGTGTCGTGACGCCCCAGTATCCTACACCTTTGTTCGGCTCCCTTACAGCTAAAATGCTACTTGGTCTACCCACATCCCTGGCATATTGTCCAGGCCTATTCCCTTAGTCCATGGTGGGCAGCAAACCGCAAGCGGCTCTTTAGCGACCTGAGTGCGGCTCGGCCAGTCGGCCACAAATCCGTTTTGACTCCGAAAAAGATGGTTCTTGACAAGTTCTTGAAAAGAAATTTGGCTCTCAAATTTTTTTTAAATCGTCCTGCGGATTTTTGGCTCGTTTGACTACCGGTAATGAGTTTTCCTACCACTAGTCTATTCACGAAGCCTATTCCCCTGTTCAATTCACGAGGCCTATCCCCCCCCCCCGGTTCTATCCACCAAGGATATCCCCTGTTCCATTCCCGAGGCCTATCCCCCCCCCCCCGGTTCTATCCACCAAGGATATTAAATACTCCCAATAACATGCGCGCCTACTTACTACAATAAATACTGCAATAAAAAAACTCTTATTTTTGCACAACAGTTCCGCTGACGTGTACAGTGATGCACACCTCAAACATGTGCATTTTCTCTTCTCTTCTTCCTTTAACTCCACGGTGGTCCTTACCAAGAGGTTGCGGGAGGTAGTGTCAAGGGGCGTGTGAAGCCCCAGGAAATCAGATTGATATGCATTGTTCTTTGCATTGTTCTTTGCATTGTTCTTTGCATTGTTCTTTGCATTTTTTATGGCGGGGGAGGGGGTGAGAAATATGTTTTTGCAATTCACATGGGGGTGGGGTGCCCACACAAAAAATGTTCAGCCCTTGATATACCGGCTATCTATAGAAACAAAAATTTAAATGTATATATAAATATATATATATACATGTTTATAGTTCACTTTTAATGTTATGTTCTCTATGTGATTTTTACTATCGAGTGTGTATGGACAGCTACATTTCCTATCGTCTGATGGCTTTGACAGTATTCCCCACGTTGAACTGCTTCCAAGAATGTGCATACAATATGTGCTATATGCGTCATTTTCCCCTGAATTCGCTTACTTCCAGTAAACGCATATGCACATCCTGTTTGATTGGGTTTTTTTTATTTTTGGTTAAATTTCTTTCTTTGAATTTAACGATTTCCCATTAAAATATACCGACACGGCCCTTTTAAGTGTTAGTGGGTCAATTCATATTTCCTCATTTAGTCGTCAAAGCTGTGCGGGTACGGCTACACACATCCAAAGAATGCCGTGTGGTGCGTACGCGGTACATGTTTTGAAGACGTGACTTCCGAGCGATGAGGTCACCATTAAAAAAACACATCCTCTTGTTCGCGGTGCGATTGTGTACTGCCACAGCTGCTCGTGTGAATATTATTACACTAACAGTAACTAAAAAAAAATAAATACCTATGCCGAAACCTTTTAGTCCATCCTCGCAGTGATATCACATGGTGGGGCAGACTTTTGTGAACTGTGCCAATTTGACAGACAGATGTAAATCCCCTCTACTTTCGTCCCCGAAAAGTATCCACAGAAGTTATCCATGACTGTTTTCTTTTTTTATAAAGTATCCATTTCGTACTGGGCAAACACATTTTTTTCACAGGCTTTAAAATTTAGTGGGGCATTCTTTTTAAAGCATATGGTCTCAACATATAAAACCAACATTTTGATGGTTTAAGTTTAAGAAAAATAAAGTAAGTTTAAACATAGACACGACAGATAATCTACATCATTCATCCAGCAGATTTGCCACGCATTATATAGACGTTTTGGTGCGCTGCAAATTTACATCACAGCGTCTTGACGTCACAGTTCGAGGAAAATGTATCTTTACGTAAACGCCTTTATTAGCTTGCTTGGTCATTTCGTTTGTGGTGGAATCTTCCATCTCAATTTTGACCAACTTCCTTATGTCCAACCGAGCTAAAAAGCTTTGTACTTTTCCATCCCTGGTAAAAATATTTTTAAAAAACCAACTCTCATGATAAGTAGGTCCCCGGTGACATCCACTTAACCTCTAGTGACCTACGTCTTTCATCTCAATGTTGACCCACTTCCGGATGTCCCATCGAGCTGAATCTTTGTACACTTACTTACCCCCCCCCCCCACGCCCCCATCCCCCCCCCCCAGGATAGTACAACACTTCCTGATCAGGACAGTGACCTCCACTGATCCTTACGTGACCTCTGCGGAGATCTCAGGAACGGCATTTCTGTATGCATGGTTACAACCAACGATGAGCACCACATATTTTGTACCACAGAATGGTCACCACAGAATGGTCACCACTGAATGGTCACCACAGAATGGTCACCACAGAATGGTCACCACTGACCTTTAACGCGTTTGAATTTCAAGGGCGTCCCGCGCTTTTTATTCATTTGTTCACTTCCTGATCTTCTAATACAGTGGTTTTCAACCTTCCTAGTGCCGCGACCCTTTAATGCAGTTTCTCGTGTCGTGGCGACCCCCCAGCCGCACAATTATTTTCGTTGCTACTTCATAGCTGTAAGGATATGTGTTTTCAAATGGTCTTAGGCGACCCCCGGAAAAGGGTCGCGACCCACAGGTTGAGAACCGCTGTTCTAATATATCTTCCAAGACTAAAAATGACAAAATAATATATATATATATATATATATATATATATATATATATATATATATATAT
>CAXITT010000088.1:556210-614082 GCA_964033795.1 Lymnaea stagnalis | reverse complement strand
GGGGGGAGGAGAGACTGCATTTTTGGGCCACTTCATAGGCTTTATATATAGCTATTTTTTTTCTCTATAAATTCTCTTTACGTTGCACTCTTCTATAACTTTATAGTTTTTTTTATTAATTTTTTAAGGGGACAAGGGCAAAATTACGGGCAATATGTGCGGGGGGGGGGGGAGGAGAAAAATGAGATAGGTCAACTTGTTACTATCTATAGAACAATAAACCCTTGCAATAACAAGGGAACACTTTCCCTAACAATTTTATGCATTATGCAGCATCTTTTTAAAAATATATATTTTTTTTAATAATAATATTTACTATTGTTTTATTAATTATTTTTAGGATCATAATTTTTTTACTTCTTTTTTTTTTTTTATATTATGATTAAATAATTCGGTAACACAGTTTTTTGTGATAATCGACTACCCGTTTTCAGTTTCAAAAATCGGAAAACAGTGCGGGTTTTGTACGTCCTTAATTCTAACAGAAGGTGTATATTTTATTTAGTTAGAATGCATACAACAATAGACCATCAATAATGAGATGATTATTACAATACATTAGTTAATTTATGCCAGAAAATTCCATCCAAAATAAACTTTATCAAAGATTAAAGTTTCAGGTACAAATTTCAAATATAGCTTTTTATGATAACCACAATATAAAAATATAATAAGTACTGAATACATTTTTTAAAATTAACATATAATGAACTAAGTGCAGTTGATTTATATGAGAATGTGAAATTAAAACACTGGATGGTGGTGGGGCACAGGTCAACACAATGAACTAAGTGCAGTTGATTTATATGAGAATGTGAAATTAAAACACTGGATGGTGGTGGGGCACAGGTCAACACAATGAACTAAGTGCAGTTGATTTATATGAGAATGTGAAATTAAAACACTGGATGGTGGTGGGGCACAGGTCAACACAATGAACTAAGTGCAGTTGATTTATATGAGAATGTGAAATTAAAACACTGGATGGTGGTGGGGCACAGGTCAACACAATGAACTAAGTGCAGTTGATTTATATGAGAATGTGAAATTAAAACACTGGATGGTGGTGGGGCACAGGTCAACACAATGAACTAAGTGCAGTTGATTTATATGAGAATGTGAAATTAAAACACTGGATGGTGGTGGGGCACAGGTCAACACAACTGTTTTAAAATGAAGGGATAATTTAAGATAATGGTGCTATCTCAGATGAATGGGGTCAGGCTGAGAATAGGTAAAGAAGGAAAAAAATCTTGGAAAATCAGGAGCACTTTTTCTTGAAATTAGTATTTACAAAAATAGAATGCCTACGAGATTGTAGTTATTTTTATTTTTTTTTTTTTTGTGTGTTTACTGATTACTTTTAGCTAGACAATTTGATAAATGGATATTGAAACATCAAGAAGACAGTGATTAGCCAAAAACTTTCTTAATCAATGAAAGTAGAGAATTAAAAACTGCCAAAGAAAGATTACATGTCTTTGATATTGCATGTTTCTACACACCTTCAATCTGAAAACTTTGTAAGGGTTTCTTTAGACTAATTAACAATAATTCTGAAACTGGTTATCCTAGCAAAATTGCCAAGAAGCATAATTGATCCATCAACAAAAATGTTAGCATGTCCAATATGTGAAAAAAGGACAGGAGGCCAAGGTATATATAATATATGCTGGTGTTATCAAATAACACCCTCAAGTGTGACTTGAGGAGATGGCATATAACTATAAAAGAAACTGTCTTAGGTCACTTAATAGTAATAGTGTGTATGGTATCTGCAGTTTTGCTTCCTTACGAGATGATAAAGTTTCACACATTTCAGACCAAATATTATGTTTTTAGTGAGATGCACTTTTGAAATAAAGTCATAAAGTCACGAATAATTTCTTTTTTTTAAAATCTGACATCAAGTTTAACAGCTGAATAAATGTTTAATTTGATAAATAATTAACATTGGTTGGAAGAAATGTGTGGCACCGAGTAAGGATAGAGCTCACACACTGGCATGTGCTCCTACTCGACCTTTTTATAGGATTAAGACCAAAATGTGACAAGACATTGTATTGTATAGATGCTTGACATCATTCACAGAGAAGCGTCAGTACTCAAAACATAAAATTGCTTTCAACTGCAAATATCACTGAGTGTGAACAATTTATAAAATCACATCCACTGAATTTAAAGAAACAGTGACTCTATAAAACATTCTAATTCTAATGATACAACACATCTTGGAAAGAATACGATTGATAGATTTTTGGGTGTACTGTCATCAGGTATACCCAGATTTAGTAGGAAAGGGGATACAACATCTAAAGAAATTAATGGCTTTGGCAAAACCTATGTAAAGCTGGCTTCTCAACACAGGTTTCCCTGGGCGCCAACATAAAAAATAATGGAAATCAACAAGAGCTAAGAATAAGTTTGGTGAGTTGCTTTTTTTTGGTCATTAAAAACTAAAATTGAATTTTAACAAGAAATAAATAAAGTACATTCTTATTTAACACATTATTTTTACCAAGGCCTGGCAGGCTTAGTTTAATTTATTAAAATATTTATTTTAATTTATGCTAAAATTAATATTTGACATTTAAAATTGTTTCAGCTTGAAATGAAAAGACAGGACAATTAAAAGGACATTTTGGCTAGATGCCTCCTTTAGCAGACAATACAAAACAAGAAACAACAGAAAATTAGAAATCATAAATCAAAAACCTAAATGTTAAAAAATCTCAATGAAGTCAATGTAGTTATTTGTAAATAGGCAAGTAGGCCTATAAATTATAAAATAAAAAATGTGTTTTCTGTATGATCATTATTAAAGCTTAAAGCTGAACATGCATTGTTTTCTTTACACATATTGAGATATTGTTTGTGTCTAATTAATCTACTTGAAAGCTTAACACTCTTATAATTAGTTATTGGGTCAAGAAGCACAAGTTCTAACTTAATTACATAATTATACAAATAACCAGGCCACCTAAAATAAATTTTTTGGAATAATGCGATTGGACTACTAAAGGCTTTTCTATAAATTTCAACATCTAAATTCATGACATTTAGGTAGATTATAGAACAGGGGATCTCAAGCTATGTCCAGATCCTGCCTGCTAGAGTCCTGAACCAAGCCTGCTTGGCCAAAGTGCATGTATTCAGGTGGTTAAGTTGTGAAAAGGTACCCATCACAGTGCTGCAATCAGCAACACACAGAGATTATATATACACAAGAAAACAACACATTTGTCTCTTTATGTGGAAAAAGAGATGTACCCAGAGAAGGAAGATTTATTTAGTGAAATGATCTTTCAGGACCTACAATTACAAGAAGCATTGAAGAAACGGGAGACACTTAGCTTTAGCAAAACTCCTCAAACAGCTTTGTTATTTTTTCTTTGCACTGACTCTGACAGAGACAATGATGTTTGTGATTCTGAACAACTTCCAATTTTCCTCTGTGGTACAAATAAATATATTTTAAATCACAAGAGTGACCGTGAAGCAACAATAGGAGAGAAAATCTATGAAAAGTTTCACCAAAATGTGTATGCTTTGAAGCTGGACAAGGTTAAACTAGTCAGGGTGAGTGTGTGACAACTGATGAGGCTCTTAGCATGGTGGGGATAGTGAAAGAAACGGCTGATCCCCATCAACCAAGCGATAGACAAACAGGTTTCTGCTTTTAATTTTAAGCTAAAAAAAAAAAGAAGAAATATCAGAGCTCAAAGATGCAGAAAAAATATGGGTGCTACTATGTTAAAATATATTTCGTATATAATAGCAAATATATATGATTTTGATAAAAATTGGGGATGCAATCTATCTATTTAAAATTAAGTTTGCTTACCATTGTTCAATATCATTTTGACAAAATTGGAGAAGCTTTGACTCCCTTGCTCTTGATTATATATTAACAGAGGTCTATCATTTTATTAATGTTTATATAACGCTTTATATGGGTACATAGTTTTTTAAGATTGCTTTTCAGTTTTCAAGATGTTATGTTAATATTAGCAGTTATATTTACGTTAAAAAAGAGATCTTTACTCCCCAAACTAAGGGTGCAACCTGTCAGCCCTAATACACACTTTGACAACCCCAAACCAAATAGGAATGCGACCTATCCAATGGACCTGTGACCTTTACACTGATCTGTATGATATATTATTATTGTTTGTCCTTCACATGTGAAAACGACCATGGCTTGAGTAGTAGCAGTAATTTGAGCTGTATTTTGCTTAAAGTGAGGGAGAGTTGCTCAATTCGTCAGCATCACACTCTCCTCCTTGCCTTTTTATCCAATGGCAAGAATTAGTCAAGATGACTGGATGACCAGCTGTGTTTTTGCATCTCACTGTGCTCCTAATGCATTATACATACATCTCAAGAGTTTTCAGAATTTTCATTGAGTCAATGTCATACCGGGTTGGATTTCAGACTTTGTCTTCACTTATATTAGTAACCATCCAGGGTTAACAAGTCCCATCCAGCTGGTGGAGTTTTTGCTTGTCTAGGCTTTTGCTGGGGATTGAACTCCAGTCCATAAGTTTGAAACTGACTCAGTCTAGAATGTTCTGCCACACAGAACCCAGCAGCACAGTCTGCATGGTAATTATGCCAATAATGGCATTATTAAAGTCATTTAAAAATGACAAGAAATGCAACATTATAGCCAATGGCCTGAATTTCCAATAGAGTATCAATTTTTAATATTTTAATTAATTAATTTGAGCCCTCTGGCTCTGGCCCCAAAATAAATATTTTGTAAAGTTTAATCTCTGCCATCACACTTCTCTTAAAAATAATCACCAGTACTATTCCTAGGTTTTAGTTGAATTCATCTGGTAATCTGTACTGTGACTGAATGAAGTGTATGATTATGAAAACTGTAACTGTAACTATCATTAAATGCATTCAATCCTTTTTTTAGTAATATAAAATAATATATTTATATAGCCTATACTGGCTATACTCAATAGGTCACAAAACAGGCAATCCTCCGAAGTCCGGTCCCAAATTATTTCCAATGATTACTCCTTACTTAAAAGTCTTAGGCATCATTTTGTTTTGAAATTCATGTTTGCGATAGTGGACAATGTTGGATGGAGGTTGTTGGCCGTCGAGATGCACAAACACTCAGCGCATTATCACTTATCATGTGTTACCAGGGACAACTATCGTCACGGATATCAAAATGTCGGTTAGCTCAACAACGGGATTTATGCTCACACTCTGTCATTGTACATGCGCGTGAATTTGTTGATCCAGTTGACCAGGACATTCACACATAAACTATTGAAGGACTTCGGATGCAAGTGAAACGTAAACTCCCCTATCAGAGTGGTAGGCCTACTAGTCGCGATCTGTTTGCCAGCTACTTGGGGGCTTTTCAGTGGCGCAGCAGTCACAAGCAGAGCATTTTCAGCTGCTCTTTGCAAATGCTATGCGTCAATTACAACATTTAGTATTTCTGACTGGCTTGTAAGTTGACAGTTATTTGCAAAAGCTATGACTGACATTTCTGCTGTTTTCTAACAATAGGGCCTACACACTGTGCATTGCAATTATTTTCATACTAATCATACGAAATAATTTGGGACCGGACTTCGGAGGATTGCCCAAAACATATAAATTTTTATAAAGTAACACGTTTTTTTTTTTACTTTGGACTTTGGTTACCGCGACCCGCGAACTTATGTCCTAGCCTAAATTAAATGTATCCCTAAACCTAACCTGAACCCTAAACTTATCCCTAACCTGGGTTTTGACCCTATCGGAACCAGGGTTTTGATCCTATCTGAACCAGGGTTTTGACCCTATCGGCATCGGAACCAGGGTGCTATCTCTTCTTCACATTCACATTATTAATCAAAATTAATGACATTATTTTAGTTTAGCCCATCGGACATCGGCATACGGCATACTCATGATACTGGGCATCATATTCATAGTCATAGGCTAGTATTAAGTTAAAAAAATTAAAGTAGGCATAAAATTACTTACTAAAATGTGTCAAGCTTTGTCCACCATTTTTAAAGTGTTAATTCACCAAAATACTGTACACTGTTCGTAATATAATATACGTATTAAATCCAATTATAGGGAAATCCGTGTTTTTCCGTTACAACGCAGATTCATAACATTGTTTGTGGTCTGATTTTTTAGGGTGCCATGTGAATGTGTCAAACTGTCGGTATATATATCCTACTTTATAATAACTAACCCCGTGCACACGTATTCAAATCATTCTTCAAATGAAATTCATAATATTAAAATTAAAATATTGTTTTCATTTTATTATATATTTAACTTAAAATATGTTGTTTGTTTTTTTAAAGAAAGAAATTAGTTATCTATTTAACTGGCCCAATGTTCATATCCGTTTCCAAGAAATGTACGGGAATTTGCAGTCTGCCGACGTTTGGAATCACACAAATAATAAAAAGATGAACAGTACAGCAAACTGAAACTCTATATAAAATTGAATAAAGTGGATGAAGTAAATCTTGGCTTAGAGGGAGGGAGTGGTCTGCAAACTGCTTAGACTTATTTTATCATAGTGTTACCTCTACTGCTACTAAATTAGGCCTATATTATAATATTTGGCACTCCTCAGAACGGCGGTCCCAAATTAAAATATAATGTTCCTCGAAAAATAAATTTTTAAATTCATTTTTACCTCATGGAACTTCATTAAAATTATTTTTAAAAGTAAAATAACATCTTTTTGTTGTAAAACACCAACAATTTAACAAATTTTACGAAATCAAAACATTACATTTTAATTAATCTTTTATCTTTAACGGTGACATTGTGGTACATTGAGGAGAACTCTTCTTTCCTTAAAGATACATTATAAAAGTTGCCCAATTGGATGTATCTAGATTAAAACAAGGTAACTTTTTTGATAAAAGACAATGATTATGACAAATCTCCAGTGTTTTTTGTTCTTCTTTTTTATAATGTAGCGGTTCTCAACCCTAACTCAGCAGAGGTCGTCAACAACAATCAGAAAAGCTTTTTTATGAAATAGTAACGAAAATAATTTTATGATTGGGGGTCACCACAACAGGATGAACTGTATTAAAGGGTCATTGCATTAGGAATATTGAGGACCACTGTTCTAATGGATTTCCAACGATGTGTTTTGATGAATTCGCTACCCATACCCTTTCTCTCAGAGTGTGATCATCAGCATCATTCACGCCCTCCCCCCCCCTTTTTTTCCCCCATCTCTCAGAGGGGGGGGGGGTGAGGGTGGATTGGCCATGATAGCTTGGAGTCATTAACTGATGGTCATCTTCATAGATAACAGTAATAGTAGGTATTCTAAATGAAAATTTCAGAATGAATTTTTTTTTTAAATTGAATTACTCCCCTAATAAGCTTGGTTTAATCAGAACGACAGAAAAGTGTAGTTTTGGCACCAGCTATCTTCTAAAATAAGCAAGTTGGAACTTTCAAATCTCTTGCACACACAACCAGTTATACATTTAAAAAACTCAAATTTTTTTCAGAGTTTTGACTAAAATTTAAATACTATTTTTATTCATACAATATTTGCCGAAGCTTAATTTTACAAAATATTAAAAGCGAGACAAAAATTCTGCTCAATTAATATTATAAAAATGGGTATACAAAGCAGGAATCATTAACTATGAATGAGTATTAATGATAATCAATTTATAAGAACAAAAGGATTATTCCAGCATGGCGTGTTCACAAAATTGAAGCAATTTTTTTTTTAAATCATAAAAGATAAAGAAGCAAGGTATCTAGTATCTACATAAAATTTATAACACATAACACTTGCAAATTAGGTTTTTTTTTTAGAAACTGTTTTCTTACTCACCTTTTGATCTGACCGTAATATTGCTAGGAGGCTCCACTAACATAATGGACAGGCTTATCACTACTTGCTTGGTGGCTCCACTAGCATAATGGACAGTCTTATCACTACTTGCTAGTAGTCGTGACTCGATCATGATTAATCATGCATGACATGTTAACAAATTCAGCTGGATCTTGAAAATTAAATCCTATTCAAGCCTCTCAATCTGACTTAATGTTCTAATACTTTTTACATTACTTTAACCGTAGGAATATTGCTTTTGGTCTGAGACTGGCAAAAAATCTGGCCACACAGTGGCTAACTTAGACCAAATAATAAGGGACCGCCGTTCTGAGGAGTGCCTAATATTTAAATACCGTACCTTTCATTTCAAAAGTCTTATTTATAATTTTTATTACTTTATTAACTTTACTAACTTTAAACTTTATTCATTTTTAATTATTTTTTTAAATTATATTTTGAAAAACAAACGGGAGGGGGTATTTTAGTCCGATTTGTCAAGTCACTGGTTTAAAAATTCTATTCTATAGTCATGTCCATGTAAATTGACATTATTATGATAATGACATTATCATATTATCTCAGTGTGGACTTAATAGCCCACTATTTGCAACTATTACTATTCCTGGAGAATGCTGACCAGACCAGTTTAAAAAATACTTAAAATAGCTTTGGCGACTTCTGGATCATCTCGCACCAAATTATAATTTTACCACCTTGGCCAGGGGCTCTTAACCCTTTTGTTGTTTTGTAGTGCAATTTTTTTTAACTTATCTCCAGGATAAAAATAAAAAGCTTTTGGTGTTTTATATTTCAAAAATGCCTTGGACTTCCTGTAACTACAAGCAATCTAAGCTTAGTCTGCTAAGGCTTAAGGTGAAGCTTGTGGAGGGAAAATGTGGAATGAAAAGAAATAAAAAAATCAGCATAGAGCTGTTGTTGAGTTAATTATATTGATAAAGGGGGAGTGTCTGTCTACCTTGACAAACACTCAAAAGTGGGTCCCAAACACACACACATATTACATAATTTGATTGATTTATATAATTTTAAAATATAAACTCCGAAATTTCCATTGGTTGCCTACTACAGCCCAAGTCCATCCATCCCTGTGGCAACGCATCCCACGTAGGCTTTGACCTGCCTCACTACTTCCTTCAATGCATATGCAGTAATTGGATAAGGTAGGAATCTTACAGTTTTTTTTTAACAAAAAGATTAAAATTTAAGATAATAGCCCAATGGACAGAGGCATTACTAGGGTTGGTGTCACCAGGTGTGGTAATCTCATAGCGTCACCCCTTCCCAACCTGCAAAATACTCAAAGTGGTTGAAAAAACATGAAGACCAACAAATATTTTTGAAGAAAGGGGACAATGATTGTTTAGTAACAGGGTGTCAAATTTTGAAGTCAAATAACACACTACAATTGAATGTTTAAATTTAGTCAGTCACTTGATAAGCCACTATCTCAAAGTATCTTATGCTGATGGTAAAATATGTCTCTTTAGCTTTTGATGACATGCTTGTCATGCCTTTACTGTGTAATTATAATACTTCGACTATGTATTGTTTATAAAATAACCACTTAAACTTAAACTAACAAGCAGTTGTATAATGAGCGGGTGCAGACCCTACCTGGTGACACTCTCACGGTGGGGTGACATCAAGTGGAAAATTGCAGATTTGAAACAGTTGGCTTGAGTCAGTTTCATAACATAGAAGTCAGTTACGGGTTAGAACAGAGTGCCACTATGGCTGAGTGCCATCAAAACAGGTTGTCACCAAGCAGGGTGCCACCAGAAAAAAATTAACAATACAGGGTGGCACTAGAAAAGGGTTCCATCAAAGCAGGCAGCCTCAGGGGGGAAAGCAAAGAAAGTGGCAGAGGAGCGATCACAGGACAGTTCAAGACCCATCAAGGAAATAGCAGATATGTTTTCGTTTTAGCAGGGGTCCTCAAACTTTTAAACCGGTGACAGATTCACTGCCCCTCAGACACTGTATGGACAGAATGATAGTTTAAAAAAAAATATGAACAAATTCCTAAGCACACTGCAAATTCTTATTTGTAGCAAAGGAGGCGGAAACAATGCAATATTTTAAAAGAATAAATCTTTTATCAAAATTAACTTATTAGTATTTATACGAAAAGCCTGCTTTTGGGTTATAAGATGATTAATGAATGTCCATTTAAATATTTGTTTACTGGCAAAATCCGCTGAACACCTTTGGGCTCCTTTGTGGAAGTGACAAGGATTCAGGGGATTGTGCTATCACCACCATTGTGTCTTGTACAAACACATCAAACCGAGTGAATTAGAAAATAGATTCAGACTTATAGAACCTTGACACCACATGGCATGAATGTCTTGCTCTCATTCACTTTTTAAACCGTTTCTCCACCCTTCCATAGTTAGACCAATTGCAGTGGATTTACTTTTCCTCTCTTCCACCCATTTTGCCTGTATTTAATCTCTCACCTTCTTTTCTGTCCCATTCCCCTTGATGTTAATGTATGAATGGTTTTTTTTTTTATAGTTTTTTTTTTTTTTTTAATGGTTTGCTTTTCTTGCTTTCCCGTTATTGGTACCGATTTCAGTTTTCAATGCATTCCCTTGTTTGGCATATTTTATAAATAAAAGCATTAATTGAAATCTATTTTAGAAATCTAATTTTTTTTTTATTTTTGTATTGTTTTTTTTTTTATAGTTTTTTTTTTTTTTTTAATGGTTTGCTTTTCTTGCTTTCCCGTTATTGGTACCGATATCAGTTTTCAATGCATTCCCATGTTTGGCATATTTTATAAATAAAAGCATCAATTGAAATCTATTTTAGAACTCTAATTTTGAAGCACTTTAAGATATTCGTTGACCAAAATGTGACAGTGTGATTAAAAAAAACAACAAATAGACACAGTGAGACATATCAATGATTCTGAAAATGAACACAAGTGTATTTAAATTCTAGTACCGGTATATTAACATTTTTTCTTAACAACTTTCAATGCAATATCAACCAAAAGCATCTAAAAAATCAGAGTGTGAATACGTTTTTATTCAGATGGTGGGTTGTTGTTGTTTTTTTTAATACCGGTAAATAAAATTGTTTTTAATTACTTACAATTTTTACTCCACTTATGGGTTCAGAAAATTTTCAAATTGATTCAAGTTTCAAACCTTGTTTAACAAAATAAAGTAAACTAACAACAAAAAATATGGTCATGGAAATGGAATGTATAGAAACAATATGGTAAGTACCGGGTAGACCATTAAAACAGGGATCCAATAAGCTAACATAACATTAACACTTTGAATGAAAATAAGCAAAAAATAGTTATTTCTGCACATAGAATTCTAATAGAATATAAACTACATACTAAGGTTTTCTTTAGATTTAAAATGATAAAAAGTTATTTTTTCCTTCTTGAACTTGTACTGGGGGTATTGCTTTTGACAAATAATATTTCAATGACGTTCGGATAATCTTGAGATAGAGATATCTCTAATTGTTCTGTTAGTACAGAGGAACCCCCGCTACAACACAATAATTGTGTTTCATAAATTTAGATAAATTGATCGTGGGCCCTTAAGATATAGAAGAAGAAGAAGATACCATTAATAGCTGGGATAAACTTGAAAATCAGGTTTTTTACAATATTCATTTCTTGCAGAGAAAATATGTGTATTTATGTGTTATGTAAATTTTTTTAATCTCCTGTGGTTAGAGAGCTATGTTGAGTTTTACGAGTACCGGTATTCAAGTTCATAAGTTATCTTGTCCCATAAAATGAAGTTAGATTATTTTAAATAGTATAGGCCTACACTTTTTCATGTTCTGTGATAATTTATGTGCGAATGGATATATGAAATTTCAAGAGCCATGTCAAGATCACATTATATCCAAAGTCGCCTATAGCTTGGCACATTATGTGGGGTTCCAATGTATGGGAGATTCTTGCCTCTTATGCTCACACAAAATAGTTTTCCTCCATTCTTGGATACATGTAATTTAACTTATGACAAAAAATTTTTTATAAATGTTAATCAATTGCTAAAGAGATGATTTTAGGTATCATATTAGTATTAGGGTTTTTCATTATGTAAACTGCTTATCAAATGACACATACAAAATTCAATTTTAGTACATTTCAGAAGGAAAAAAAGTACAAATCAAGATACAAAATATCTTTGCTCATTTACTCTATTTACATATTATACAATGCACAAGATTTATTAAAATAGCTTCAGTTGTTTAAGCAAATGTTTTGGTACCCGGTAGTTTATTTTACAAGGTAATGAAACAAAATGTTGACTAGATAAACAAAATGTTGACTTGGATAAAAAAAATTTAAAAATTTTAAAAGATGCAATGAATTTCTGGCATATTTTGAATTTTCAATTGCACTGGTACTAGTAAATGTGAATTAAATAATAATGCTAAATTCATTACTGTATGATGTGCCTAAAGTACCTGTAGAAATTATTAGTGTTTGTGAATGTTTTGCTACTGGTGACTTCTATAGAAAGAATTTGAAGTGAAAGATCCCCATTGTTTTTAACAACAGATCAAATAACAAACACCAACAATGTTAAAAAAAAAAAAGGAATGTTGTTTCAAACAATGTAGGAATGGGGAAAAAATGGCACCAGGTTCATTCACAAGAGGTGTAAAGACCCAATTGTAAGGCTTGCAGTAGTCAGAATGAATATTTAAAATGTTTTATACAATCAGCAAGGCACAATGATGAAGCTTGTACGGTATTGTAAGAAAAAGTGTCTGCATTATTTTGTCCATTTTGAAAATGCAAATATTTTAAATAAATTAACTTTATTTTATTACAAGCATCCAAACTAGATGAAATTCAGCTAGTAGACGTCTAAAACTATCATTTGGGCCCAAGTCATTCACACTTGAAACTCAAGTTTTATCATCACTTTTCATCATTATTTGCATTGATAAATATAACAACTAAAAAATCTTTTTCATACTTAACAATATTTTGACTTAATTTACTTCTTATACAGGTACTAGTGAAGGATATAAGGATACATCATTGATTTAAATTGTTTCATTCTACAATTTATTTACTAGCTTTATTTCTAATTTCATGAGCAATAAACTTTCCTAACCAGATTTTTTTAGAAAACATAACATTAATCAAAATGCAGAAAGAGAAACATTACAAACAATGAAAACTGTCTTAAACTTAAACTAAATGTCCTAAAAACATCTTTCCACCTCAAAGGAATAGTCAAATAGACAGCTGTAATTTTTAAATTATATTGCTGTCCTCTAAAAATTATATCCATGTGATTGGTTGTTTTTTACATGTGTATATAGTACCTATATATCTTATTCACATCAAATTGTAAAAAGATAAACATATAATAACAAGCAATGTAGAATTTGAGCAAAACTCACTATAAAAAGAGTTAAGTATTTGTAGACTAGAAAATATAATATAAAATCCAGTAGATAGCGATTTAACACTAAATAGTACAAGACACAATGCATCCCTGAATACTGGTCTCATCAAGACTAGGTAATACGAACACAAAGGCTGTGAAGAGTGGTGACTTTGTTTTTCCATACATAAACCACATGGAATATTGCACCTGATTCAATCAAATTGTAACAAAAGCATTCTTTATAGTAGCAAATAATGTAAAAAAAACATTTTTTTACTAAGAATAGATGATAAAAGTACTGGTACCGTTACAGAGCTCTTATGTACAAAAGCATTATTATCCTCATTTGTATGTTTGTTTATTTGTGCTCCCTTGAACATGGAAATACATAAACTGGTACACTTTGTTCAATTGAGATGTGCCAGATCAGAAAATAGTTTAGTGTCTGTTATATTGCAAATGCTTAATTTGTTCATGAGTACATGTCATGAATTTATTTTGACAATACTGACAATGATATGACTTAACAGTACAGTATTCATTTTATAACTACTTGATTCAGTGTCTCCCATTACTGCTGTCCTTTGTGACACTTCATGTATTCTTACTCCCCTACCCTCATCCCTAAGTAGTTTTAAAGTGAATACTATGCCCCTTTCTAAGTTAAGTTTTCTTTAAAAATGTGGCACATAATCATAATGTGATATGTAGGAGGCCTTCCAAAAGTTTATGATTTGGAAAAGTGATGGTATTAGATTCAATTATCTGTTGGTGATCTATGGTCAGTTGGATTAGGTTAATAGTACCCACTGTTTCATCCTAATCCATGTGTCTAAGATGAAGAGAGGACTAAGTCTGACACATAATCTGATACAGAACCAACTCACTATTTCACATAATCTAACTCTAATACAAAATCAACTGTGTGGTCCACATATTCTAATATAGAAATAGAATAAACTAGTTGTTCAACACCCGTCGGGCCGAGACCGAGCACTGTGAGGGCGAAGCTCGGCATCACTGGCTCGGTGGTGTTACATGGGATTTTGCCTCTTCGTGGCGTGACGGACCAGTAGGGAGGTTTCCTCCTGAAGCTAAAAAATCCCGGCCAAACGCATGACTTCCAACGCAACGGAAGTTGCGCGCTAACATGATTACGTGTCGCCAATAATGGATATGAGGCTTGGGTGAAACAAAACCCTCACTGAGGATTAAAGACAAGCGGCCTTGAGAAAGCTGCTCCTAGGTGACCGTTTCGTCCAGACATACTCCCGTCCGAACTACTCCCTGGACAGTGGGGAGAGGTAACGCGACACCATCCCCGGAGAGGAAGCAAAACTGTTCCAAACAAACATCCAGACCGAATGACTCAATGAGCAAGGGGGGTGGTGACGAAAACCTCCCCCTTAATGAGTGGAAGCAAACTGCCCAAATCCCCTCTACTCGATACCTTGTTGTATGGCCGGAGTCCTTAGGGACTACTGGGCCATGTTTCATGGTCAGGGTCCTATGAGATAGAATCTCGACCCATAAGAGTAATGAGCTTTATCAGTTGTTCAACATACCTTGATACAGAAGATACAGAACCAACTAGGGGTGATTCATAATCTAAAGCATAGCTTTTGTTAAGGGGGATGCAATCTGATGAAGATAACTCACAGACACTTTTCAGACAATCTGTCGTAACATCAGATCATAGATCTGCAATTAATTTATTCTCCAACTCATTGAAATTTGAGCAAGGCGTGATATTACTGATATGCACAGATGTACTGGTACCGGTAGCTAAAAATGTCTTTTGTGGAAACATGTTTTCTTGAGAAGTATAATCTAGTTAAATGTAGGATCTAAAATTGGCTGGTCAGTGATATTTCCCGAAGCATCTACAAGACTCTTACTCTCAGTCTTAGGGATGGTATGTTAAGATGTGGAATGTAAGGAAAGTATTGCAATATCATTTAAGTCATCAGGAAAAATCTGTAATGACTTCTGGGACGACTTGGACTTTAACTGGTTTAAACTAGTCCCAGAATCTAAGTAGGGTATACTAGAAGAGCTGTTTGGTGATGTATGAGCATCTGCCATGTTAATCACAACTTTTTGTAGGATTGCGTCCATCTGGCCTATTGTCATGTATTCCTCAACGCTGACCAAATTTGAAGATTTTCTTTCATTAGGTCCTATAGAGACAGCCACTATTTCCTCTTGTGAAACATTTAAGGGTTTAGGCGCCATTTTTCTGTTAATAGTAATAGTATTCGCTGAGCCTTTATGACTATTCAATTCTTGCATGCTGCACCTATTTTGTTCTCCAGTATTGGAGTTGTCAGTGGAATGTGAGACTACAGAGATTGTGTGAAGTTTAGACAAACCCTGATTATAGACATCACCAAATTTGAAATAGTCACTTCCATCTTGAAGTGATGTCTCCTGTTCATCCAGCATCCCTGTGCCCGTGGATCCCTCTGTGGTAGATGGGATCGTCTGAGGGGACTCGTAATTTTTAGAATTAATTTTGGGATTTTTGGCTCCCTGGGATTTCTTTGGCTTTGTAGTGAAAAGACTTTTGCTGTCAGAACCCCTCCCTGACGAGTCAGAAGAGCTGGAATCTGAAACTGTATTTAGGACAGATGATGGGCTTTCAGCAATGCTCCTGTTTGTTTGGTTCATCGGAACTGGTGGATTCTGAGAGAAACAAAACAATTCATTTTGATTTTATTCGTGTTAACATGAATTAAAATTGTTAAAAAATTATTTTAAAGTATTTAAAGTTTTTTATTAATTCTTATGTAAAAATTAGCTAATTTTTTTAAAATAATAACTTATGAAATTTATTTAGTATAAAATGAACAGTTAAAAACAAATGTAAAATATTTTTAAAAACATGTATAATAACAAATATTTATTAACTAACTCCCAGGGTGATTGAGTGGTTGGCTCCAAACTACTGTTCTTATAAATAACCTATTAAGATGCCTCTTAACATCTCCACAGAAATAAAACAGGGCAAAAAAGAAAATAAATTATTTTAGTACCACATTTTTTTAACAATACAGTAGCTAATAGTCTGGCCATAGAGTAAAAAAACTAATTTTTCATTTAGTTGAGCTAGAGAAATTATATAAAACTTAAGTTAAACTTAAACAAGGCTATCTTTTTAACAAGACAATTAGATTTCTAAAAATAAATTTAAATGTAACTTTGTCCTTACCTCTAGTATTAATTCATCTGCGGATGCTGAATTCATGTCTTCCATTCTTGGGGATGCATAATTTGTTTCCTAGCATTTAAATTATCTTTATTAAAACAAAACAGTTAACCAATAAAATTATCAAATACTGTACTTACTCAATTTACTAGTTTATAGTAATAGTATAAATATAAACCCTTCAACTTCAAGCAAATTTTTTAATATTGTAATTTGGTGCAATTTAGGTTTTTTCTAATTCTCTATTTGTAAAATGCATTCACATTAATTTTTAAAAAAAGCGTATCTGCAAGCTCTCTTTTTTTTTTGTAAGTAATCACAGTAATCTTTTCAATTAAAATAATATATTCTATTTTCAATTAAATCTTATTATTTTAATGGTTCACTTAAACAATCAAATTTTGTTTAAATAACTTCATTTGAAATATCGGGTAATGTAGATATAATTTTTAATATTTTGCTGTTAAAACTGTTTACCACAATTTGAAGTCCTTTAGTACGTTCTCTTGAAATCTGGCAATTTCTATAAAAACAAGTCAGTAATTTGAGTTAATACTTAGCTTATAACTTGTAATTTTCTATAGTCTATAGACTATAGGGTCCATCCATATTTTATGCATGAAAAAAATAGTCATTATTAATATTATCTTCTCACCTCACTGTTATTATATACTGTAGAGTATATTGTCAGATATTATATTTATGAAAATCTACCCTTATTTACTCCAAAACAAAGGAGCTATTGTTAAATTAATAGTACCGGTATTTAAGTTTAAGGATGCATAGTCTATAGAGGTGGGCAGTCTAAAGCCCATGGACAACATGGGGCGCGGCCCACTGAAAGTTAAAGCAGGCCTGCAAAATATTCCTGGTAAAACATTAAAATGTATAAATTTTGAATGATTAGCGCAAAAGTCTTTGAAAATTTATGATCTTATCCCTAGTATCATCTCAGTAACATTATTTTTTTTATTAACGGTATTATTAATCTTTAAAATTCCCGTATATCTTGCGCACTATTTGTCAGGCGCGCCGGACGTGTAGACACTTCGTTTATTTTAAGTGTAGACACTTCGTATTTTAACACATACTGTTTTACAAGTAGAAGTAAACGCAATATTGTTCCTTGCTTAAAAATTTAATTTTTAAAAAAAAAAAACGATTTTGAGGGAATTTCCTATGTTAAAAAATAGCATTATCAAATGAAAGATAAATATTTTCACTCTTAAATTTAAACGAATAACACTATCGCTAACACCCATAAGTTATATAAACACTTCCGATTAGACCTGCAGATGATATGTAAACAACCTGTTAATGAGCAAATCAGTTGGCCTTTTGAAAATGTGATCTTTTTTTATACTTATTACAAGTATGACAGCAATTTATAAATAATTCATAATAAATTACAAATGTTATATTATAATTTGTGTACACGCTGCATTTTTTAAGTCTTATATGCACTGAATGTAAGATGACCAGGCCTATCTGAAAACCCCATTCACAACCCTAACAACAATGCACAAAGTTCTTTTCAAAAGAAGTTACAGTTAAGGTGCTGATGTGAGGTGCTATAATAATTACAGTTACAGGCTTTCCTGAACCCTGTAAATTACCGTTGGAACCTATGGTACAGATTAATTAAACACAAATTATCACCATCATCCATTTGGAGCAATAAAGTTATTTCATAGCAAATATTTTTTTTACAACATTCAATTTGTAGAGTTTTTTTTACTGAGTCCATAATTTATTATTCTATTCAAATTCAATTACGGTTTCAATCAAGTGCTTGAGCTAAGTACCCTGCCTGATGACTTCACTTTAAGGTTGGAAAGTCCAGAACCAGATTTTTTTAACCCTTAAAATGAAGTCTGATAACAGGAAGCAGGTAAATATTGCTAAATCCAAAGAGTCCATTATCACACATTGTTCCAGGGAAATATGTCTCATATGCAGAGGCTGAGTCAACTGAGTAAATTACTCAGGTTCCTGTCTACATCTGGGTTCCACTGTGCGGAATTTGTTTCCCATCCATTGATAAGCAACTGAGTAACAGTTCAGTTTTTCCTCATCCGTATCTCATTATTTCCCCTCTGCCAAGGCGACAAGTGAATTCAGTGTTTACAGCAACACCAATAAGCACTGTTCATTCATTTACAGCACCAGCATAACCTCATCTTAGATATTCTAGGATATGATATTGATAACACTTGAATATTATAATATATAAAGGGTTGGTTTATGAGCGGCTTATATACGCTTTCCAGGCTTTTCCCATCCAAAGCAAGGATTCTAGCTTATACTTATAATGAAACAGGCTTCAAAAAGAGTATCTTCAGTTTAACATTTTAACACTCAAACTGTGGCATGCATCATTCTGTGGTGTGGAGCTTTTCAGAGCTTTTTGAGTCCCTTTTGAAATTGCATTAAATGACATAGAAATATTGTTGCAAGACCCCAATAATTATATATTTTTAGAAAGGCAAATGGATGGGGATAAAGTTTGCCTTATTGCCCACCCTGTAAAAAAAAATTTTCTCAATGTCCTTGACCTTGGAGTTCTCAAGAAAATAAAAATCAACAAATGTCTTGCTTTCAAGTGCTCATAACATCAATAATTTTTAAAGATACACTTAAAACACAAATCTACATGTTGTAGCCAATTCATTTATCTATCAGAAAATGTATTGTTTGCTAAGGTTGTGATTGAAATTAAACCTCTGAAAGCAATTCTAGCAATTTTAGGTCCTTTATAAAAGAAACTGGGACCACTGTTAAAACCAAGTACAAAATACAAAACCTCTGACAAAATAGTTATTATTGACTAGTAAACATTTAAAAAGGAACTGTGGAACTGATTTGGTTTGTTAAACTATAAAAATTGATTAGTTCTGAACTATAATCTGTAGCTTCTGTGACTAAAATTCAGTCAGTCCTTGCCCAACCTCCGGGCCTGGCTCGAAGTCTAACAGTAGCCTCAGTAGGCCTACTTCAGTATCACTAAGACTATTATCAGATTCACGAAAAGAAAAATCTGAAGTGAGATGTCATAGGGAATGTTAAAATCATCATCAGTATCACTTAAATCCTCTCCTAAAAAGCTTTAAAAAAATATTTATATTAGTTCTCGCACTGAAGGCCCTGGCATAGCTTCCGTCATTTTTGCTTTTTAAAAAAACAGCGATATAAAATTCCAATTTAAAAGTACTTATTGATAAGTTATCAAGAAACAGCTTGACCAGGAAGTTGATTTAATTAATAATAAAAGGAAATGGCTATGATTTTGGTTAAATATTGGATTGGAAGTTGCTATCGGACCGTGTTTTTTATCGGCCGATTTTTTCGGCCGCCACAGCACAGAACGAGAATATCGGGCGATTTCATCGGCCAACCACAGTTCGAGGGTAAAATAAGAATTCTATGGGCTGTTTTGGGTTAACTGTTTATTACAATAGATTTTAAATTCTGTCATTGTTTTTATAAGAATATACTAATACTACTAGCCTTTAATATGAATCTTTAAATTTAAATAATTTTGATAATAAGACTTACTTGTATAAAACCTTAGCACCAAAGCATGAAAGAACAAGAACTAGAACTATTGCAGAAATTGACATTACAATTACAAGCATTTTGCTTTCTGGGGAAAAAAAGATAAAAAGAACAGGCTAATCTTCTGCACTTAATTAATTAGTTATGCTGCCCTAATGTACACACTACTGCTTTAAATTTTGCATCTCAAATCTAAAATGTTCTGCATTAATTATTCTCAGACTTTCTTGCATTTAATATAGCAGTATAAGTCTGATGGAAATTGCCTTGAAAAACATGGATTTTTTCTACAGTTTGATGTCAAATTGTTGCAAGACAATATATTAATATTTATTCTGATGTTCATCTCAACAGGATAAACAAATGATCAACCTAAAAAAATAACTAAATTATCTTTGTACCGTGCGATTTGTAGTTTTTAAATTGACTAACCAGCAGGTTTTGGCGTCACTTCCTTCCAAAGGAGTTCTTTACCCAACTGATCATGAACTTTACCCAGGACTGCCACTTTGTAGATGGTATTGGCATCAAGTCTGGACACCTTGACAGATGATAATGTAGCTGCTAAATCTAAACTCTGGATACTGCTTGAATCTGTATTAATGAAAATGAAAGGTCAAAATTGTTTAATTCTTTTGCTTTAATGACAGGGTTATTTCAGAGATTCTATGCAGGGTAAATTTTGTCATCTTTAGTGGAAAAACACAGGATTAATTACCTTTTTATGATACAGATTTATTTGATATCAAAATACTTTTAATGGCTTTTAATTATGGGAAAGATCCAACAGTTTTTTAAATTTTGAAAATAACATGATGTAAAAGCTAATGAAATCTTCAGATTTTTATCAACTATTTTCTTTAGGATAATCAGCCAAATGATAAAACAAATAAGTGAAACTCCTCTTCTTCTATATAGCCAGAAGTGCCTGTCATGGCCTCGTCACTGGCTATGGAGGAGAGGGACAAGCTTCTGTGTGCCGGAGCAGTCAACCAGCCCATTATTTATCTTGTACATCATGGAGAGCCTGGATAATTATCTTCTTTCCTCCAATCATGACCAGCCCAGTGTTTCCAGCATGCTGCCAACATTACAGGTGTTCCTGTAGCGATTCAGAACAAAGCGTGCTTCCCATTGGACCAACTCCAATCTGTCAATGCTCTTCTGGGTGAATGGGTCCCAGACGGAAGATGTGTAATCTAAAAGTGGCTGGACAAAGGCTTTATAGTAATTTATAGGCTCTTTCTTTCACACTGGAGTTGCCGACCCTCAGATTTTGCATAAAGAACCCCTCAATGAAGCTCATAATAATTTACAGATTATCTGACTGCAAAACCTTACCATTACACTTCTGTTGCTGACACCACAAGACTCGATACCCAGTCAGTAGTATCTGACTCTTCTTTGTGCACTGAATTTTCAGCCACACAACGGTTGCAGATTCTGTGTCTGGTTGTATGTTCAGTATCTCAGGAGATGGCAAAGATGCTGTAATATATTTAGCAAATATTTTCAAATAGTTATCATTGAGGGGACGGTTGCATGAGTTGTGTTTTTATTATTAAAATATTAACAAAAGATTTATAGAGTAGTATCTCGTTTGGCTTGAATTTTTCAAACATGTCAGATGTTATATTTAGCTGAAAAATAGTAAAATATCTACTATTGCCTGTATTTTTTTAATCAAATTCATTTAGACTTAAACAAATTTTGGAAATTTCTTTGTAATTGTTCTAAAATGTTTTTTTAAAAATATACCTGGTTGGTAGTGTAAAATGTTATTTTTCTTGATTTAAAAAATAATGATAGCCAATCTCGTTTAGTACCTGGGCATGTGAGTTCCTTATTTACTACCATACTAATAATGTTCTTCATCTTTAAAACAATGCATTTTTTACTATTATTTGAAGGAAAATTGTTATAATATTGGCACAAAACTAAATGTTTGCTTTAAAAGCTAGGTTTTATTATCAGCTATATTATTTGCATACACCCCTTGATGGAACAACCTGGGATAATGAGATATTAAATTAAATGACTGTTTTACAAGAGAATTTTTTATTGGAAAACATACCGGTACAAAAATTCTGTAGTTACTGACAACAGGCTGCTATGGGTTTTGTATAATTTTTCAAATTGGGTCTACTTGCTTTTGAATTCAACTATAAGTGGCTAAATTTTGTTGTTTACTGTTTGTATTATATAGTATAGGCCTGTATGTGTGTACATTCATCTTCAAGTTCAAGCTGAAAGGATCCTATGTAAATGTGGCAATGTACCACTTCTGGCAACTTTTATTTCATTTTTATATGTGGCTGGGTGCTACCTATGTTTGCAGGGTGCCACCGATGGGGCAAAGAAAATACGCTCATGTGACATGATTTTTTATACATGTTCACAGTCACTGAGCTGGGCATACCTGTCCCACTGGGGACTTGTCCCACATAGGACTGATAAACAGTTCATGACGTTGACATCAATTTTGGACTACATAAGGCAGTGGGGATTTAAACCCGTGGGCTTTTCTGTTTCTGATCTGTGTACGAGTAGTCAGCTGAGTCTGATAATGAGTGGATAAGTATGAGAGATTTTACTGTCAACGGATTGTACCTAAGAATAAAGCTATAGTTCTCAGATCTGTTTCTGTGATTGTGATTTTTAAAATGTAACCACGCCACAACATGGCTACATAAATAAAGGCCCTGCCCGGTGTCTCTGTTGGTCTATTGAAACCTCATACTCTATTTAGTGTACCAGTAGTTAAACTAATCCTTCACCAAACCCACCCCCCTTCCCACATTATAAAATCTATACATATAATAGTTATTTTTACACATTATTTAAACTTGTGACTGCAGGGCTGCCCACAATTCAATGTGTTACTTCATACAGTTTGTCAGGTATTTTAAAAATATAGCAAACATGTATGATGACAAGGGCAGAACTTTTTAACATGGTAAATCACACCACAAACAAACAGTTTTTAGTTTTTTTTATGATCTCATTCAAAGTTACTCCACAAGGGTCTAGTTAAAAGCAGCATTGTATTAACCTAGAGGATATATTTTTTGGGTGGTGGATCTTGATCTTGACCTACTTATTGTATTGATATAATGTCCAACACTGATACTGATATTCATTTCTATACACAAAAAGTTATAGAATTAAGGGAAGAAAAGAAAAAGTAAGAACAACAGAAGTTATAGGAAAGTAATCATCAAATAGAGGATTTCTGAATAACTTTTGTCTTTTGATGATAAAGGGAATGACTAAAATAAAACTATAAATAAATTCAATTTGATCTAATAAGCGACTAAAACATATTAAGATAAAAGATCATTAAATTTTTCATGGCACAGCTGTGAATAAATTGGGATTTGAGGGGAGGGGATATCTATGCAAAATTTGCAAAGAAACATTTTATGAATACTGGTACTTCTCAATAAAAAGTTCTCACAATCATCATGAGATAGATATTTTAAAAATATACTTGACATACAGATTTGAAACAATCATACATGACATTAAAAATCAGCTTTAAAGTTAAAGCTGCAAGTTTTATCTCTTAAAAAACACCAGTGTTATATAGTTTATCTTCTGTGATTTGCACCATCCAAAACAAATTATGTTCATGTCTATTAAATATTTACCTCAAAAACAGTGCTGCATTGTTTGTATTTAACTCCATTAAAATTTAAAAAAAAAAACAAAATTACTGATTAATTTTTTTCATAGATTTGATTTATTTCTTGAAACTTGCCCATAAAATTCTTCTTACATGGTTGAGGATTAAACCAACAATCTGTCCATTGTATTCCTGATGCATTCTCCCCATCTCTCACGGCCAGGCCAAAACGGTAATCAGTTGCTTTTGATGGCAACTCTGGGATGTCCAAGTAGGGCTGAGATTCTGGAACATGCCTCCAGTAAATTGGTCCCTGTAAGAGTTGAGACAAGTTAAAATTACTCTCAGAAATGCAGCAATTGTCTTAAAAAATACAACTTCACAACATATACAGTTTGAAGTTTTTCAGACCAAAATTTAGTGAGAATAACTCACTTTGTTTAATAAGACTAAGAAGCTTTGCATTATCAGTACTTATGAAAATAACGTGTTCCCTTGATTTTACGCTGCAGTTTTGATAAAGAAAAACAAATAATGGGAAATCTAAAATTTTTTCCAAATTTCAGCTTGCACAGTAATGTCACTTCACTTAGAATAAGAATGCACACTTAAGATTTTTTAAAAAATTATTAATGTACATACAGAAATTTTTTATGTTTATACTATACCCTGTACTAGAAACAATATGTTTAAAAAAAAAATAACAATGAAATTAGCACACAAATCACTAAAAAAAACGTTTAGTTATTTTACTTTGCCCTGATTCCCAGCCCATGGGTCACATTTATTTATAGTGTGTCTTCTCTTTTAATATTAATTTTCTTTTTAAAGACATCAGGGTCTCTACATGCTTCTATAAAATAAGGCTGTGAGTAACTTTCCTTCTATACAAATGGGTCGAAGGTCACTTTGCTTCTATAAAGTGGGGTCACAACTTAAACTTAAAGAAATTTTGAGTGCCTGAGGGAGAGTTTACCTTACAAGGAGATTCTGTATCTTCAATACACCAAAACACAGTATAGCTGATATTCATGTTGTGATCACTACCATTCCAAAATGCCTTGGCATTAGTTCCATTCCATTCAATAGCAAAGGATTCTTTAACTTTTGAAGGCACTAAATCAAAATGTTTATAGCATTTGAGTTTAAGCTAAGATTTTTAAATGCTTAGTTTGGCAAATGTACATTAGCTCTAGTTTGATTTTTTTTTTTTTTAATAGCACCAGCAGTCAAAAGAAAATTTTTTTATTTTTTAAATTACTGGTGATAAGAAAAATTTAGAAACATATTTGTATGTTAAGCAGAAAGTTATTCTTAACTTTAGAAGTACCGGTATCGGTGAATATTTATAATTCATTAATAAAACAAAAGGTTTTTTTGTTTTTTTAAATAATATTATGGAAACTGAATTTTTCTTTTTAAAAAACTTGTAACTAATTAAAATAGTCTCTTGAAATGTAAGGCTTAGCAATTTACCTTGGAAACTGAAAGGTGCTAGTCTAACAACTGAAGGGATGGGTGATTCACCAGCTGAATTCACAGCTGCTATTTCCAAATCAACTGGTTTTTTGTTATAACAAGACACTTCAACAGTTGCGCTGTGACTGTCATTGGACACATTCTTCAAAACCTTGCCCTCAAATTTCACAGAATAAATTGTGATTACACCATTCCTGGCCGACTCATTAACGTACTGAAAAAATGCATTTAAATTTAAACTTTAGCATAAAATCAAAACAGTGTGATTAAAAATTGGGAGTGTATATAATTACCTAATTACAATAAAAAATTAATCTTTCAATTTGGTAAAATAAAAAAATTTTAGTTTATTGTAAACTTTTTCACTCACAAAACATAAATACATAAGCATTCATTTCTTTCTTAAGCAGCAAAATATATTCAATAATAACAAAAAATTTTTTTAAAAGTAAAAGTATTATAAGGCATAATAAAGTCCTATAAATGGGTGATGCTCTCAAACCCTATCACCTTTTTATTGCAGATTATTTCTATAAATACTGGTATACTTAAGCAGGTCTCCACTAAAAGTAATTGCAACTAATTTATAATAGAATAAAATCTGAAACATTCTCCTTGCTCTTCTTTTTACAGCGAGATAAGGTAAGATTCTTTTATTGATCAAAATAAATGCAAACATTTTTTTAAAATTACATTTCACCTACATAAAAAAGTATGTATTTAACCATGACAACATTATTAATATTTGAAGACAAGACACCTAAAGTATTTCTCTAGTTATTTCTCAAGATCAACTCACAAACAAAACAATACAGACACTTCAGGCATTGCAAAGAGTGTCTCTTAGCAAAGAAGCATCTTAACCCTTTGATGCATACAGGACAAATATGGCCTTCACATTAAAATGCATGTATGTAGGTTATTTACACATACAATAATGCGAAATATGGCACAATGGATCCAAAATGTGTCAGACCATTTATGGTGTCCACATACTTCAAGCCGCTATATCATGACAAATAAACAGTGCTTGTTTCACAGGTATGCCATGCTAGAAATTTCACGCGAGTTGCTTTTTTTCAAACATAAAATTTACATCTGAACGTAGTTTTGGGATCAGATTTATGAATTCATTTGTATAGATACTAAAAGTTGATGTAAAGTTGTAAAATAAGCATAAATATGTATAACATTACATGATATTCTTGCACGACACTTGATGATGATGAAATTATCCTTTATTTGAATGCTTATATTATTGGGGATGAGACTATCTTGAAGACTACACATGATCAAGAATTTTTGGAAGGTGATGCTGACGAGACTCGAACAGGTGGGGTTTTAGAACAACCAATGAAGGACACAAATTTGGAAAGTTAAAGTGCTTCCACAGTTACTTCTCCAAAACTTGCTGTTCCCAGTAACCTTCCAAAGCCGATAAGGTTAGCTGTTGAAACTATGCCATGCATACACACATAGCTGTTCTCCATCTTCTTCTACGAGTGCTGCGCCTGAAAATTGTCAACTCATAACTTTCACATGTCCTATAAAACTTTAATGTTCAGAGACGACAAGAATACACAATCTTTTGGACAAGTTAACATGAACAATATCGCAGATTCAGAAACTGTGGATGCAAAGCCAATGCCCCTGAAATATTTGAAGCAGTTGCGCAATTTCACAAAACTTAAATTCAATCTTTCAGGACATATACTTGGCATCAACGAGGAACCATCCACATAAGAACATATGATCAAATTCAAAGACCACAATATTATGCGCCAATTCATAAAAGGCAAACCAATAAAGATTGGACTTTAAAATGTGGTGCAGGTGTGATGCTTGCACTGGATATGTAAATATCTTGGTAAGAAAGCACAGCAAAGCTTTGAGAGTCTGTAAACTTGCACCTTATTGAATCATTGCCTGGAAAAAGATGCCAGGTATTTTTGGATAATTTCTTCAACTCTCCGAATTGTCAATTACATCCTTGCAGACAAAGCCCATACGAGCTTTTGATACAGTTCATACAAATTGGAGAAACATGCCAACCTGCCTTCCGATTGATAAGAACATGAAAAAAGGGGATATTTCTGCTGTTTCCAGTCATGGGATTATTGCCTGTGTAAAATGGATGGACAGCGGGAATGTTGGGAGGTTGAGCAACTTCATTTTGCCAATTTCTACAACCCTCATAAGGAGACGAGTAGCATAGCTAACAAAGTAGATGTTTTCTGCCCTTTGATATTAAGAAATATAACCAATGTATGGGTGGTGTTAAGCTTATAGACCAGACATAGGTGCCATATGAAGTTGACAGGAAAGCCAGAATAAAATATTACCTTTGCATTCTTTGATTTGGTTGACATTACAAATTTGTGTGAACAATGCATACAATTTAACTGAAGATCAATCAAATGTACCATTTTCATGACATTCCGATAAGGCTGATTGAATTTCCTTCAGAATTGATATGTTTACCCATATCTGATTTCTCCTGCAGACAGAGAAGTATTCCGACAAATGTCCATACACAAAGTCATGCACAAATAGCAACAAAACCTCACAAGCCAGAATGTGCCATAAAAAAGCCAGAAAACGTAAAAGATGTTATTGCTGTGCACCAAAGAAAATTGAAAACAGAACTGACAATGTATATGTGCAACTGACAATGTATGTACAGTGACTGAGGTTCATTTATGTTATACATCTGACAGAAACTGTTCTGTCAATTTCCATAACAAGTAATTACGGGAAGTAGGACCTTAGCCCAAATGTGATATAGAGACAATACATACCATATTTTTATGACATTATGTACCGGTATGCGCAAGTTAAAAAATTGAATAAATTGACTCTATACTACTATTATTTTGTTTGTAAATATTTTTCCACAAATTGATATCACCTGATGTGGACTTCTCTTACGAGCATCGAAGAGTTAAGTCAAGTCAAATAAACACTTTTCAAATTTAAGTCTGTGTGTGAGAACACTGATGGGTGGGACCTTGAATATCATTAATAAAATGAAAATAATCACCGTCCAAAAAACCATTACTTTGCGCCTATCACCCTCACATGATACACTGAGATCGCTGTAGCTGCCATTGGTTGTTTCGGGCCCCGAGGATGGTGCTGTACAAGAGAGAGAGATTGAAAAGAATGCTAGGGTGGGAAAAGCTTTGTAATTGAGAAACCAATAGGGTTTGAAATATAACCAAATTCATCCAGGAACTAAGTTTATTTCTACAGTCCATGAAAAGATTTTTATTTTTTTTGGTCCCCTTACTTATTATTTTTAGCAGCAACAGGCAAGTTAAATCTGTGACTCGAGAATTGCCAAGCCGTGATCAAAAGAAGCCTATGGTAAAAGGTTATTTTTCTTCCTTCTAATTGCAATTGTACACGCTTTGATTCATTTTTTAAAAAAGAATTAAGTTTTCCCCCATGGGCGCCCGCAGGTAGGGGCAAGGATTGATTGGATAAAAAAATTTAGACAAAAATAGACAAAAAATGTATTAAAGTAAAGAGAAAATAAAGAGAAAGTAACTAAGCTGATGTCCTTTCCGTTCGTTCACCATACTGTTAAATAGAGTTTGTTTACATAATTTTTCTCGTGCGTGCCCTCTGATTGACCTCGCATGAGACGCTGTGTTCACAGAGGTGTGGCTTAGTCGTTTGATCTGTCGTGTTTATGCCGACAGCCACTAAAAATAATTAATCTGTTCCAAATAGTATTTTGTAGAATGAATGTGATTGTTCTAGAAATGCTATGTAGCTTTTCGAAAGCAGGGCTTGGGCGTCGGTAGACCCACCTATATAAAGGAGTGACAAGCTCGGAAAGAGACGGAGATTCAGATAGATTTTATTAACTTTATGAGGTGTGTTTTATTCTTTGTGTGCTCATACTTACATGTGTTCATTTCGCATTCATCATAATTCATTGGCACATTATTTCTAACTGTATTAACTGTGTACCGGTATAAGATCTACCATACTGTAAGTTGAAAATTGTCATTATATTTTCTTTTCTTTTGTAATTATCTTAAGACTTAATAAATCTTAATTAATTGTAACTAGAGAATGTTTTGGGTGTCATATCTTTAAAGTTGTTAACTCAATGGTATCGTCCTTTGTTAGGCACTGTTTACAACGAGCCAATTAAAATTAAAATAGGAGATTAATTTCTCCCAATACAAGTCAGTGCGTAACAATACAAATACGCTACAGTAAATTAAAACTATATTAAAACATTACTAAAAAATTGTTGCCCCCCCCCCCCTGTGCACAAATGTTTTCCCCTACAATTAATTAATGAACGAGATCAAAACCAGAACGAAACTTCTGGCACCATAAAAAGATTGATGAAATTGGGCAATGATTGGGGAGAATAACAAAAATAATCAAAATACTGTACTATAAGTACTATATCATTATAAAAATATAAATACACTAAAGCATTTTGTAACTTAGAGTTAGCGGAAAACAGCAACACTTAAATTTAGTTGTAAGTTTAAATATATGTCGCAACACTTGAATTTAGTTGTAAGTATAAAAGTATGTCAAAACACTTGAATTTAGTATATTTATAAATGTATGTAACAACACTTTAATTTAGTTGTAAGTATATTTGTATGTAAAAACACTTTTAATTAGTTGTAAGTATATATATATATTATGAAACAACACTTTAATTTTAGTTAGTAACAACACTTTGATTTAGTGGTAAGTATATATATATATGAAACAACACTTGAATTTAGTTGTAAGCATTAATGTATGTATTCTGAAATCCTTACGTTGCTCGGGTGTGTGGTAGCTATAAAAGGTTTTATCACTCCAGTAACCAGAGTATCCATTCCCTGGGTAGCACTGGACATAGAATGTGTGCATGGTATTTGGCCTCAGTTCATAAGTAAGATTTGTCGCTGTAATGTTATTCATTATCATCTGGTGAAATTAGAAAAAAAAAGAAGAAAAAAACAGAAAAAAGGTAGAGGATAGATTTTCTAAATAAACTGGGAACAAGGCTTGGTCCAAATAAACTTTTAGTTACATACACGTATGTTGCATACATTAACCAGTGAGTACCGGTACTGCAATTTTTTTTCTGTCAAAGGCGGTTTCCAAAAAAAAGATGACTGGTGCTAAGAACAAAAACCGAACTCATTTTGTCTTCGCAGGTCGCTTGATACCAATGTGTATCTAGACTCGCCCTGGATTTGTGTGACAGTGTTAAATGACATGCGCATTTCGTAAGATAATAATTTTGTTTAAACGAGGGCAGCTAGGATAAACTGCATTTTGGATAATCAGTGTTTGGAAAATCGACACTAGTGTAATCACAAAAATTATTTAATTATTAGAGAGCCTGTACATATTTCCTATATTTTGGAATTTTTCGGGATATATATTATATATACAGTGATCCCGAGTTCACAATACGTGGTCTCATTGTATTTCAGATTTTTAAATCCTTTATAAATAACTTTTCTTTTGTTTGTGTGCATCTGGCTGTCAAAATATTTGGACCGCTAATTGACCCCCTTCAAGTCAAACTATCGAGCTGAAACTATAGACGCAATGCTGATGACAACACACTTTTTCAAATTTTCAGCCCCAACCCCCAAAAATCAGTTTTACCTGTTTTTCAGAGGGAAGATGAAGGAAATACGACAATGATTTTATGAAATAAAATTCCTGATTACTGTGCTAAATGAGATCCTTGAAAATAGAGTGTTTGGTGCATAATATTTTCTTTTGAAATACTTAGTTGGCATAATAAATCTGCAGTGTAAAAGTGGAATACTTATATAGTTCAGATAACCTTAAAAAAATTGTTTAAAAAATTGCCGTTGCGTGTCTTTGATATGTGTATGTGTGTGCATGCGTGTTCGTGCGTGTGTGGATGTGTGGGTGGGCTAATTGGGATTCTTATAAAGTGAGTTACTTGTATTCATGTTTTGCTAAATTTTCAGCCCCACCCTCTTGCTGGATATTATATTTTAACATTACAAAGACCGGGAATGCATTACTTAGATATACATTTTGTTTCACATCTATCATATCAATTTAATTTTGAAGTATTTTATTGTTATTAAGAATGAACCAGCAACCTTTATTATGAAGTATTACTATTATTATATTTTGGATAGATAAATTCCACAAGTCCATAGATATACATGCATAAAAGCTTTTTTATAACTCTATCATTAACAACCTTGACTAACCTTGAAATCTTCTTCTTCTGGAAGTTTGTGGAAAACTTGAAAGATTAATTGATGATACTGACTCCTCGCTTGATTCCATGATAACAGAAACTTATTTTTAGTTATGGTGTTTGTTATTAACAAGTCAGTAACAGGTGCCGGTTTGACTGAAAAATAAACAACATAATCAACATGGGTAACTCTGAGATACAGTAAGATGTAAAAAAAAACAAAAAACAAAATTAGAGAATTCCAATTTAGAAAAATAAATTATGCTGAGCGGGAACAACTGTGATGTAAAGTTGATGCACTTGCATATCTAAACAAAATAAATCATGTGAGAAACCATGAAGTTAATATTTACAACACATGCATATATAATGAGTGTCAATCTAGGGTTAGGTGTGTGAGATTTTTAAAAAAAAACAGATCAATAAAGCGGAATCTGCGGTGCAAAGGGTTAGTTCAGTTACAAGAACAGATTTGTACAATTTCTTGGTGGATATTCTGATCATGTTTCTGTATCCCTCTATCACAAATCTTTTAAATTTTGTAGGTTTTGACTTGTGAACTTTTTTTTTAAAGGTGGGGGCGTGGGGATTGTTATAGCATGTGTGTTGACGTGATTTAAATTCAACGTAGAGCTAAAGCGTCCACCACTCGCTTATTGCAAGCGATATCGATATTTTTACTTTTATATTTAATTTACTGAACTGAAGATACTAGGTTCACTATGACTAAGGAAATGTTAAAAATCCACATAAACTGATAATCAGGCCACAATAAGCAACAGTGTCAATTACATTATACCAAAAAAATAAAAAATATTGACATTTTAGTTAGTCACAAGTTAAAATCTTTCTATAGTTTCAAAGTGTGAATGTTTTACCGTTTTGACTTGGTTCCACTTTAAATATTTGACTTTGAATGGCTGCATCTATAGTGTTCATGTTAGTTACATTGATCTCAATAATGAACCACTCCTGATTACTTCCAGTCTGAGTCAAGTTATTCCAGAAGCATCCATTGAAGTTTAGTTGTGGACACACAAAAAATGAGAATCTGTAGTTTTTGGTTTGAAAAAAAATTTTTTTTGTAATGATACAGGTTACAAAAATTACAAATAAAAATAACAATTTACAAGACAAAAGGATGTGGATAATTATTAAGGTGGATGTGCAGTAAATTTGGAGAGATAGCACCGGGATAGCCATCTTGGTTGCCACCACCCGCGAACTTATGTCCTAAATCTATCCCTAAACCTAACATGAACCCTAAATCTATCCCTAAATCTAAACCTAACCTGAACTCTAAACTTATCCCTAACCAGGGTTTTGACCCTATTGGAACCAGGGTTTTGACCCTATGGGAACCAGGGACAAGACACGCAAATGACGTCAGGGTGCTAATCTCTCCAAATTAGCCCTGAATTATAAGTTGAATAATGAATGTTAGTTTTTTTTTCAAAAGAAGAGAAATTATCAAACGAATATTCCAATCAATCATTACCAGATACCTTTGTGGATCTGTAGTGTAGACCAAGGAGACCTTTGTGTCGTTGAGAGTTACATCATATGGCACAGGATGTTGCCAGGTACAATTCATGTTCTCATTAAAATTAAAAACCACACAGGTAAAATTGGTAATATTTTGAGGACGATCTGTTAAAAGCAAGACAAAACACTAATAATTTACATAGAAAAATATGTTGAACTTTTAATTTTAGTTTCCTTCATAACCCTTTCATCCCACATGTCATGACAAATATTAATCATATAACATAACAGAATTCTGTTGGTTTCTTCCTTTTGAGGCCCAATTTAACAAACTTTCCTATGTGCAACATTTTTTCAACCTTTAGTTTTCTTTTGACATGCTAAAACTAATTACTTAAATTATGTGCCCCAACCTGCTGGTATTTATAAAGAATCGGCTGTTTTAGTGAGATCCAAAAAAAAAAATTATTATAATTACTACATTTGATTAGATGGATTTTGAATGTAAAATGCCAAACAAAAAATTATTTGTTTTAAATTTTTTTCATTTGAATTTAAAATATTGAAGCACACATTGTGCTGTAAAATATTGATTGAAAACTGCTCCCCTTGAAAGTTGAAATTTATCTGGCAATTTCGACATTTCTATTATTTTATCTATCAAAGTTTGGGGATCCTTGATTTATTTATTCCGAAATATATGTAATTGACCTTTAATATTATTTTATATTTCTATGTAGAATTTTATAATATAATTTATAATTATACAGAGCAGCAAATTTAATATATCAAATCAAGTGTTATCATCACAATATAAATGTCGTTAGCTTACTGTTGAAGTATATAAACAGCACCTTGATGTGAGCTTAGGTCTAGACTTCATTAAGAAGTGTATAGTATTACTTGTAGAAATTTTACCTCTTTAACTTTAATTTTTTAGTCATCTTGAATTTTTTAAAATTTACATATTTCCCTTTCAATGACTATTTTAAAAAATAAGCTCTTGGAATCCATCTATAAGATCTAATTAGCATTAACACATTAAATAAAGATCATTTGTAGTTACATTGTATAGAAATGTCTAATGAAGCAACCCATTCTCCGGATGATGATGGCATGTTGTTTATGCATTCAGATGCCACTAAACATGAGTACTCTGCTCGTCCAGCTCTGCTGACGTTTGGCACTGAAAGCACTGCCGTTGAATCATTGATTACATAAACCTGTTGCTGGTTGATACATTTTCTAGTATCATTACTCTGTTGAAAGAGATTTATACACACACACAATTAGTCCTGAGGATGAAAATCTGTCCATTTCCGTTGGTTAATTTTGTCTATTGTTTCGTTATTAGTATTTTTTTAAAATCCAAATCATGTATGCTTTATACTGGAGTTTAATTTTGATTTCTAACATGCTGGTCACACGGCTGTATGTCCCTTTCCATAGTTTGAAATTAACTCTTTTACAAGATATGTTGGTGGTTCTTAAACTTTTTAGTGTAGCCACCCCCTTGATAAACATTTGTCAACATTTGTGGCGACAAACAACAGGATAATTTCTAGAAACTGAGAAATGGCTATTTAAAGATTAAGGGTATTAGCTACTAACATCTACCATGGGAATCAAAATGTGTTTTTTATGATCATGTTGTATAGTTACAGGGTAGCATCAATAAGAAACTATAAATAATATCCAAATGTTATAATGAAAGATGATACAAATAAGATAAAAATGCAAATTTGTATAAAAAACTAAATTTCTTAAATTATCAAGCAAATTGTTTAGCAAATTCTGTCTATTGCAGACTATTGCTGGCATTCGTCCATCACAATGTGACGATTGTGAGGACTTTGCAGGACGAAATCCACAAGGCCTGGGATTATTCTTCTAGGATCATAAGCTTGTTCCCAACAGCAAATCACTTCTCTCCACGCCACTAGATAACCCAAGGGATTATCATGTGGATGATGCAGCTTGGCACCAGTGGCATCACAGGAGTTGTCGGAATGTTTCATTGTGGCAATGTTATCCGCCTACGGGTCTCCATCTCCGGGTTTGAATTCAGAGTTTCCTTCTCTAGGATGAGTTGCTTTGGTGGGGTCTGAACTCCAGACCATCAACTTGAGATTTGCTCAGTTTAGACTACTCGGCAACCCAGCACCCAGCAGACTATGGCTAATGACTATTTCTTTAATTGCTTTTAATGTGTAAGCAATTTATGTAATATTATTATGACAGATTCATAATTTAAATTAGTATAAATCCCAAATCCTTAAAGATTCCCTTATCACAATTATCCAGATGACACAGTACCTCAAAAGGATAATAGACTGTGAATGTTATGTTGCTGGCTGTAAATTCATTGCTGTCTAGGACACAAGTTAACTGCAACTCATCCCCAACATAAACAAACTCTCTTCCAATAATGTTCCCTGTGAACAAAATAAATTTGATCCCTATGATTATGATGTTATATTTATTTTAAATAAAAATGCACAGGAACATCCTAGTCAGAATATATATAATTTACATGCATTTAAATATACTTTATGGCTGAATTACCACCCAATGTTATAAGCCTAAAACAATTTTTTCCCCAGAATAAACTTCACAATAGAAGAACTTTAGCTTTTAGTGATACAATTTCACTATTTGATAAGAAATGAGCTTAGTAAAGAAAGTACCTTAGCTTTATAAATAAATCTTCTTCTGGAATCTTTCACTTCATGAGAATTTATTGTTTAGCTAATTAGCTGCTTAATCTAGTTTGTGCGTATATGTTAATATAGTGGAATATGGCCATGTGTTAGAAGACTCCTCTTAATTAATTTGTCTAAATTTCTTCACCAATATTCAATACCACATTTTTAAAACTTTCCAGCAATTATAATTGGTTATAATTATAATGCCGTATTCCAGGAGATTGGCAATAACAAGGGCATCAGTTGTAGAACAGGGTAAAATTAATAATAATTGTGTTAAGAAACATCATATAATATCATATTATTTTATAGTGAAAGAATGTGTGCAGCAAGACAATGCTGAGTTACATAATCTACTTCTAATTCAAGTCTATACCTGAGCTCACACTGGGAACAACAATAGATTTAACAATAGATTTCATTATAGTCAGTTGTACAAGCCACTTGTCAGAATAATCACTTTCAGTCTATGTCAAAAGTTCAATCTGATTATGTCTAGTTGTCAAAGTTCATGAAATCTGACCAACTAGAACTAATTATCAATGATGGTTTGAATGATAACTGTTTTCATAAATTTAATATTTTAGATTTCAACTAATCAAAAATTATACTCTCTACAAATATTTTTTCTAAAAACTTCTTAATGACTTAATGTAGAGAAAATGTGTTTAAAGGGGAAGTAACTGCATACTCCGAAAATACAACACTGTTTCAAAGGGTTGTCTCTCTCTTTTTTTTTTTTTTTTTTTTATTTAAATTCCAGACATATCTACGGCAGGAATTATATTATTTTATTTTTTTTACATTATTCAATACATACTTTGAAAATGTATTATTTCAAACAGTATTACCCAACACTGATCAATGTAAAAAAAAAGATAAGTTAAGTAAAGATTTAGTCAAGATGCTGTAAAGATATTAAGTTACTTAGTTTAGACTAATTTAATAAGGCTAAGGATTAAACTTGCGACAAGTTTTGTCGTTAATAAAACAAATCAAAAGCAGAAACAATTATGTCAAGTAATATGTCAAAAGTCAAATTTTAAAAAATGGATTAATATGAAAATGGTATTGTTTAATACTTAAGATAATCCATACATCTATATCTTTTTTGCAGCAAGGCTGAAGAACATTTGGCACAATCGGTAAATACTAAACAAGATTAAAATAGCCAAATGGAACAGATCCATTTGCCAGGTATGGCAGCTATTCTGATTCTTCTTCTTCTTCTTCTATATCTTAAGAGCCCACGATCAATTTATTGATCATTTTGGCTCCTACTCCTATGCATTTAGATGGGATTTGCAATGTTTCTGTTACTGGTGTTGATGAGGAAATCATGCACTAGGGTTTTGAAGGCTTGAGGCAATAGACACAAACGTGTCTAGTGTTGTCGCCTCAACCGTTCCTTTCTTGAGGAGGAGTACGACAACGACAAAGCAACAAAGAAAGAAGACAACAGCGCTGGATTAAAAATCGTATGTCTATGCAACACTGGTACAGTCTTGCCATTTACATTATAATTGTATAGGCCTATTCCTTAAATAAACAGGTCCAAAGACTAATAGTAACCTTCTCAAATAACACAAAAATATACCAGAAGACACAATCTCTTGTTTGCACTTTGTAAATAACCTGCATTAAATGAAAGAATCAATCAATCATAATTTAATTATAAATCCTTGATTAATTACATTCTCATAATATTTAGAATGATACTAGCAGTGACTAACAGGAGCCCAATAGAAACTTCTTTATTTAAAAATAATTTTTAAAAAGGCACCTACCGGTTAGGCCTAATTCTTCCAACAGACTACTCGCAGATAAAATAGTCACAGGACTCAAACCCAAAGCAAAGAGAAGAAATAACGTTGTCTTTTGTATAGAAATCATGACTTTCTGACGATTTCGCTTAGTGCCGATGTTAATCTGTAAAGAAAAGAGTAAGAAAATATATATAACTCCCATTAGTTTTTATTTTGATCATAAGTCGTAGTAAATCCTAAATTAGTAAAAATTGGGTAAATTGTTTCATGCATGTTTATTTTGTCCTATTATCGAGGATTGAATGAGCGAGTAATGACTCCAGTCTTCCCAACCTTTTCTATTTTCTATACCCCACTGCGCATTGTTTAACTAAGTCTCGCATCATCTACAAATTGTCAGACCAAGTCTTGAATCCTCTTCGTCCGCTGGACACATTGTCCCCGAGGCTAAACACACGGTAAATCTGCCAGTAACGTTATTTTGTCCGCCTATTAAAGTAGCGGTTGTCCGTCGTGCCAGCTTATCCTAAACTCCACCGGCGCATCTGTCAACCTGGTGTACTGTGTGCCATGTAGGTCAACGTAACCCAGCTCCACTACCTTCAAAGCATCTGACACAGAATAGTTCGCCCCACCCTACCTAACCCCAAACACGCCCAGTGAGAACAGACGCAGTATACGATATGCATGATCGATACATCTCTGCCATATGGCGCCACAAAGCCACTGGGGACGGGTTATTTAAAGCAAATATTAGACGAGCAGTCATCTGAAGTACTCGGCGCAATTGCTTTCCGCACACAACAGCATCACCGTAACTCGTCCAACAACCAAGAAGCACACTCAAGCCATGATTGTATGTGTAGACAAAACGTTAAGCGTGTTCACCAAATAATTTGGGTTAACAAACTCATAGAGGGCAGTGAGTCTCATAGAGGGCAGTGAGTCTCATAGGGGCAGTGAGTCTCATAAGGGCAGTGTGTGTCATAGGGGCAGTGAGTCTCATAAGGGCAGTGAGTCTCATAAGGGCAGTGAGTCTCATAAGAGCAGTGAGTCTCATAAGGGCAGTGAGTTTCATTGAGGGCAGTGAGTCTCATAAGGGGAGTGAGTCTCATAGAGGGCCGTGAGTCTCATAGAGGCCTGTGAGTCTCATAAGGGCAGTGAGTCTCAGAGGCAGTGAGTCTCATAAGGGCAGTGAGGCTCATAAGGGCAGTGAGTCTCATAGAGGACAGTGAGGCTCATAAGGGCAGTGAGTCTCATAAGGGGAGTGAGTCTCATAAGGCCAGTGAGTCTCATAGAGGGCAGTGAGTCTCATAAGGGCAGTGAGTCTCATAAGGCCAGTGAGTCTCATAAGGGAAGTTAGTCTCATAAGGGCAGTGGGTCTCATAAGGGCAGTGAGTCTCATAAGGGCAGTGAGTCTCATAAGTGGATGGGGCGGGAGTTGTTGGTGCAACAGGAAGAGACGTCACGTCTTGTTTGCGAATGTCGCATTTGACAAACCCTGGGCAGGGGACCGGGGGGGGGGTGGGGACAGGTGGTTTAATGCACGTCCCGGTGACATCCACGCACATGTGCTCAGGAAAAGCGAGGAGAGGTGTTTGACTTGATAACCCTTTTACGCTCACCACAACTCGAATGCTTTCTCGTAGGGGAGAAAAAGTTGCTTCAACGAGAAGCTGACTCGATTAATAATAAAAGTTATTTTTATCGAATCCAACCAAGACACGTAGCTAGCTAGGGTTAGTGCCACCGGTTTTTCTTTCGGGCATCTTTTTTTGGAGGGGGGGGGGGGTCACTGCCCCCTCCCCGAAGCAAGTCAAGCGCCCCCCCCCCTGGAGAAAAATTAAATGAACTGATATTTGATAACAAAAATTGTCATTTTCAACAAGAATGTTAATTGGTGGCTTTAACGGATTACAATTATTGGAAACTTTAAAATATCACCACACTTACACTCGATAGACCTGGTGACCAATGATCCCGCTAAGGTTTGCTGGTTCGTGTGCGAAATCATACATCACATTTTTACAGCATCAATTTTTTTTGTGCGCAAAATTTTACAGCCGGCGGTCACAAACACACACTTAAGTGGAAATTAGCTGCGCGGTACTCAAAACTGCTGCGCGGCGTCTGTGCGATTGCTTTTGCTGCGCAGCTTAAAGGGAACATTGCTGGTGATCCGTACATTTATCAAGGTAAAGAGGCGTGCACGGTTCGATTAAAAAACATCGTGGACCTACTCAACTGTTCCGAAAGTTGGCCGCTCCTGATTATAAGCCAAAGATTTTTTTGTTGCTGTGTGCGTACATCGGTATTCTTATTTGTTTATTTATTGCAACTTCACTAGTTTGAAGGTTTTAATAACATTACATTAAACGACTTTTACATCAATAGAAAGGTCTATAATTTTAATGTAGTCCTTACCAGTGTCGTAGGTAGGGTTGGTTTCACCCGGTGCGGTAAACTCATGGTGTCATTCCCCCCCCCCTTTGCCCCCCCCCCATTCTCGACTTCCACTATGGATTTCTTCTTTTTAGAATAAGTCCATAGTATAACATTGACAAGAACAAAAACAAATAAATTGAAGGTCGGGAGGTAAATGTATTTAAGAACTGTAACAAGTACTTAGCATCACGCGACCACATTGTATTTGGTATCAATGGAAAGCTTTATTTCTCGGAATTTATATAAATATAGCTTCCTATCACTTACGAATTCGCTTACTTCTAATGTGCGCATATGCATATCCTGGTCTTATTTTTTTTTATTCTAGCTTTGGTATCAAGTGTTTCCCATAAAATAGATCAACACGGCCCTTGTCAAAATTAGTTGGTGGAGTCATGTTTCAGTTCTTAGTAGCCAAAGTTGTACCTTGTATGGCTACATGCACCCATAGAATATCGTGTGGTGCTCATATGCAAAAAAAGGATTGACTTCCGAGTGATGATGTAACCATTACAAACATATAACTTTATTTATGGTGTAATTGTATACTGGCGAATGAATATTATTAGACTGAAAGTAAAATAAATTTCAAACACTTAATGAAACTTTTTTAGTCCATCATAAGCCAGTAATATCACATGGTGGGGCAGAATTTTGTGAAGTGTGCCAATGAAGTATAATTAATTTTCGTTCCCGGAAAAAAAGTTTTTTTTTTTTTTTTTCCCCCCCCCCCCCCCCTTTTTTAGGCCTTCAAATTTAGTGTGAACATTTTTCATCTTTTGATGTCAACATGCACAAGCAAAATTTTGAATGGTTTAAAGAAAAATCAAAACAATTTATTTTTTACATATGCGTGACAAATAATGCACATTATTCATCCAACGCAATACATAGTTTCTATTTCTTGTTGTTTCTTCATTTGTCCTGTCTGCTGGAAAAAAAGCTTTTAACCCAAACGTTCATATCTCATAGTCCCGTCTTTATATTTCAAGTTTATACGTTCCACATTTTGTGTTCCACTATTTCCATCACACAGCTTGAACGCAGTCCTTCATGTATTATCCGCGCAATAAAAATAAAGACAAGTTGTGGCGTCCTGCAAATTTACATCACAACGGCCGTGGTGTCACACGTAGAACGAAATAAATGAGCTTCATTTTATTACTAAGTTTACTCTAATCACGATTGTTTGCACAGAAATTCGACGTTTGGAACCAATCAAGAGTGAAACAAAGAGATGCATTTTGAGTAGAGCGGAGCACAACCGCTATTGACCGCTCTACACTGGATGCCAAGTCTTTAGGACGATGCTACCCTCGTGGCACGCAATCCCATGCACTTTGAATTACGAAAATAAATTTTATTTTGTATATTTCTTTCTTTGTTTTGTTGTTGTTGTTGTTGTTTGTCTTTTTAGTTTACAAAATGTCGGTACATTTTATCACATACTTTATTCAATATAAAAAAGACGATTACTTACGGCTTAAACAAAACTCTTCAATTCGAAAATCCCGTCAGAGTTAATCCCCGTGAAGTCACTCGTGAATATCAAGATGTCTCGTAATCTGAATGTGTTTACAAATGTCTTTCCCCTCAAGATTAATACTATGCAGGCGCGCACTCTCGTATTATACTGAGCTCATCCATAAACTCTTTTGATGGGTAAACTTTTTAAAAAAAATCTATTCCCCGCCTTGCCCCCCCCCCCGCGCGGGGAAACAGGAGTGTGGAGTGTGAGCTGGCCACGTAACTCAAGAGTAATCCATTTTTTGTCCCATGAAACACAGCGTATCGACGTCAACTTTGGAGCACTTAGAACACACGACGGTAAAACAGTCCGCCCGTGATGGCCTCAGTTAGTGAAGATGATCCACACGGAGAACTGGAACACGTCATCAAGTTATTTACCGAATCAATCACCGTCAACTAACACGCGCATGTAATGATGGCGATAGATCCACCTTTACCTGAACGACTCCGACACCAAGGCCACCTCCGATAACTGACGGCTGATGATACATTAAAAAAAAAAATCATTAGGCCTGGGTATTCCCGAAATGGTTATGAAGGTGCAACAACAAGAAACAAGAAGTTTCAACAGAAACTTGGAGCGGGCGGCGATTTCAAGTGTCAATGGGTGTAACACCCAATCAAAATCCGTCGTCGTCGTCGTCGTCCCCCCCCCCCCCCCAAAAAAAAAAAATTAATTAAAAAATTAAAATTACAGCAGGGATAGGAACATTTTAACTAAAGTGACCGGATAAAACGGAAAAATGGTTCGGCAACAGCGTCACATTTTAAAAAGATGAGGTAGGCTACATTCAAATTTTGTTGAAACCTCGTTACCGCGATTGAAAAGCTCCTTCCCTTTCTTAATGGGTCGTTCCCGGTATATTGACTCAGACTACATCCCATGAGAACACACACAGCAGCTAAGAGTTTATAATAGTAAGATACACCACTATTATTTTATGAACACTGCTATTAAATTGGAATACCCTAGAATGTAGCCGAGGTAAAACTTAAACCAACAATAGAGCTTTCAAACCAAAAATCACAATGGAAAAAAAAATAATAAATTCTTCTACAACTTACAGCAGGCCAAAGTCTCGATGTGCAAACACAACATAGTGGATGCCATATTCTTTATTCTGAACAAAGGCGTAGGGCGGGGGCCGGGGGGGGGGGGAGGGCTGCGCCGTCCGCTCTGGGCGGTATCTTTTTCTTTAGACGGAAAGGTGCCCATGGCATTTACGGCAAATGCAGTTCTTTTGTTGCTTTTTTTACAATTGTGTGTTTGTTTTCTTTTTTTCTTTTTTTTTTTCTTTCATTCTTTTTTTTTTCTTTTTCAGAAGGGGCAAACATTTTGCCGAACCCGGCGGCACTAACTCTGGCTACGCCACTGATTCGAAACAAATGCCCCTTTCACTCCCCTCATCTAATAATCCGTTTGTATAATCACGTAACCAATAGTACCCGCTGGTAGCTCAGTCAGGGGTTCTCATTCTTACCCGGCAGTTTGGGAAATGTCTTAAATTTGACGTGCACCGCAATCAACTTGACAGTCCTTGTTAACATACTATTATATACCTGACAGTCCTTGTTGACATAATATTATGGACACACGCCATGAATGACAAATGACAAGAAGAATCAACTTGGTGTTTGTTTCCTTATCGGTCGTACCGTATCATAAAAAGATAATTATAATTATTATCCGAAAGCTCAGTAATTTCAGCCAGTTTCTTTGGCTTTTATTATTCACTAAAGATCCTAGGAATCACACTGCAATCGTGCAATGCCTTCAAAATGTCTTGGACTTGGATCCTACATTTTGTTAAAATAATAACGTAGTATTTACGGTAAAAAAAAATTAGATCTATTCAAAGAATTTTCGAACAAATATATATATTTTTATAAAAAATTTAAATTTAAATACTTAAAAAAAACAACAAAAAAACAACAAAAAAACACATAAATTTTGTTTTAACTATGGAACCGGAAGCACTAAAAATATCTGCGACGAATGACTATAAATTGCCTCTTATAAGTCTATAAATGTAAGCCATATGAAGCAAACAAGTCACGTTGGTTTATATATGTCACACCCAACAGTGTTTACTATTATTCTTTTTATGATCATACACGTTTAAATTAACGCAAACAAGTAATAAAATAACAAATACTGATTGTTCCACTTTTTTTTAAATATATTTTTAATTTTTTTTATTTTTTTTTTTTTAACCGACAACCAAACATCTTAACGAACAAGTCATTTTTGTGACATTTGAAAGGATTGTCCACAAATTTATGGACGGTTGGGAACGGACGGTGTTCTGAGGGAACCAACAATTTTTTTTTTAAAGTTAAACTATACACTGAATAAATAAATGTAGCCAGCGCCGCAGCTAGTGTTAGTGCCGCCCATGATTCATCATGGGCCAAGATTGTCCACGCCCCATTCCACGAGCAATAAGTTGGCAGTAGGTCCAAAAATGCCACCCGTCAACATAAAGAAAATAAATGCCACCCGGGGGTGGGGTAACCTCCTCCCCCCTCCCCCCACCCCCCACACACACACACCCTTCCCACGCCACTGATTTGTATCTCTAAGTATTTTCTTTATTAGCACCCGAGACATACCTAAAATTTTACCCAATATATTTTTAAGGAGTGTTGCCTCAGACAAGATTGTACACGCTGAGATTAAACACGACCAGCCATTGTCTTTCCCGGTGTTCAGAAGTATCACGGGACACTGCTTTTTATCAACAACAATGAGTGGAGAAGAATTTAGAAGGGAAAAAAAAATCACTCGCAAAGGCTAATTCAATTCGTTTATCGCACTAGTCACCAGCACTTGTGTCACAAGATATGATATGACTTTGCATTGTGCTGTTATCACTTTCACAAGTTTTTGGAGACCATATCATACAGGCCTACTTATTTATATCACTAATATAATCGTATATCATTATGTATGGAAGCTATTAATCTAATAAGCGTGTTTTCATTCAAAAATAAAATTACTATCATGCTGAAGGCTGAAAATATTCAGCTATAGCGTCGTAAAGAATTTCATAGCCACCTGCCTTTAATTTCTCCCACAATGAAACCCAGGAAGAAACAGTGCAATTACGTGTGCTCACTCGTTCTCATCGTCCTCGTCCCCCCCTCCCCACCCCCCCCACACACACATTTATATTATCTAATTAGAAGGCTGTACAACTTAATGCAGGTGTTCCCGAGTTCCTGTCTTTTTTGTTACGAAATAAATAGCCAACATAGTTATGAGTGTGGGCGGGGGGAGGGGTAGGGAGGGTCTTGGGTGGAGCTCCTACACATTGACCCCAATGACTTGACCTCCTTTTCGAAATGCATTCTAAACCTTTCTTCACAGCTACGCCAGATCGGCATGATATTTTATTAGACAGTAACATACATGGAGGTATGGAGAGGTGACAGAGAGCTATTCGCCAAATAGACAGTAACATACATGGGCGTAGGGAGAGGTGACAGAGAGCTTTTCGCCAAATAGACAGTAACATACATGGGCGTAGGGAGAGGTGACAGAGAGCTATTCGCCCATTAGACAGTAGCATACATGGGTGTAGGGAGAGGTCACAGAGAGCTATTCGCCCATTAGACAGTAACATTATTGGGCTTAGGGAGAGGTCACAGAGAGTTATTCGCCCATTAGACGGTAACATACATGGACGTAGGGAGAGGTGACAGAGAGCTATTCTCCCATTAAACAGTAACATACATGGGCGCAAGGAGGTTGACAGAGAGCTATTCGCCCATTAGACAGTAACATACATGGACGTAGGGAGAGGTGACAGAGAGCTATTCTCCCATTAAACAGTAACATACATGGGCGCAAGGAGGTTGACAGAGAGCTATTCGCCCGAGGTGCTTTTATTGGGGGGGGGGGGGGAGGGGGGGGGTTCATTTTCGCTTTACTTCATACACTTTTAATAGCTTTGTTTCTTTTCTTTATGAATTCTATTTACGTTGTAATTTGTGTTAATGTGTGGGGTGCCAGGGCATAAAGGGCAACATTTTGGGCGACTGAGAAATGAGAACGGGTTTAATATCAATTGAAAAATCGAACAGTAAACGCTGGCAATGAGGTGTCGTCCATTAATTTCTTCAACAGGTGCTCATTTCTTATGCATTGTCGGTTCAGTTGAACATGCTTTTTCAACATGACTTTTGATGCAAAATAAATGGTACAGATTTTTTCAAATCCGTTCAAGCAGCGATGTTATTATTGTTACACACTTTACATTCACCTAATTCTCAAAATATCGTATTCCTACTCTATCAATATCATTTATCTGGACTGCACACGGCACTTGAAACCTTGTCCGTGTTCCATACCTGCAACAGAATCTACAGGTGAAGAGAGGCCAACTTTTAACTTCTCTTGCACTAACAAAGTGTGCTAACATTTGTGACCAGCCATCTGCAGTGCACAGACACACATTAAATAAATCTTATATTGTTAAAACCCTAAAAAAATATATGACTATTTACACTCATTTACAGTTTTATATTTTTTTAAAATAATGTAATAACCAGTCAATTTTTAAGATTACAATTTTAATAGAGACAACAGGATTGTTGACGTCAACTAATCTAAACCCCCTCCCTCCCCCCTTGTCAACACCTGTCAAACATTTCCAACCCCCCCCCCTATTTTGTTGACGTAATTAATGGACGCCCCACGGACCACTTTTCCTTACCAATTTTATTATGTATTATACAGAATATTTTTTTTTTAAATATTACATTTATTAAATAATAAAAATAATAATACATTTACTCTTGGTTTATTTGTACTTTTTTTTTTATTATTTAAAGATTTTGATTTTTTTTTTTCTGCTTGCTTTATATCATGATTTTTTTTTTTTTTTTTTTAATTTGGTAACCGGTAACCGGTTTGTGTAAATTAACAACCGGTTTTAAACCCAAAAACTGTTTTTTTTTTTTTTTTTTTTTAAATATTACATTTATTAAATAATAAAAATAATAATACATTTACTCTTGGTTTATTTTTTCTTTTTTTTTTATTATTTAAAGATTTTGATTTTTTTTTTTCTGCTTGCTTTATATCATGATTTTTTTTTTTTATTTTTTAAATCGGTAACCGGTAACCGGTTTGTGAAAATCAACAACCGGTTTTAAACCCAAAAACTGTTTTTTTATTTAACGCCCTTTAAATGTGTATATTTTAGTTAGAATGGGCACAACAATTAGACCATCAATGATGAGATGAAAAAATATGTGACAATAACAGGAGCCCGAGGTATAGGCTATATATAATGATATAATGCTGGGGCCATCAAATAACACAGTGAAGGATGACTTGAGGAGACGGCAGATAACATATAAAGAAACTGCTTTAGGTCAGTTAATAGTAATCCCGTCGAGCCCACTTATCTCGACCTCGGCTAACTCGCCAATCCTGTTATGTCGACGTTTTGAAGTGGAACCGCCAAATTCTCTCTTTGTCTTAGCATTTTCTCCTCGGTTATATCGATTCTTTTCTGTCGCCGAACTCTGATATCTCGAGCACAAAAGGTGGTCGAATAGGCCACTTAACGTCGGTTATCTCGATTCCCATGACCGATCGCCGGCTTTTGAAAATATATATACAACAGGAAAGTGCCTACTTCAAACTAGTCATTTAAATGAAATGACAATATCGTTGTCCGCGCAATTAACTTGACACAGCGAGGAGCGAGAGGCTTGCAGACAAAAGAGAGATGTCTCAGTACCTGTTCTGTTTATAGCGAACCTGCTTGTCACAGAATCGCAGAATGGGCTCCCCCGCGTTCTTACAAGTTATTTATTTATTTTTTTTTTTTCAAAACCCAGAATCCTCATTTGAATAAACTGAACTGGCGAACCCGGAGCGAGAGAAAATAAAAACTCGCGAATCCGGAGCTGAAAAACATTTTGCCTCACGAATCTGGAATTCCGGGATGTGTGCAACCCACACATGCCTGGTGTTGTTAGCTAACATGTATTTATATTTTTATAGCATTGCCGATCGCTTCATCAAACAAATCGCGGTAACGCTGTTGTGTCAAAAAAACAACAACAACAACAACAACAAAACTCCAAAAACACGTGCATGTACATTCTCATTTATAAACGCACATCATGTGCATAAAGAAATTTCAAGCGCATGTCAATATATTGCCGCCATATTGGTTTTCGTTTATCTCGATCATCGTTCATCTCGACGCTTTGTGGCTAACCCCGAGGCCGGCGATATAGCCGGGGTTCAACTGTATTGTGTATGGTATCTACAGTTTTGCTTCCTTACAAGATGTTAAAGGTTCACACATTTCAGACAATGTCAATCAATGTGTTTTTAGTGAGATGCGATTTTGAAATTACAACTCATAAATTCACGAAGAATTTTATTCTATTTTTTTTTTTTTAAAAAGCTGACAACACGTTCAACAGCTGAATAGATGTTCCATTTGATTAATACTTACATCAGTCAAATTAACATTGGTTGGAAGAAATGTGTGGCACCGAGTAGGTATAGAGCTCGCACAATGACAGGTGCCCCTACTTGACCTTATAATAGGGTCAAGACCAAAATTGAATGTGACCTGACATTGTCCAGATGAATGGCGCAACATTGACGGAGAAGCTTCGGTGCTCGACAAATGGCGTTGCTGCTCTTACCTGCAACTATCACAGAGTGTGAACAATTTATAAAATCCCATCCACTGAATTAAAAAAAACGTTGACATTGACTCTATGAAACATTCTAATGCTACAACACATCTTGGAAAGGATACAATTGACAGATTTTTTTATTTTTTTTTGGGGGGGGGGGGGTTAGTTGATGGTTGAGATGTTAGCCTAAGTACCGAGTTAGTTGATGGTTGAAATGTTAGCCTAAGTACCGAGTTAGTTGATGGTTGAGATGTTAGCCTAAGTACTTAGTAGAAAATGGGATACAACATCTAATGAAATTAATGGCTTTGGCGAAAACCTGTGTAGATCTGGATTCTCAACAAAGGTTTTTCCTGTAACTCGATATAGAAACCATTTGGGTGCCAGCAAAAGCTAAGAAAAAGTTTGTTTCTTCTTTGTCATAAAAACTAAAATTTTATTTAAAACGAAATTTATAAAAAATACACCTCTATTGAACCTAATAGTTACGCCAAACAGGCTTACTTTAATTTATTAAAATATCAATTATTGCGTTGATGAAATAGATTTTTGACATTCAAATCTGTTATGTTTTTTTTTTTCTATGGGTAGTAGTGGAAATGGTGGAAAAAGATATGGTTAAGCTTGAAATGAAAACACAGGACCATTCAGCGGGCGTGTCGGCGAGATGTCTTGTACAGCAGGCAATACAAACCAAAAAACAAAACAAACAAAAACCCAGATAATTAGCGTATCCGCAAATTGAAAGAAATTTCGTCGACGGGAAATTGATCGACGGAAGTTTGATCGACGGAAGTTTGATCGAACGGAAGGGGTTTTTTTTGTTGTTTTTTTTTGTTTTTTTCAGTTTACACGATCAAATTTTGCTTCAAATTTCTTTTTGAATGCAATATTTTGTTTTACTGTATAGTATAGTGCGTTCCATTCTTCCGTCGATCAATTAAAAACCGATAATTATAAATAAAATAGGCCTTTAATTTATAAAATAAAAAATTTAGAGGGTTAAGAAACCCAAGTTCTAACATAATGACATAATTTATACAAATAATCGGGCCCGAGAAAATCAAAGTTTGGGAATGATATGATCGGCCTGCTAAACAGTTTTTTTTAAATAAATTTCATCAATCTCAGATCACGACCTTCAGGGAAATCATAGAAAGTTTTAGATCAGAGGTCCTCAAACGATGCCCATCTCCAGCCCGCCAGGGTCCTCAGCCCAGCCTACTGCGCCACATAGCGGGTATTCAGAAGGTTAAGTTGTGAAATTGTACTCCAGAAAATGCCCATAACAGTGCAGCAGTCAGCCATACACAGAGAGGTGTAAATAAACTTGAAGACCACACATTTGCTTTTTTTCTGTTGACAAAGAAGGCTGCAATGACAAGAAGGGTTGAAGAAATGGGGGACACTTTGCATCAGTATTTCCGAAACTCCTCAAAAATATTTGCTTGCACTGACGAAAACAATGATGTTTGTGATTCTGAACAACTTCAAATTTTCATTTGTAGTAAAACTATGTTTTTAATCACAAGAGTCACTGAAAAACAACAAAGGGTGAGTATATCTATGAAAATGGTCACCAAAAATGTATTAAGATTTGAAGCTGGACTGGGTTAAACTAGTCAGTGTGCGCCCTATAGCTAGGTGGGGATAATGAAAGGAATGGCTGACCATCAACCAAGCGATAGAAAAAGACAGGTTTCTGCTTTTAAGCTTTAAAAAACAAAACAAAAAACAAAGAAGCACCATAGCTCAAAGTTGCAGAATTAATATGGCTGTAAACTATCTTGAAATATCTACTGTATATAATCTTATGCCTTCCAATCCCCAGTTCCTGATACCCTCGGTGAGTAGCCTTTGCAACCAGTGAAATACCAGGCACAGAAACATTGCAAATCCCTCTGCATAAATAGGAGCAAGAATGATCAATACATTGATCGTGGGCCGATGAAGAAGATATAGATCACACGTTTACTACCAAATAGTTTGTTAAAATCAGGGGTCTAATCTATCAATTCTAAATCAATTTTGCTTTTATTGCTGTTGTTCAGTGTCATTTTTACACGAAAAGTTTAAAAATCTTTTTCTCCCTTGCTTTGGGTTACGAACGAGCAGTAGCAATCCTTTTTTTTTAAAAATAAAATGTTGACATAATTTTAATGACGATTGCTTTTCAGCTTTCCGCTTTTTGTGTTGTGGAAACATGTTTGTGTGATGGCCACTTATTAGACATGGAACTCCCCAACATGTTTGTGATGGCCACTTATTAGACATGGAACTCCCCAACATGTTTGTGATGGCCACTTATTAGACATGGAACTCCCCAACATGTTTGTGTGATGGCCACTTATTAGACATGGAACTCCCCAACATGTTTGTGTGATGGCCACTTATTAGACATGGAACTCCCCAACATGTTTGTGTGATGGCCACTTATTAGACATGTAACTCCCCAACATGTTTGTGTGATGGCCACTTATTAGACATGTAACTCCCCAACATGTTTGTGTGATGGCCACTTATTAGACATGTAACTCCCCAACATGTTTGTGTGATGGCCACTTATTAGACATGTAACTCCCCACACTAAGGGTGCGACCTGTCTGTGGCTCAGCCCCAAATACCCACTATAACAACCCCAGACCAAAGAAGGTGGCGACCTATCCAATGGTGTGACCTATCCAATGGTGCGACCTATCCAATGGTGTGACCCATCCAATGGTGCGACCCATCCAATGGTATGACCCATCCAATGGTGCGACCCATCCAATGGTGCGACCTATCCAATGGTGCGACCCATCCAATGGTGTGACCCATCCAATGGTGTGACCCATGCATATTATTATGCATGTTAATAAAGCCAATAATAACAAGATCAGTTGAAAATGACAGAGATATAAAATGTATAATAGCCGATGACGTAGAGACTTTTAAATTATTAAGTTTGAGCTCTCTGCAACTGGCTCAACTCCCCGCCAGAATGTCATTCTGGATAATGATTTTGAAACATGGCGTCACGGTTCCCTTAAATATAATTAAATAATTACCGGTAATTCCAGGTTTTTGTTTAATTCGTCTCCATGAAAACTGTATTGGCATGTTTTCATTTGAATCTTCTTTTTTTTTTTTTTTTTTTTTTTTTTAAATTTCAACACTGCAATGGGCCACGAAAACAATAGGCCTATATCCGGAAGACAAGAGATGAGTACCATAACTTTTTTTTTTTTTTTTTTTTTTTTTTTTTTTTTTTTTTTTTTTTTTTTTTTTTTTAAATTTCAACACTGCAATGGGCCACGAAACCAATAGGCCTATATCCGGAAGACAAGAGATGAGTACCATAACCTATACCTGAATACACGGGGAAAAAATGTTGGCACATGCTAGGCAATTTTTCACATACATTTTTTTTTAATGTAACAAAAGTAGAGCAAAAATTGGTTATAACTATGGTGACTTGTCCGTCGAAAGTCGGTTATGGCCATTTTAAACATTGGATTGTAGCTTAGGGTTGAATCTGTTTGTGGGTGCAAAGATCAGACTCGATTCTGGCATGAAATTTCTGGTGCAGGAGGTGCAAGGGATGGATGGGACAACTCCAGGTACAAAGTTAACTTGGTATTTCTGGTTTGTCTTGTGTGTTCTGAAACAGCTGGTTTGTTAGCCTCATATTGCATTGAACCCTTGAGTAGGGAGGAGAGCCACTAGTCTCGATTCTTTGAGGACCGTTCTCACGGGTCAATGTGAAATGCTTTCTAAGATGCTAACATTTTTAAAACCTTTCTTCTATACCACAGCAAACCGCATGCCCTGCTTGAACTCAGCAAAAAATATTCCTTTGAGCAAGCGGTCGTCTGACATTCTCGCAACATGGCCCGCCCAGCAAAGCTGGGGCAGCATTGATAGGATGTGTATTGTGTATGCTGGGGAGATCTGCTTGTGCGAGTACCACAGTTTCTGAGATCTTGTCCTTCCACTTAATGTTGAGGATTTTTAGGAGGCTCGTTGTGTGAAAGTGTTTAAGTCTCCTAGCATGGAGTTGATAGACTGTCCATGTTTCACGTACATATAATATTAATAGCGTTGAGAGCACAGCTGCCTTGTAAACCTCTATTTTGGTTTGGGTGCTAATGCTTGTCCTTGTCCATAAATTCTTATACATTTTTTTTTCAAGAAAGTTGCGCTGGCTTTTGCAATTTGAAGGCTCACCTCATCATCGATGGTTTTGCTTTGGGTCAGTGTGCATCCGAGGTAAGGCTATAACAATATCTGTTTCTGAATTTTTAGAATCGGAAATTCAAAAAAGCTTTATTCTGTCTATGTAATTGCTTCCTTTGGGTTAACATAGTCTTCTTCTATATCTTAAGGGCCCACGATCAATTTATTGATCATTTTGGCTCCTATGCATGTAGATGGGATTTGCAATGTTTCTGTTACTGGTGTTGATGAGGAAATCATGCACTAGGGGTTTGAAGGCTTGAGGCAATATTTGTTCCAGTCCCTGATTGTCTTGGGCAGGAATGAGCAGCTCCTATACTGGCTTCTTGCTGGTATGAGCCTGAATTGCCTGTCATGGCCTCGTCGCTGTCTATGGGGGAGAGGGACGAGTTTCTGTTTAATACTGGAACAGTGGACCAGCCCATTATTTATTTTTGTACTAACATAGTAGACAGCCCAATTTTAATTGTTAAAAATGGCTCATAAATCGAATATAATAAAAAATAGATATTGTAGGCGATATGGCACAGAGAAATAACCAGATATTTTACATCAATAAAAAACAACCCCCTGTTTCCATATCTTTAGAATTGGAAAATCAAAACCCACCGATAAGCCTGTGTCATATTGATGCTACAGTTATTAAATTCTTTAAAATTTGACTCAAGTTGAAATCTCAGAAACAATTAGTAATGTAAATAATATATATTTTGTACTTATAAAAACAGCCCGGATCTTTTTAACTGATTAAATAATTAGAGTAAATTTACGCTATTCGCACCACTCAAAGTGGCGTAAATTGACCTAAATTTCCCCTGGCTAAACTAAAAAAAAAAATCTACATTGATCTCAAAAACTTTGAAGAACAAGACATTGGTAAGCCCCCTTTATTCTCATATCAAAAACGGACGGAAAGGGACCCATTCTACTTTTATTTTTCTACTAAAGATTTCGTAAATATGTTATCTCATTAAAAACGAAATAACATGCAGTTACTTACTCTAATATGTCAATGGTGTCAAGCTTTATCCACCATTTTTAACTGTTATCTTAATTCATTGAAACGCCCCGAGTAATTGAATTTATACATTTTTTTTTTAATGCACAGGATACTGACCAGGTAAAAAAAATGATTTGGCGAATTCTGGGTTATCTCACACCAAATTGTAATTTTACAAGCTTAGCCATGCTGGGCTCTTAACCTGTTTTTGCAGCTCGATTTCGCTCATTAAACCCTCCCCAGATAATAAATATTAAAACAAGCTTCTTGTGTTTATGGTTCAAATATGTTTTGGTCTTCCAGCACCCACAAGCAACGCCTCAGGCACTAACCTAAGGTTCAAGAGACCTTGGCTTATATATTGACAGTAAACTTAGAATGATTTCCCATATCAGTTCTGTGGTCAGGGCATGCTTCTGTCATCTGCGCGCCCTGGGTCAGGTGCGTTCTCAACTCAATAAGAGAACAGCCAATGCTGTAGCGGTAACTCTAATCAAGTCAAGATTAGATTACTGTAACAGTTGTTTGTGGGGTTTACCTCGGAATCAAATTCAGAGACTCCAGAAGGTACAAAATACTGCAGCACGCATTGTATCGTGGATAAAGAAATCTGACCACATCACCCTAGTTCTACGAGATCTCCATTGGGTTTCGGTGAGTGAGCGCATTAACTACAAAATTCTGTCCCTGGCGTACAGCTGCATAGAAGGCTCTGCACCGGAATATCTTAAAGAACTGATTTATAAACATGTATCTTTAACGAACCTGCGGTCTTCAACACAGTCCCTACTGAAAATTCCCAGTGTGGATGAACACAGAAAAAAGTCTTAAGGAGTGCGCTCTTTTGAAGCGATAGCTCCAAAATTATGGAACAGTTTGCCTCAATCTTTGAGGGGAACTGAAAATGATAAAAAATCATTTAAGAAACATTTTAAAAACTTTTAAAATAATAGATTTAAGGAAACCAGAGCGCAGTGAGCATGCTAAAGTAACATGGATACCACCGATGATTAAATATCCAATCAATCAATCAATTTTAAAAAATGGTGTAAAAAATATGGGTAACAAAAATAAACAAACTGAGAGCCGTTTAGTGTTATGTTTTGATAAAGAGGTGGGGGTGATGGGAGTCAGTATGAAACATATTTTTAAATATATATTGTTGCAGTGGCATACCTAACAGACATGCACATTTTAAGTGTATGGCGTAGATGGAGCGTAATAATGTTTTTCATTAACAACTGCCGTTTTCATAGTCACACGTAATGAACTCTTTGGTAATTTAAATCAAATTGATCCTTGTTTTAAAAACGGAACCGGCTAATGTAGCGGATGTTTACGTTAGAACCATAACCATGGTCTTTAACACGTATTCCAATTTCTTTTATTTACAACTTTCTCTTGTTTTACTGACGGCATTTACAATTCGTATATGTGTTTCACTGTGGGGGTATTCTGGTAAATTTTTTGTCATATTTTTTTTCTGAGTTATTTTATTGCTAATTTTATAATGAATTTAACACTCGCTACGACTCAGTACGACTATGCTGAGTTTTGCGATTATGAATTACTAGAATTACTAACAATAACTCAATACTGTCCCCTGTAATTTGTAATGTAGTCACTGTTTGTTTAGGGTGATACTAGATAGGACCAACAGTTGGACCTGAACGATGAGAATGTGATGAATTTCCTGTTCTTCACTGAGCATTATTTGTGTCAAAAACATAATCTCATGATTGCTACGGCTACAGTTAGATCTAATCAGGGTTGCCAACCGTCCGTAAATTTACGGACAGTACGTAAAGATTTGTCGTAAAATTGCCTGTCCGTAAAATTCCATTAAAAAATTAAGATGTCCTTAAAAAAAACGACAAAATGTGGAATCTTAACGTTTAAGTTTTAAAAAAAACAGTAAATTATGGGTAAAAGTGCAGTTCAGGTGTGTATATTATTTCTTAGCGCATTTTGTATTTTAAAATTTTTTTATCATGTAAACTTACGTGTATTCTTTAATAATTTAATACAGGCAGTTATAGTTAACTAATTCTGAATTATTAATCGCATCTTTTCTTTTTATTTTACTTCTAAAGAGTCTTTAAACATCCCCCAACCAAAGTGACACAGCCCCCATTTGTTTGTATTTTTATTTTTACACTATGCCAGATTTTTAGCCACCTATAAGTTAGTATGCTAAACGAAATTTTCAAACTAAGCATGTTCACAAAAAAGAATGAAATACTAGATTTTTCATTACGCACAAGCCCCCCTCCCCCCTCCTTTCTTTTTTTNAGCAGTGGACACACACGTCATCATTGTCCTGGACCTGGTGTGAAGCTGATCACCCTGAAGGCTGCTAATACGCTGTCCGTGATTGGTCAGCTCTAATTTGAGCACCCCTCCTCTTTTTTCGTATGCAAATGCGCTTATTACTGGTGACTGATTTGTGCTGAGTAAAGTGAGGGCTAGTGATTATTTTTTTTATATTATAAGACGGACTCGTTTTGGCTTTGCGGTATTGCTGGTTGTAGGATCATTTTGTTTAAAATGGCAGGACGACTAAGAAACAATAACTAAAATTGTTGATGCAACAGTCATTTTTAATGGTGCAGCATTTGGTTTATACGCGCACCTTGTGGGGCAACAAATAACGTTAATACAACTGGAATTTCTCCTAAGGCGCTCGTAACAATTGCAATGTGGCTTGTAAGCTGCGTTCGTATGCAGAGGCGTAGCATGGTGGGGGCAGGGGGGGACAGATGTCCCCGGGAGCCAGCTAGTTAGGGGCGCCAAAATGTGCTTTGATATTATTTTATTGATGAAAATAATGGGTTTCGGAGTTGAAAAAAAGAAAAAGTGGGCGCTAAAAATGAATCTTGTCCCCGGGTGCCAAATACCCTCGCTACGCCACTGTTCGTATGTCAAATATGTGAGCTCCCCATAATTACCGGGATCTGCATATCACCCGAAACGGGATCTCACCCGAAACGGGATCTCACCGTAACCGGTATCCCGCCAGGATCGGTAACCCACTGGATCGGGATCCCACCGGGATCAGGATCTCACTAGAATCAAAATCCTAGAATCAAAATCCTATAGGGATCGGAATCTCACTGAAACGGGATCCCACCGGATTGGGATCTCATTTAGTTTGGGATAACACTGGAAACGGATCTCACCGGGATCGGTATCTTACTGGGATCGGGATCCCACCATGACCAGGATTCTATCGGAATCACATCGGGTTCGGGATCCCATCATGATCCTTCCGGGTGCCATCGAAAAACGGGAAAAACAAAAGGTTTACATAAGTTATTTTACTTGTTTTTAATAGGAGACAAATTAATTATTATTATTTTTACTATAGTGTTGTTGTTTTGTTGTTGACATTTCCTTTAATAACAATGTGAACTAAAAGGACGTAGCAGATGTTTTTTTCTGAATGCAGCCCCAGACAACCCCGGTTATATTTGATAGTAAAGTTATAAAATAAATACATCATTTATTTTAACAAGATTCATCCAATTGGGCAACTTTTATAAAGTATCTTTAAAGACAGAAGAGTTATCCTTGATTTACCACAATGACTCCGTAAAACACGAAAGATTCATAAAAATGTAGTTTTTTTATCTCGTAAAATTTGTTAAATTGTTGTTGTATTCCAATAAAAAGATGGTATATAACTTTTAAAATACTTTTTATAAAGAATTAACATAAGTTTACACGGGAAAATAAGAGATTCAAACAGAAATAATATACGCACCTGAACTGCACTTTTACCAAATTATGTTTGTGATATCTATTTTCTTGATTTAAAATTTAATTTTTAAATTGTTTTAGTGGCATCCCGCGCTCTATTAATAAACTGTAAGAGCTTTCTGGACAGTTAGGCTCGCGCGGCAAGACGCATCGCGGCAAGATGGATTGTTTAGACAGATCGTTAGTCGTTAGTCACAATTACGCATAAATTATGACAACATAAATATAAAAATAGTGTCTGTTTTTTAAAAATGGCGGAGAAGATGAATACAACATTTTATGTTAAATGTGTCAGTAAAAAATTGTTTTTGTCCGTAAAATTTGTTGAGATTTCTTATATTTGTCAGTAAATGTTATTTTATTGAGTTGGCAACCCTGGATCTAATATAAAATATAAATAATAAAATAAGTTAAAATATTTATGAAATTTTCCATTCTGCTCTATTAAAAGTCAAATAACAACTAGGTCCACAAGGTTCAAAAGAAAAAAAGTGTGACTCATCCTTGCTGTTACAGTGTTACCACAAGATGTATACTGAAAAAAGACACGTCCGCATGTGCATGGTTGAAAGTGCCATTTTTTTAATGGTTGAAAACAAAGTATCCATATGCCATATACTATATATTTATATAATGTTGCAATTTCAAAGTAATTTTCTGTTATTATTTCAATGCAAAGATAATAAAATAACTTCTGAGGAGAGGAGATCCCTCCCAAGAACCTCTCCCCCCACCCTTTCAAAATGAAAATTTACAAATTAGAAAAATAAATTAAATACATATCAAATTTCAAAATCTTTTAAAAAACAAAACTATGGCCCATAGGCCATTGTGACCTGGGGACCTCCATGACTTCTATAATGTGGAAGACTTTGCTGGCCCTGCCACTAACTGCATATTAGCTCCTCCCACCCCCCCCCCCCCCCCCCCCCCCCCCCCCACACCCCC
>CAXITT010000088.1:504961-556179 GCA_964033795.1 Lymnaea stagnalis | reverse complement strand
TGATGGGATCTCTGTATGTAAAAAATTCTCCTCAATCGTCAAATAAAAAACCGATATCACCCCCCCGCCCTCCCCCCCCCGTGTCTATGTAACTATGTAAAATATGGATGGCCCCTTATCTTAGGCACTTTTAGGGCTACAAAAGGGGAAGATGTGTTTTGTATGTAGACAACTTGTTATTTACAATCCATACAAATCAAACTGCGATATAGTTTCATTCAGTAGTATATTTAGGTACTAAATAAATTTTTTTTAAAATTATGCAATTTAAAGGTTGCATAAAGAAAACTTCATATAAAAATAATGAAACAGAATCAATTTTCCAGCTTTAGTTTTAGTACTTTTTGAGCTAAGAATTTTTAAAGGGAAAGTACTTTTGTAATTTTTACTATTGACTGCACCTCCACATTTTGTGACCCTTTTCCGCTGATCGCGACATATGCTATAACAATTGTTTCCAAGGTTATCCTATACAACTTTTATTTTCTGGATTAAAGCTATTTTAACAATTAATAATATTTTGCAATTATTATAAAATTATAACCTTTCTAGCATTTTAATAGGCATTATCAGTAAATTAAATAAAATGATATGGCTTTTCTTTTTTAAGGCGCCCATTATATATTAGCTGTAATAATAAGGCAATATGTCCAACTATAAAAAAAATACTGTAAGGGACTTCATATTTTGAACTTTCAACTTTTGCACATGACTAAAGCTTTCCCTGATCAATGCTTTAATAGTGCTTGCACACTGCAGCTTCTTATGAATAAAACTCTGAGAATATATAGTATAGTATAGTCATATGCAAGTGACTGAATGGGTGCTCTTGACAACTGCACTCCACAAGATTAATTATTATAATAGTATATCGACTCAACCAGGGTTTTAAACCGAGAATTAAGATATTTTTTGTTTAAATGCCTTCTAAGTTCAAATATTCCACCATTAAAAAGGGGGTAGAGGTTAGATTCAAACAGAATTGTGGGACAAAATAATTATTTTATCATTGAAAAAGCACCATCATCAGAAAATTGAAAACTTTGATTTTCTTGCGCCTACGCCCATTTCCGATACAAATTTTTTTTCCTCCCTTGCTTTACCATAGTGCCTACTATTTTCGTGGGTACTTGTTCACAAATTTTGCTACCCAAGATAGATAGGGAAACATATAACTAGGTGTCCTGGTACATACAGACCTAGAAGTGAATAGAACAAAAAAATCATAATGAATGCTAATTCATAAAATTATGATAAAGTTAGAAAATAGTTTCGTTAGGGTCAAAAATAGATATTGAACATTGTTAAAATATAAACTTAAACTATCATGGTTATACAGGCACCATTGGTGTTTTTTGGCCATGGGAAGAGGCAGTGTCTGAGCCGGCATGGCAAAGTAATGGAGGCAATATATAGTTACTTAGATACTCATAAGCCCACCGCTATGGGCACATAAAAAAATGATTCAAAAACTTTTGTGGCAATATAACAATCAACTCTGCAGTGATCTCGTTTTTTTTTCGATTTTACTTCACTGCCTTCAAATAATAAATTAGTTTTGTCATCAATGATGTATAATATTTGTCTGACAGTATTGCTTACGCAATGAGATGAACCTCTGTTCTTTTGCTGGATCACTTTGACCATTCGGTAAGCTTTAATAGTCTTAACTACTTTTTTTAGGACTGTCTAAAACCTTCACTTAAATCCATGGCCATTGACCTTGACTTGTTGGAGACACTTGCCATGGACCATGTTGGAGCAAAAATTCTCAGAGAATAAGCGCACCGTTCACACCCAAAGAAGCCCACAGCAAGAAAAAGCTAAATCGACCCCTATAAATTCGTATCCCACGTGCGGGAAAGCTTTCCAGGCACAAATAGGACTGACAGGGCACCTTCGTTCTTCCCATGTAATATTGCCCTGGTTATCTCCGCAAGGGAAGGACGAAAAATTACTAATACTTTGTTTAGTAAATAGAGCTTATTGTTACCTAAAAATTCCTGTTAACCATCCAAATAGGATTTGGGAATAACTTTAAAATACTCCATTTAACTTTTTCGACCCTTTAAACATGTCACATTACCCGACCCTCATCCCCCATCACCGGATGGAAAAAATTTATTTTGCCTTTTTCCTATACCAGGAACAGAATTTGCTCTTAACAATCAATAAGAGAGTTTTAATATTTCTTAATCTTTAAATATCTGATTAAATCTAAGTAAATTTTAAAATGTAATTTTAGAATATATAAATATATGCTATTTAAGAAAAAAATTAATTTAAGCTCCTATCACTTATGATTACGAGGCCAACAATTTAAAAAATAGTTACAGCCACAATAGATCTAATACTATTTCCTTCTTAAAGTAGTATAAGGCTACTACACTTTTAGTATAATTTAAGTTAGTATTCTTTAATTCAATAAGGTATACAGAATTTAATTAATTGTTTAACTTAATGTCATATTGTAATACTTACTGTGTGTCTTTACTTTTAGTCTTAGAGTCTAGTGCTACACTAAAGGCTATAACTATATATGATTATTAAATACATTTTTAAAACATTTATATTTATTATTAATAAAATTAATTATAAAATTATTGATGTAACAGTCTTTGACTTTTATAAAATTAGGTACCATAATATAAAAATTAACCTTTTAAATTTGTATTAAAAGATATCAAAGAAATATATAAGACTCAACATCATCATGGCAATTATATTTTTATTAGAACATAATAATAACAGTTTACATAGACAAATATTTAATATTTTTACTAAAATATAAAATAAAAATTAATAGTATTTTAACCCTATCCACCTCAACATATTGTATACCCTGTCCCCAGCGACTGGTTATAGCACACCCGTACACTTATTATAATGGAAAAAAGTGTTTCTGGCTATTCCTAGCAAATGGGTGGGTTACACCCATACTCTTATTTCACAGTAAATGGTCCTCTTACCTCTTTAGTTTCTCCCACTAAAGCATTTCTTAAGTACATTAATGAAAAAATGATACAAATAATAGTTGATTGCACCCACAGGGAAGGTGAGAAAGTAAGAGGAGGCAAATAGCAAAGGAAAGATGCGATCTAAATGAAGGCTTTTATTGGCTGCCTTCAACTACTACTACCTACTGGCAATTTTCATCACAACAGCATTTCATGGAACTTTTTATTCAGCCATGTTGATGGAAATCATATTTTTAGGGCACATTTTCAATGACAATATTCAGCAAAATTCTGATTCATACTTGTTTTGACAACAATGCTACTAGATCAATCCTTTCTTGCTCGTGACATCTTTGATCCAATAATGAGAGATGTATGAGAAGCATTCCTGAGTAATTTGGCGAGGTATTATGTTCCTGGAAAGAACATCACAGTAGGTGAGCAACTGGTTGGTTTCAGAGGTCGGTGCAGATTTATTCAATATATGTCAAGCAAGCCTGACAAATATGGAATACAAATCATGTGGGCCTGTGACTGAGAATCGACTTCAAACTATCCTCTGAGAGGATGCCCATATCTCGGCAAAGAAAATGCAAGTGCTCAGCCAGCAAAGAGAAATGTTTTGAATAACACAGACTCAAATAATCAATAAACAACAAGAGACTGTGATTTCTCTCACAAGGACTTGCATGAAAGTGGCCGCAATTTCAGAACAGACTATCATTTCATTCCCCTACAACTTGCAGAACCAATGGCCAAGAACAGAATCATACTAGTTGGAACAGTGAAACGGAACCAGATGTTCCTACCCAAGGGGTTCAAGCCAAAGAAGGTTCTGCCCCTCAACAAATCAGTGTTTTTTTCAGACTAGAAACAACCTTGTAAATACCAGAGCTCAAAGCAGGAAAACATATTGCTCCTGAACACAATAGACAATCGTCCACATATAGAAGTGAAACTGAATGCAAGAAACCAGAGATTGTGCTCTGTAACAACAAAATCAAAAGAGGCATATTCGCCATGGACCAAATGGTGAAGGTGTTCTCTGTGAATACAAAAAACTAGAAGTAAAAGATGGCCTTTGGTTGTGTTTTTCTCAACATTTTTGACTTGGCATCAACGGCATCAAGAGGGGCATTTAAATATAAATATCTGACTAACTCACTGTTTAATGAAGACAACAGACAGTCAATATTGACGTTGCATGTTTCCTCAACCTTCTGCAAGTAGAGGCGATCCATCCTTATGCATCAAGTTATTGTGAGGCAGAACATCGCCAGTGTTTTGAAGTCTTTACAAACACTTCAAACAGCTGCCCAAACAACTTCAACTCAGCAAGTTTATTAGACATATTAGCAAAGACTATTCTGTTCTTTTATGTAAAAACTGTGCAAGCTGAGCCGCAAAGCCCCTACTTTCCCTGTGACTGTTCTGTTTTGAAATGGTTTTTCAAGTTGAATACATGTTATTATTGTTGGTACCCAAATGCATTCAGAATATTTATTTATTGTCAAAATTTAAAATCTATGTTATGAATGACACAGACTCAAATAATTAATAAACAACAACCAAACAAAAATGTTCACAAACCAGTTAAGACGCTTTTTTCTTCTATTAAATTATGCATGGGTGTGTTACACCCAGTTGCTACGGACTGTAGAAAAATAGTTTAGGTCCCCAAAAAATAAGTCACTTTTGCATGATTTATACAATGGCATCCACCAAGATGTTCATTCCAACTACCTTGTGGATTAGGTCGAGTATGAGAAAGATTATTAAAATTAAAAGGAAACTTGAGATATTGGCAATCACAGTCTATAACACCCAGTTGAGGTGGAAAGGGTTTATAAACACAAAACTTGAATAATATAAAATAGAAACTAAAAATTGTGTAGATTCGGGATTATGATTAAATGTTATTTGTAGGCTTCTTTTAGGTACTGGTACAAGAGAAAATTTTAATACATTTTAATTTTCTATTGCAGAACTAAATGAAATTTCTTCCATTGCCATTGAGGCACGTTTAGACGTATATGGCCAAGACAAAGTTTATACAGGAGAGATTGTGGGATTCATCAACAAGACCAAGAAGTCTGTAGAGTGGTCTACATAGAAAACGTTTTAATCACATACCAATCCCTATATTATCTTATAGGTGATTTTAGTAGTTTTTATTTATAGTTTCATGCATTCAATTTTATTTTTAAATTCTACTTACCTTTTATAAATATACGAATTGATTTAAAATTTAGTTAAGTATAATTTAATTAAAATACAATAAAAATGTTATTTTGTGTATATATTTTTTTTCATTTATAACTAATAATTTTTCTTGTCTTGATTTTATTGTTAACTTACACAAATAAAATTATACAAAGTCTTGATGTTATGTAAAAGTGTAATTTTTTTGTTGTTGATTGTGTTGCAAATTGCACTTTGAATGTCTCCTGAAAATCTTTTAAAACAAAAAAGTTGTGGTCAAATTAAGGCAGTATGTGGAAAGTTGGTCAAATGTGGTTTTAAAAATTCACCCTGAAAATCATAACCTTCATTTCTATTAAACATAGAAAGATGAACTTGGTATTTTTGCAAAGCTTATAGCTAGCCCTTTAAAATGATGTACCATTTATGGCAATATTTAAAATTTCTGTTGTAGTACCTACGTTATACATTATGGACCTGCTGCATAAACTATCTGAGACTGAAAATAAGTCATATATATCATGAAAAAGCTCTGGTTAGATTCACTCTTGTTTCTGTTTCTATTGTCAGGAGATGGAAAACCTCCAATGTATGGAGATTTTGAAGCCCAAAGACACTGGATGGAAATTACTGTAAATTTGCCCCCAGAAGAATGGCATGTTGCAATTCATTATTGATATATTATATTAAGTATTAAGTTTTAATCGGTGAGAGTTTATTTGTAATAAAAAGATTTAGAACAACCAAAGACATTTATGGAACAGGCATTGGATGATCCTTCAAATTCAAAAAGTAATTAAATAGCAAGCAGATAAAAAATTTGAATTTTAACATGAATCCTATCACTTTACAAGGAAAAGTAAAATTATATCATATACCAGTTACAATATTAAATGTATAAAGAAATTCTAAAGAATGTTTTCCATGTGTCTCTAATTAATAGCTCATTAAGCCCACTAAAAGCAATATATTTTCGCTGTTACTGCCATATGTTGTATGTTGACCCATTTTTCTTTATTTCAGGTATGTGGACACAAAAAATAATGACCTACAATATTGGGGTCTTGACTACCCACCTCTAACAGCATATCACATGATGTTGAATGGGAAGATGTAAGATTTTTTAATGTTTTATTTACAGATGCATTTCATATCTTGTTTTAAAAGGACAGACAATATTTCTTGCATTTTGCAGTCTTTTTTAATTTTTCCCCTCAGGGCTAACTATGTGAATCCTCAGTTTGTAGAATTAAACAAGTCAAGGGGTATTGAAGGTCCAAATATCAAATTCTTTATGAGAGTAACAGGTAAGGAGCTTGTTAAGTCTCTTCAACAAAATATATAAAATGAATTTAAAGTTTCATTTAAAATTGCAGAGCTGCACTGTGATCATTTCAAGAAGGAAAAAAATGAACTCGTTTTAATAAGTTGGTTATTCTCAGAAATATTAAACTCACACCTTACAGCAGTTATAATACATGTATTGCTGAATCATCATAGTCTGATAACACCAATGAAGCTAAGCATTTGAGTTTAATATCATTATTTATGATTAAATACTTAAGTTTAAAATTGAAAGTTAAAAGTAACTCTCAAACTCCATCAGCACTCTGCCAGTTCCAGTAAATTTTTTTTTAAAAAAGCAACAATTAGTAATCCCACTAATACTAATTGGTGCTTCCCATTATGTGAGAATATATATATTCTTATTTCTCATTGATCCATCATTCTTTCTTCAAAGACCATCAAATTTTCATTATGAAAATGTTGTTTATTTTAGTGAACCTCACCCCCATTGGAAAAAAATTCAAGCAGCAGTATTTTGAATTAATCATGCTTGCATTTTTAAATGAAAAAAATAACACATTTTTTCACCCCAAACAGTTCTTTTGATGGATTTGTTACTCTTCATGCCTACTGTGGCTGCATACTTCATGCTTCAAAGAGCATCTGATGATGATGAGAATGATATTGTAAGTTGTAAGCAACCATAATTTACCTTTCATGGTTGAAATTATTGGTCTGTTGTGAAGACATTTTTTAAAGAAGTAATTTTCCTGCATTTTGAACTTTTTCAGAAATCAATAGGGGAAAAAAATGTCCATAAATGTTTTGGTTTTAATTTGAGTGTCTCTCCTCCTTTGTCTATCCCTTAGCTAACCCACATTGTTATGCTGATTGGCTACCCAGGGCTGGTCCTTATAGACAATGGACATTTCCAGTATCCTTTATCTGGTCTATATTTTGAATGAAATTGTTTTCTTCCAGTTAATTTTGTCAAATCTCTCATTGTGATATTATTTATCCTTCTTTTTTTATTATATTGTATTTATATTTTGTGGAAAATAAATTTTTAATGATTATAAACCCCCGGTTTGTTTAAATGGTACATAAATATCTTTACTTTATTATTTATGATTTATTAGAGGGGGAAAAGGGGTTTTAAAATGGCATATTTATGTTCTTCAGTTTTTACATTAATGTGTTTAGCTATGATGCCCTTAAATTTTCACTTATTTAATTTCATAACTTGCATGTCTGCAAAAAATGTCATTTCCAATATAATTTTCCTTTATCAGAATCTAGATATAACAATGTCAGCCTCAGCATGTTTATCCTTGCAACTTTGGCACTAAGCAAGAAACATGATCTCATTGGCGCTTTTCTCTTCTGCTTGGCCCTCAATTACAAGCAAATGGAGCTTTACCATGCCTTACCCTTTTTCTCATATCTTTTTGGATCATTAATCAAGCTTGGGACCGTAAAAGGGTTATTTTTTTTTTATTTTACTTTCAGAATGTAGATACATTGTTACCTTTCCTGCTCTTGAAGAATTAATTAACTAAATGTTATAATATAAAAGAACATAAAACCAATAAAATCGCCCCGTTTATAATATTTGAAATTAGTCATAAAGCAACAGACTTCAAAAAAAGTCCCTGACAGGATTTGTCATGCAAATGATTTCCATAACTTCTCATATTTTTTTCATTGTTTCCAGAATGTCAAAGTTAACAGCCTTAGCACTAATTGTTATCATCACCTTCTTTGTGGTCTGGTCTCCATTCTTGTACAGTGTTGAATCAGCCATTGCTGTATTCCAGCGGTTGTTTCCAGTCGGTAGAGGATTGTATGAGGTTATTACAAAAACACAACCATTCAAAAATGCAATTATCGGTTGCTTGATTAAGTTCATATTAATAATTTCCTTTAAAGTAGCGTACTGTGTTGAAATTAAGCAATGATGATCACAGTGTAGAGATTTGAAGTTTAAAAAAAAATGTTTTTGTCTATTATTTCATTTATCTTTAATTTCCCTTTTAATTTTAAACTAACAATTGTTAAATATTTCTAGGACAAAGTTTCCAACTTTTGGTGTGCTGTGTCAGTAGTAATAAAGTTTAAACAAATATTCTCCCAGTATGATATGGCAGTTATATGGTATGTAATATTGAGCTCATTTAATGTATTTTTTTAAAAGTTTTATGTTAATCAGAGATAAGTGCTTTGTTTTATTAGTTGCTTTCTAAGCGTCAGTTCACACTATCAAATTTTGGGTCAAATTTTGTATGAATGCACTATTTTGTGATTTGTTTGTGGTTTCTTTTTTTAGGCAAAAATGGGAATTTTATCAAATAGTAATTTGAAAGTTGTGACAAGGCTTCATACAAAAATTGCATGATTGAAAATTTGAACGTGTGAAGTGACGCTAAGACAATTGCTTCAGATATCACAAATTCTTTTCATTAATATGATTTTCTCTACTAGTTTAATATATATTTTTTATATCTATATTTTCAACAGTTTAGTTGTGACAACATTATTCTTATTGCCATCATTTCTGCACCTCTTACAGAACCCAAGTATCAGACATTTTCATTATGCTCTTGTAAGTTTGTATCAGTGCTCATAAATCCATTATAATGTTTAAATTAATTTGCCATACTCAATTATTTTTTTTTTTAAGTTCCACATTTCTGAGTTTAAAACCAGACTCACTGCCTGCTTGAGAAATTCAAAGTAGAAAATAATTTTGTTTTGAAATATAAGCATAACAATAATTATTTTTTTTTAGATGCTCAATTTGGATGTAATGGGCAATCTTGGTGCAGAAACTGGAACACTGAAAAATTATAATGAAATTTAAATATTTAATTAAAATGTTACAAGTATCACACAAAAATGTAAAGACATTTTTTTTCAAGTTTTTTTTTTTAGCTTAATCATAGTTTTATCTTTTTACCTCTAGGAATTGGGAAAATTACCTAAGAACATGCTATTCTCAATATTTTACCTTTAGGAAAAAATCAACAACATTAATGAGCTAGTAATAGGAAAGTTTTATAGTAAAAATCATTGGCATATTGTACCAAAAAAAAATAACAATATGTTCTTTCTTAAACAGGTCAATTCTGCTCTGGTATTCTTCCTCTTCTCTTTTCATGTACATGAAAAGACTATTTTATTGGCTGTCATGTAAGTAGTAAGGCAATAATAATCGATGCAAGCCATTCATATGCCTGCAGCCAACACCTTTAGCCATAGCCCAAAGTGAATGATTATTTTCTTGTACCCCTAATATACCTTAGTGGAACGCCAGATTTTAAAAAAATTGCTGATGATTTGTTAATTACTTGATGAATAACCAAAAAATGAACATTTTCTAGTGTTTTTTAATGATGAATTTTTAACACACTCTCCTAGGTCTATCTTTAAAGTCATTTATAAGAAGTAGCGCTAAAGCAAAATAAAATGAGTAAAACAGAGTATGGTTAAACCTGAAAAATTAAACGCAACAAAACAGCGAACGTGTCGGCAGAAAGCCTTCGTCAGCGAACAAAACAACAGAAAAAACGTTATAAAAATAACGTTATAAAAATAAGAAAAAGCACTTAGCTGGTAAGTAGTATCTGTGGGCAGCAATAGAAGTGTGGCAGAAGGAAAATGAGTGAGAGTTTAAATAAGCAGCGGCGAAAAAAAGGGGGGAGAAAAATGTTCACTGTGATAGGTCAGAACGTGGAGGGGCGGAGCTAGGGTCAAGCTGTGAACAGAGACATAACATTAATCCCATCTGGCGTCAAAGTGCCGTAAGTCAGGATAAGTCTGTGTTCCAAATTGACCCGGCTGGCGGTGTTAGTGCTAGCCACAATCGCACTTATTGAAAAGTCCGCCTTGCCCTGGTGGTCGCTACTATTGAAGTGTTTGGAGACGGGACACTGTTTATCTTGTGTAATGTTTCGGAGGTGTTCGGTACACCTGTCCGAGAGACGGCGTCCAGTCTCCCCTATGTATGTCATCTGACAGCGGGTGCAGACAATGGCGTAGATAACGTTGCGGCTTGTACAGAGGAAACCGTCGCGTATCTGAAAACTGCCCTTGGGGAAACGTATGCGTTCAGTCTGGACGACAAAAGGGCACGTGTTGCAACGACTGCGTCCACACGGCTTGGTCCCAAAGTGGGAGGGGGGAGCATTGATACGACTGCGTACAAGCAGGTCTCTCAGATTTTTATCCCGTCTGAAAACAATGAGAGGTGGGGAAGAGAAAATTTCTCGTGTGTCGGTGTCTGCGAGTAGTATAGATCGATGTTTAAGGAAAACACGTTTAGCAATCAGATTGTGAGGGTGATAAGTTAAAATGAGTTTTGTCCTGTCAACATTGTCGCTCAGACGTGGTCTGAAGGCATCAGCACGTGTAATATTCTTAACCCTTTGGAGGGCTGATGAAAGTACTGTCTCCGGGTAAGACCTACACCGGAAAAAGTCTATCATTTCAAGTGCCTTGTCCCAAAAGTCCTCATCCGACCGACAAAGTCGACGAAGACGAAGTAATTGAGAGAAAGGAATAGAGTCCTTACAGGATTTAGGGTGGGATGAAGAGTAGAGTAGATAGCTATGGCTGTCAGTGGGCTTAAAGTAGGCAGAGGTGTGTAGGGTGTCTTTGTGAAGAGTGACTGTAATGTCTAAGAAATTGACTGAGGTCTCAGAGATAAGAGATGTGAATTTAATGGAGGGGTGAAAGGAGCCTACAAAGTTAATGAACAGGTCAAGTTCACTCCTCTCCATAGTGGTGACCCCTATACCATCATCTATGTACCTCTTATAGAATTCAGGGAGGCGTCCAGTATAGCTGCTTTCGACCAAGTGTTCGAAATGCCCCATGAACAAGCAAGCATAGCTGGGTCCCATTTTAGTCCCCATAGCAACACCACTGATTTGGTCAAAGAATTGGCCACCAAACTCAAACGAATTGAGGGTGAGGACTAGTTCAGCCAATCTGAGGAGGGTGTTGGTGGGTATAGATGGGTGGGGTCTAGTCTCGAGAAAGAATTTGAGAGCTAAGAGACCGTCAGTGTGGGGGATGGAAGTGTATAGAGAACATACATCAAGAAGAAATAGATGATGTTTCTTTTCAGGAGGGATTATGATGGATTCAAAGGTTTGAAGAGCATGGTTGGTGTCCTTAATGTAAGTAGGCAGTGAGGCAACGATGGGTTGAAAAACTCCATCAAGGAATTCCGAGATATGTTCGGTGGGGCAAGAGCATGCTGAGACAATGGGTCTGCCAGGGTTACCATACTTATGAATTTTGGGAAGTAGGTAGAAGCATGGCTTACCGAGGTCACTATCGAAGATGTGTAGGGCAGAGGCCGATTTGGGGAGCGCTGATTCTGCAATCATTTTCTTGATAGTCCCTTTCACCATGTCGTTATGTTTGGTGATAGGGTTGTTGGTCCTCGGTTGGTAGAACTGGCTGTCTTCTAGTTGCCTATGAGCCTCCTTGATGTACAGATCTCTGTCCCACACCACAACAGCTCCCCCCTTATCAGCTGGTTTGATGACGATATCTTTCCGACTGCGCAGCTTAGAGAGTGCGAGTGATTCTCTTTTAGAAAGATTGGATTTCCGGAGTGGAGGTAAAGAGAGGTTCTTGATGTCATGTTCCGTGCTCTTTATATACAAGTCTAAAGCTTTAGGCTCATAGGCAACTAGAAGACAGCCAGTTCTACCAACCGAGGACAAACAACCCTATCACCAGACATAACGACATGTTGAAAGGGACTATCAAGAAAATGATTGCAGAATCAGCGCTCCCCAAATCGGCCTCTGCCCTACACATCTTCGATAGTGACCTCGGTAAGCCATTAAATTCACATCTCTTATCTCTGAGACCTCAGTCAATTTCTTAGACATTACAGTCACTCTTCACAAAGACACCCTACACACCTCTGCCTACTTTAAGCCCACTGACAGCCATAGCTATCTACTCTACTCTTCATCCCACCCTAAATCCTGTAAGGACTCTATTCCTTTCTCTCAATTACTTCGTCTTCGTCGACTTTGTCGGTCGGATGAGGACTTTTGGGACAAGGCACTTGAAATGATAGACTTTTTCCGGTGTAGGTCTTACCCGGAGACAGTACTTTCATCAGCCCTCCAAAGGGTTAAGAATATTACACGTGCTGATGCCTTCAGACCACGTCTGAGCGACAATGTTGACAGGACAAAACTCATTTTAACTTATCACCCTCACAATCTGATTGCTAAACGTGTTTTCCTTAAACATCGATCTATACTACTCGCAGACACCGACACACGAGAAATTTTCTCTTCCCCACCTCTCATTGTTTTCAGACGGGATAAAAATCTGAGAGACCTGCTTGTACGCAGTCGTATCAATGCTCCCCCCTCCCACTTTGGGACCAAGCCGTGTGGACGCAGTCGTTGCAACACGTGCCCTTTTGTCGTCCAGACTGAACGCATACGTTTCCCCAAGGGCAGTTTTCAGATACGCGACGGTTTCCTCTGTACAAGCCGCAACGTTATCTACGCCATTGTCTGCACCCGCTGTCAGATGACATACATAGGGGAGACTGGACGCCGTCTCTCGGACAGGTGTACCGAACACCTCCGAAACATTACACAAGATAAACAGTGTCCCGTCTCCAAACACTTCAATAGTAGCGACCACCGGGGCAAGGCGGACTTTTCAATAAGTGCGATTGTGGCTAGCACTAACACCGCCAGCCGGGTCAATTTGGAACACAGACTTATCCTGACTTACGGCACTTTGACGCCAGATGGGATTAATGTTATGTCTCTGTTCACAGCTTGACCCTAGCTCCGCCCCTCCACGTTCTGACCTATCACAGTGAACATTTTTCTCCCCCCTTTTTTTCGCCGCTGCTTATTTAAACTCTCACTCATTTTCCTTCTGCCACACTTCTATTGCTGCCCACAGATACTACTTACCAGCTAAGTGCTTTTTCTTATTTTTATAACGTTATTTTTATAACGTTTTTTCTGTTGTTTTGTTCGCTGACGAAGGCTTTCTGCCGACACGTTCGCTGTTTTGTTGCGTTTAATTTTTCAGGTTTAACCATACTCTGTTTTACTCATTTTATTTTGTACTAACCTGATTGCAGTCTCTCCCCTTATTAGCACTAAAGCAGCATTCTAGCAATGGAATAGAAGGCCATCGTTTCTAAATTATAAAATTATATGCCTGGCTTATACTTATATTGTAACTTTTTAATGTTAAGTTTGTACTGTTGTATTGTAAATTACATTAAATCTCAAATATTTTCCTCAGCCCAAGCTGCCTTTTAATAAAAACAGATGCTCTGGCTGTTGTTTGGTTTATGCTCATTTCAGTCTTTAGGTATACCAATTTTTTATCCATAAAAAATTAAACTTAATAAATACAGTTATTATCTAGTAATGTAAATATAAATATTAAGAACGATGTACTGCAGGGTTTTTAACTTTTTTGTATCTTAATCTTCCAATACAGTAAAGCTAATTACTAGAAATCTGTGCTACATATTAAAAATTAGAGGCTGTTTTGTTGAGGTCCATGCCAGTAGAGGTAGATACATGGATAATATTATATGCTATAGACCCTCAGACACATTTCACATCCATTTTTTCTTTTTATAAAAATCTAGCTCGACACCAATTAACCTTTTTATGTCACACAATTTAATAATTACTGGTGCGCTGTTGAATAGGATATTTAAAATAAGTTGACTTTAACATCATTAGTTCTGTAATAAAATTAAATTAATTTAGCATCAATATGTGATGACATAAAAGAATCTTTTATCACTTAGGTAATTTATTAAACATTTCTATTTGTTTCTAGTATGCTCCCTTTACTGATAAAAGATGGACTGTTTATACCAACCATAGCAACTGTTGGAATTTTTTGGTTAACCACAAATCATTATCTTAAACCAACCAAAAATGTACCCGAAAATTTACAAAAAGCGGTAAGAATTCTTAAATAAATGAAATCTCATAGCTGTACACATTTTTTTACCATAAATTTTTTGTAATCAAAGCTTAAGTGTTGTGTACAAGTCAGTGAAAACTAGTTTGGACAAACTGTTTTAGTACATGTTAACATTTTCTACATACTCAATCAATACTGGTACTATGATTATTATTTCATAGATTGTACAAATTTAAAAGTTATGATGCGCGATACCCTATTTAATTCTGCATTTTTAAACAAGACAATAATTTTACTCATTCCACAGTTTCAATATTCATTACTAGCAGCATGCTGCATTGGTTTAGGAACAATCTTCATACCACCGCCAAGCCGCTACCCAGACCTCTTCCCATTGTTGATATCAATTTTCTCCTGCTCACATTTTATCATGTTTGCTTTTTATTTTCATTATAAACAATTTGATTCAAATTATGATAAATTAATAGAAAAGACTAACGCTGACACCGATTCAGGTGAATTAGATTCGGAAGAGAAGGACAGGAGAAACAGATCCAAAGCCATACGATATAAGGGACCACAGAAAAGTGTGTTAAGGTATAGAAGGATATGATCAACCCAAAGCTTTAATTTTTTTTTTAAATAATAAGGGCAAATACTTCAAACTCTCTAAAAAGGTTTTTCTTTTTGCTGCATTTTAACAGGTCATATAGATATTTTTAAATATGCCACTAAGAAAAAATTATCACAAATTGCACATGAAAAAACAAAAAATTCCCAATATTACAATATGGAAATGCACTGGTGTTACATTATTTTTCCTAAACTAATTCTGTTAAATGAAATGTTTATTATGTACTGTTTTTCTCAAGTCATTTTTTTTCCTTGCCCTAAGCTTACTATAACTCATCAACTTATAATTCATAAAGTTTTTTGTTTTTTTAAATACTAGCAGTGTCCAGTAATTTAGCATTAACCATGTTGATGTGGTAGCTGCTGCTCTGTGCTTTACTGCTTTGTACTTCATTTTATTTAGAGTTTGATATCAAGAGTTTATTAATGATACCGGCACAGTAATGAATAACATCCTATTCCATTTTTTTTTTAAAATTTTTTAATGAATTTTTGTTTTAAGATGTATCTAGAAATTAGTATTGATATGATAACAATTTGTTTAAATTAATGTTTGATGGGAATTTAGTCCACAGAAAGTTTGTTCAGACATTTATTCAAAAATGAAAATAATGGGGGAAAAAAACACCAAAATATTTTTATTAAAAAGTTTACATATTCTCATTTCCCTTCAATTTTTTAAAAATATCTATACTGAACAAATTTTATTTCAAACATACATCTGATCAAACAACATTCCTTCATAAAAATTGGTTTTGTAGTAATTTCTGTTAAATGTTGTTAAATAATGGCATCCATTGCAAGCATGATGGAATTTTTTGCAGTGTAATGACTATGAGATTTTAAAAAGTTATATATTCCTTATGTGTCTTTCTCAAATCCATTTATCATATCTTTATGTGTGAAAACGAAGTAACCACTTGCCTTTATATGTTAGATCTTTGTAATGAGACCATACATCTCTGGATTAACTAGAGAAATGCCTTGGACACCCCCAGATTTTAAAATGTCAATTTTAGTATTAGTCTGACATAATTATTGAGAACTTTTCAATTAATGTATACAAATGTAAGAAATGATGGTTGAATTTGGAGACAAAAACTTAATTTGCTCATAATACTTATATTACTTATATGTAACCTTATTAAAAAATCTTAAAATCCATGTGTCTTAAATTTATTTATCAAGTAGTGAAGTTTTAAGAAGAAAAAAAAACAAAACTTTTTTTAATACATATTTTATTTGAATGACAAAATTATCCAGGTTCTGCACAACTGAAAATAAAATGCATAATGACACTTGTGTTCTTATGTTAGAGAGAAAAATAACTAAAAGATACATTCATGTGCTTTTCATTCAACCATTTACAAAACACCTGGCGGGAAAAAGTTGTATAAACAAATCCATATTTCTTTAAGCTGCTTTGACTGGCTCTGGGGAGATCATACCTTTGTCGTGAATACCGTCTTTATCCACTACACGAAGACGGAACTTTCCAAGGTTGACAATAAATCTCTTTTGAATCTGAAATGAATAGATGTTTTTTTTTTTCAATTTCTTTGAAACAAATAAATCAATAAAATTAAAGTTAATAGATTACTAAAATACTGTCATGTAAATCTGAGAATAGTAAAAACATAGTGGCAAATGCTGTTTTAGTGGCAACATTTGAATAACAATGCCACATAAAAATATGTAAAACCATCAGAATTTTTTAGTACAAATAAGTAAGTAGTTTCTTTTTTTTCTGCCAGGATTTGATATTAAATACTTGGAATTAGATTTTTAAAAATATGTTAAGACCCTGAAAAGTAGCTTTGAAAAATAACAGAGCTTTAACGATGTTTTTATCTGTTTACTGTAAATTAGAGGAATGCATAGTACTGCAATGTATCCAACTGAATTAGTAAATGTGAATGTTTTCATCAGAAGATGTTTCATTAATGGAGAGAGAGTAATATTGACTATTGAAAGTAAAACTGCATTTAAAGACTATTCAAATCCAAAACCCCTTTTTGTTTTGCAATGTTTTTCCAGAATTTTTTTTTTAAGGTTGTCTAAGATAAAACAAAAAAATTCATTTTTTTATAATTTATAACATATACCTCTGTTATACATTTCATCAAGAGATCTTTGGCTCCAGCCAGGTCAAGGTCTGAAATTTAAAAGAAAGCATAATTAAGGTCTTGAATTCTAATTGCAAAATGCTTTTGGATAAAGGTACTATAGAAATAGTTTTAAAAATTATTTCCATTTCCATTTAAACGGAGAGAAAAACTACAAATGCAATTTTGAAAATATTGAAATACTAATATAATTTTAGGAGCAAATTTTTTAGGGTACCAGTACCGGTACCATTTTAAAACACTTTTAATTAAAACAAACTTCAGAAACCAAAGATAATTGTTGAAAGAAATTTAAATTTTCCTGAATTTACCTTTCTGATAGTATTTGTCCATGATACTAAGTGCAAAGAGACTACCATAACCATGAATTGCAAAAGGCATTTTGTTGAGAGATGCTAGGTAATCAAGGAAGTAGAGAGATGCACCTTGTTCATTATCATATCCAGCTATCAAAAGGTTGACCAAATGACTTCTCTGTTTAAGGTGGTACATAAAAATTCAAGTAAGAAAACAGGTAAGTCAACAAAGAGCACTTAACTGTAAAAAAAGTAAACAGAGATCAAAACACAAAATTACCACTATAAACCCTGCAATAATTTTGTTGAAGAACATTTGAATTCCTACTCTTTACTCATTAACCATAAAAAGTAAATGGCTAATACTGTTATTTTGTCTGTAACATGTCTGTGTAACAAGCGTTATTTGTCACTTAATTACAGTCTGATCCTTACTAACAATTAAATGAATGAAATGTTATGAAATCACCATGAGACAATGCAGAGCATCTTTTCATTTCATTACTTTAATTGTATTGAAGGGTAAGAATTCATAATATATATGTGTCCAATATATGTGTATAAACTGGAACAAAATAACTGGTATGGCATCATATAAATATAACTTCATTCTCTTATTAAGAACAGATCAAAGATAGCCGCCTCGATATATTCTAAGAAAATCCTGAATACATAACATTGCAAGTGCAAAACCCTTCTCCATTCAATCTATCCACTTCTTCCTTCCTGTCTCCCTGCGCATGCCCCAAAAATCATAAATAACGAAAAAATATGGAGCTGTTACATTGTCCATTATTTTATTTTTTTTAAAATGATTATTTATAGTCGGAGGTGAATGCTATGTTATAGGCTCCCATTTTTTATGTCAATCCCCATTTGTGCTACCATATCATTTTGCACAACATTTACATTCTGTCTGGATCCACCACAGCTTATTCATTTAGCAAATTTCAACAAATGATTAACTCTATTCAATTCAATAAAGAACAACTCATGATTAAATCTAATTAAAGTAATAATTTTAAAAAGGTACACAACTTACTGAAGACCGCAAACTTTCTGCCATGTTTCTGCGTGTAAAATTAGCGGCTGCATGTGCTGAAAGTTCATAACCTGTAAAATAATATATTTGAGTCAAAATCATCCACAAGTGTATTGAAAATCTTCCTTACTCAACTTTAAATCCAATACTATACCTTACAATGTAGAAAGTCAATGTATATAAGATAATATACTACCAAGAAGAGCTTTATTTATAATTTTAACATAATGAAGTAGATGTTTGCTCAGTTATTATTTCAATATAGTCATCTAACATTATTTAAATATGCTTAGATTAAGTTGGATGTCTTATAATTTTCAAATGACACGATGTCAAACTGAAATTGACATTAAATAGTTATTCAAAAACAAAATTACTACTATGACTTTTTGCTCCTCAAAAGTAAAAGCATTGGTTTCAAAAATGCATGAAAAACTTAATATTACCATTCTTCATTTTATAAAGCTGCACATTCTTTGCAATGTACTCTGAAAACTGTATATTGTCACCAGCTTCTCCACAAACAGCCATCAAAAGTTTATCACTCAACTTGTACATTTTGTCATGATCTAAGAAAATTTTTTAAAAATACAGATATCAAAGAATTATCTTTTTTACACTGATAGTAGTAAGAAAAAAATGTGTCTATGTACAATGGATTTCACTTAATCGGAAACAAGTAATTTTAGCTCAACTAAATGTTATACATTTTTTTAAAGTTCCTTGTCAATTGTGAGAAAATAATCACATAAAAAAAGTAGGCCTAAAAGTAACGTACAAGAATATTGTACTAGTTAACTAGTAGCATCATAGTTTTATCATTTCTGACCTTTTTCCCCCAATTATCCTGCAATTTGCCCATAAAGGTTCATATGAATAATCACAGTGCACTGGTAGAATTGTCTAATTAGAGTTCTTTTCACTTCTTGTGTACTATTTTTATTCATGTATGTATTTACCTGGACATTTTTACATTAATGCCAATATGATACTTCATAGCTGCTAACAATATACAAAACTAAGCCTGAGTGTAAAATAATATTTTTTTTAAAAATGTGAATGGTTTCAAGATCTTTCTAAAACTAAAAGGAAATTTGGAAATCTGTAATATGGAAAAAAGAATTAAAAATTGATAAAATAAATAGGGAAAGTTAAGAACTAAAGTTTAATTAAGACTTGCTACTCATTTTTTTTTTTTAATTCCTGACTTCATAATTCTTACTCATGGCTAAGGTTGATAAAAAAAGCAGTTCCGGTATGTTGGAATGTAGGACAAGATGTCCCTTATCATGAACATGTGGAAGGATACTACAATTTTATGACAAAGTCCTTTTATTAATGGAAAAGCACAGATTCTTCTGCGCAAACGCTCATTTTTTAGTAGTCTCCCTTGCTTTAGTGAGGTACCTACCCTAAATAGTATTTTAGTAATATGGGAATGTGTTGACTCATATTTTATATAAAAAAATAGTCTATATAATAGTCATTGTGAATGATTGTGCACTGAGTCTGAGGAATGAGGTCATAAAATACGGAAGTTTCGTCCATAGTCATAGTAGAAAATGCCAAACGAACTCACACTATTTTTAACTTAAAAATTCATAGCTCAAAAATCTAAAAGTTGATTCTGGTTTCATTTTTTAAAATTTGAAATAAGTATTAGTATTAGAAACTGGACTGTAGACTACACTGTAGACTGTAGAGTATTATAAATTAGGGGTGTGCCGGATCCGTTTTTTCCATCCGGATCCGGATTTTCTTATGTGAAATCCGCCGGATCCGGATTCGAATCCGGATTCCGGAATAATCCGGAATAATCCGGATTCCGGTTTCTCCCGGATTTTGGTACTATTGGTAGATACTTCGGTAAGTCAAGGTGGACTACTACTTTTTGTGTATGGGAATTCGCAATCGGCGCCAAAAAATCCGAGTTTTTAATTTTCCGATGTGTGTGTCTATTTATTATTAAATTAGTACTTTCGATATATATTTGAGTTCCGTTCCATTTGGATAAGTGTCTTACGAGAGACGCCATGTTTCTACGCGTTCGCAGCAGGTTATGCAGCTCGCTCAACCTAATTTCGCCATGGGGTTGGCCACGCCCCCCTTTTTAATGGCGGAAGTTGACGATACTTAGGAAATATTAATTTATTATCACTATTTACATCAAAATAATTGATAACTTGTGTTTCAGAATGCATTTAAAGACATTTAAACTGGAATGTTTTAATTTGAGCTTTAACAACCCGGTAGAATCCATATTATAAATGATCAGAATTTACCGTGTGCAACACGTTGTCATTGGCAACCATTCACAGCCACTTGCATAACTGTATCGTAGTACTACCTCAGAGTTTCATTCATAAGAGTTTGCCGTGTGCAAAAACTATTAAACCATTGGTCAGGGAAAGCTTTAATTAATTATTCATGTGCCAAAGTTGAAAGTTTAAACTAAGTCTAAACAGTATTTTAGTGATAAGGCAGGGAATGCGTTGCCTTATATAAACTATATAGTCATTGCGCATGACGGGATTGGCGGAATGAGATCACAGAATGTGGAGATGCAGTCCATGTTAAAAAATGAAAAACCAAGTCGTACTTTAAAAATTCATAACTTTAAAACTACAACAGCTAAAAATATGATTTTGGTGTTATAATTCTTTAAAAAATTACATCTTTTCAACTATGCCATTGGTTTATTTTTACAAAAAGTTTAAATTTTCTTATCAAAGTCCCTACACTATTGGCCACTATTAGCGGTGCTGACTCTAGCCTCTGGTATGTACGGAATATTAAACATTAAACAAGCTCAACGCTCGAAACAATCGATTAATGTATTGTGATCGTGTGGAATTCGGGAAAGAGAATTACTTTTATTTCAGATTATGATCCGGTGAGTCACAAAATCTGGCAAATTCCAAAATCCGGTATATTCCGGATTCCGGAATCCGGTTGTTCCGGATACATGTAAATCCGGCGGAACCGGATTTCACCGGATAGTGCAAAATCCGGCGGAACCGGATTCCGGACCGGGGTCCGGCACACCCCTATTATAAATTATAGTCTACTACTACTAAATCTTAACTATTCTTTTAGTTATTCTAAACCCTGGCAGAAGTCTATTTTTTAGTAGTAGTTTACAGTTTAATAATTATTTAGTATAGAATAGAGTATCATTAGTAGATACTTCGGTAAAACAAGGGAGACTAATTCAAAATTTGTATCGGAAATGGGCGTCGGCGCAGTAAAATCCAACTTTTTAATTTTTTAAAGTGAGTGTCAATTCATTAATAAATGAGTCCTTTTGACATATAATTGTGTTCCGCTTCCACCTTTTCACTTTGGAAGACATCTTGGCCTACATTTCCATCCAGCTATTTTGCTTTTTCAATCGACCTTTATTTTGAAAATCTTTGGTATATATGAGGCATCTTCGCATACAAAATTTTTTGTGAAATAAAAAGAACAGGTCTTTCATATTAAACCGTAAAAAGCATTAGATATTGAAGTATACGTGTGCCAATTCTCATTGATGTAGGTCGAGTCCGACGTTCGCTACGCTTGTCCCCATGACCCATATCACCACAACATCGCTCAGCCTAATTTTTAATGGCAGAAGTTGCTGATACTTAGGAAAGATTTAATTATTACCATTATTTTTTATATATATCAAAATATTTGATAACTTGTGTTTCAGAATGCATTTCCAAGACATTTAAAATGGAATGTTTTAGTTTTAGCTTCAAAAACCCTGTAGAGTCCATATTATAAATGATCAGAATTTTCCATGTGCAACACATTGTCATAGGCAACCATTCACAGCCACTTGCATAGTGGCTATATCATAGTACTATATCAGAGTTTCATTCATAAGAGTTTGCCGTGTGCAAAATCTATGACTATTAAACCATTGGTCAGGGAAAGCTTTAATTAATTATTTAGGCACTTCACTAAGCTGCGCGCGCCGGTCGATTTTTCGGATGCGAGAAACAGACCATTAACCGGCGACCGGTCAATGCCGGTAGGTCACAGGGTCATGTTTAGATTTCGTTTCTTTGTCTATGTAAGGGAGAGACAATGAACTTCCTATAGTCTATTTTGTGCCCACGAGGAGGACGATCATTACAAAATAAACTTTTTCACCGGACTGACAGGGCTTGTGGCAGATATCTTTCGTTGGGAAAACAGGTAATTTTGCTAGCGCTATATTTCGGAAACCATTATCGTATTGCAATTAATTCCTTTTGTATTGAATGTTAAAGTGATTTAACTAATTGAAACAAGAAACATATTGACATTTAGATAGGCCGTAAATTGTATAAACAGGGCGTTCGGGCGTAAATTTGAGCAATAGCTCCTGACCTTCAACTTGAATTATTTAAATATATGTTGTAATTGTAATAATTATCAAACTTCACAACAGTGAATTATATAATTGGAAATTAAATAATGCCCTTACTGATATAATTTATCTTAAACCCAGATTAGATACGGTAAACAATGAATAGTTGTTGTAGTAATAGGCTCAGCAGCTACTAAACTAAATACTAAATGTCATCACCTATTTCGATTAAATTTCATTATTTTATTTACCTTTGTATTCTAAATAACCTATCTCTCTTTTTTTTCCTTTTGTATACCCTATTTTTTTTTAAAATGTACATTCCTTTCTTGCCTCTAAACTCTACCGCTTTAGCTCAAAGCTATTATATTTGACTTTTCAGACTTAGCCCAATCTTTACTTTGTATATGAAAAATGTGTTAAAATTTCTTAAATTCCTCAGCATTTTCTTTCTTTTAAATACACAGCCTTTTTCAGCCATTGCAGCCAATTGATAGACGAGCTGTCTTAAGGACCCATCAAGACTACCAGACTTTTTTACATAAGTAAATTTATATCTGTTAAAGCTCCTTAATGACTTAATGGATATGAAATACAAACTACTTGACTTAATCTGAATAAAAGTAATGTTAGAACATCACAGTATAATATCTATACATACTGGATATACAGCATAAGTAAAATAACCATTGTCTTAATTAATGAATAATTTAATTACAACATTATTAAACTACTGAATTACACAATCTTAAATTAAAGACATATATATATTAAATAAGGTACCTTATGTTAAATTGCTTATTTTGTGTTTAATTAAATCGATTTTCAATCTCTATTTCAGTTTGTCTGGACTACTAGACCACATTGAATTACAAGGAGTTTGTGTTGCGATGAAGCGGAAATAATGCTTCTTCTGCTTAGAGGTATTGACTTCCCAGCTGTGCCAAGTGTTGCTTCAGCAAAACATCTCTAGATACGTCTTTGGAATATTGGTTTCTAATACCAAAATGTGTCTGCACGTACAATTTCACTTAAATTGTTGTACCAGTCTTTCCTGTTTTAACAAAAACCTATCAGTTGTGACTGCATGTCCAACTGGACAATCCACCAGAGCATTATCTTAACAGCTATTGATATTTTTCACCAACTACCGCATTTATATGGCAATTTATACACTCAGGACTCCTATTTATCATCATGATGGGTGGAAGCAACAATATTGACATAAAGTAAACCATTGCGGAAAACCATTCATTACCAATGGTATCTACACTCGGGACTCCATTCATCTGTGTCATAAACTGAATCATTACCAATAACTGTTACAAATTGGACTCGGCCAACACATAACTTGTGACCATCATCTTTCTATGAAAGAAAATATATCTCTTTTATTCAGCCTTTCAATGAACTATAGACAATAGAAGTACTAAAATAATATTAAGTGATCATCATTTGTACTGTGGATTTCAAATAGCATGGCTACTTGGATATCAATTTCATGGATTGGATCATGGATGATTGGATTTTGATATATGTGATCAGCATTTTTTCAATGCTATTTATCCATTATAATACATTATTTTATAAATCTTTTCTGTGGAATTATTCACAGAATTAATATTAATTTACTAGATGATTGTGTGCATTAACACAATAGGTGGAATTGGTAACATTTATGCAATTTGTATTTTTAATGCACAAACAGGCTAAATTTTAGAATTAAATCTACTCACTCTCTGTTGCTCAAATGCCACTGATTTAATTCATTTATTGATATATTAATATTTAAATGGCTTATTATAAAAGCCCAATGCCTAATGAAACTATGCTGAAAATTTGAAGGCTTTAACTTTGCAGGTAAAATAGTTAAGCCATTTTGAGTATTGAGAACGGGCGCTCCATCTGTAATGAAATTTACTTACCTGCTGTTGTTCAAATCCCGCGCATTAATACATTAGTCAAAATATTAATATGAAAATGCCTAATTATACAAGCCCAATACCTACTTAAAATATTCTGACAATTTGAAGGCTTTAACTTTACAGAGAAAATAGTTATGGCATTTTGAGTATTGAGAACAGGCGCTACATTTTTAATGAAATTTACTTACCCTCTGTTGTTCAAATCCAGGGCATTAATACATTAGTCTAAATATTAATAAGAAAGTGGCTTATTATAAAAGCCCAATACCTACTTAAATTATGCTGAAAATATGAAGACTTTAACTTTACAGATAAAAAAGTTATGGCATTTTGAGTATTGGGAGCAGGCGATACATTTTTAATGAAATTTACTTACCCTCTGTTGTTCAAATCCAGGGCATTAATACATTAGTCTAAATATTAATAAGAAAGTGGCTTATTATAAAAGCCCAATACCTACTTAAATTATGCTGAAAATATGAAGACTTTAACTTTACAGATAAAAAAGTTATGGCATTTTGAGTATTGAGAACAGGCGCTATGTTTTTAATGAAATTTACGTACCCTCTGTTCGTCAAATCGCACACATTAATATGTTTATTGTATTATTTGCATAACAATGATTTATTATTAAAGCCAAAAACTTAATTGAAATGCGTTGCAAGTTTCAAAGCTTTAACTTTGCTGAATAAAAAGTTATCGCATTTTGAGTGTCAAAGATGTCTTTTTTCGGTCACAGAATTTTGGAAAATATTTACTAAGGCTATATAAGGAAAAATTCTGACACTAAAAATGCGATAACTTTTGTTCTACTTAAGATAGAAAGATAAAATAGGTATCAATGGAAAGGAAATACTGAGTCCTTTCTAATGATATAAGTTTCATTAATATATAACAACTTTGAAATTTTTAGTGTAGTACCTAAATTATTCATGTGCCAAAGTTGAAAGTTTAAAATAAATCGATCCTAAACAGTATTTTAGTGATAAGGGGATGCGTTGCCTTATACAAACTACATAGTCATTGTGCATGACGTGATCAGCGGAATGAGGTCACAAGTCACAAGATGTGGAGGTTTCGTCAATAGTAAAAAAAAAATACCAAACGAACTCACACTTAAAAAATTCATAGCTCAAAAAGTACTTAAGCTAAAAAGTTGATTCTGGTTTCATTTTTTTATTTGAAATTTGCTCTAAATAAATGTAATATCTAAAAAATTATTTTGAATTTTTTCATTAAAGTACCTAGTTTTGTATTACTATTAAAGACTATTAGTATTAGTATTAATTAGTATCATCCAGCTAGCAGAGTAGCAGCTAGGCTAGGCTAGCCGATTGCTTACCATCCTTCATCGCAACGACACTGCGTGCTGAAATAGTATCGGTTGCTAAGAGTACAAAATCTTTTCCTTGAATTCCAATTAGACACTCCATGTTGGTTAATTTTTGTGTGTTCTTTCTAGCTTTTCTTAACTCAAAGTCCCTAGTCACTCTTCTTCGTCGCTACTCCAAGTTTTGCAATATCATTTAATGACTTCAAAAACAGTAAATGGGTCAATTGAAACTATAATTTTAAACAAATTATTAGATTGGGAAATATTTTCTAAAAAAATCTTAATAGCCCAGAAAAAAATTTTTAAAATTATATTTTGATAAATATAAACATATAAAAATTATTTAATAGATGTATTTAACGTATTACAATGTGTGTTATTTTGTAGATAGTTAACGGAAATCCCAAACACTGCCGCAATTTTAAATTCCTTATCGTACATGACGAACAGATAGACCGTCGGTTGGAAGGAAGCGGGTCGACTACACAAAAGCAATAAATTGACTGTTGCTAGGCCGGATTTCTCAATATTTGTGTAATTTATTATTTAGGTTTTCATTCATTTAGTGCACCAAATGTTCATTCTAGATGAAACTTTATTTATTTCCTTTGCACTTTCAGTATGTTGTTTCATGGTATTGTCAGTATAATTATTAAAATTAACTTCGCACACAATTTTGTGAGACTTCACTGACAATGAGTCATGATTCATGCAGTTGGATTAGTTGGGTTTAATTTTAATTTTAATGGATGCAAATATTTATGGTATTAAGGAGCATTAATAAACATGTTATATTTACGTTGCCATAGAAAAGTGACAGACGGAACGTTCAGAATCAATTTTTACTTGTTTAAGTTATGGGATGGTCAAGAATACTTCAAATAAAGTTATCTGCCCTTATGCTCTTTTTAGCACCTTATAATACACATTTAAGAAAGTGTCAGTAAATCTACCTTAAACTCATCTTTGAATTAATGTTGTCCTTTATTATTCTTTCCCATAATAGAGCCATTTTTGTTGAGGATTTTTTTCTGAAATAACACTACAGTCAGTACAGCATCAATTTTAATAGCAATAGTGACTCAATAGTCTGATAGTGCAATGCCAAAAATAGCCTTTAGTTGGAACCTTCTTTTCTTGTAGGTCAATAGTAACTTAACTAAAAAGCCTTTCCTTCAGTCATTTAGGATTTCTTCTTCATTCTAAATGTGTTAAATGAGCTTTATTTAAATTATAGTTGCTGACATTTTTATTACCTCTATCTCCACTTCTAGAACTTCTAGTTCTAGCATTTCAAATAGTTCTTTTATAGTATTCCATTAAATTCTGGTGCCTTATTATAAAAATTTAGTAGCTTGATAAGCTGTAACATTTCTGCCTGGATAGTTATAATGCAGTTTATATGTAGGTCTTCAAGAGCAAGTGGCTGGATTCTAATTGGTCTGTTACGTAATGTCCTAACATTTTCAGCATATCTCCTGTATTTAATGTCAATATTTTCACCAATTTTTATTATTTGGCCTTTATTGTGGATGAAACTTCCCTTGTATGTTTTAGTATCATTTTATAGATGGACAGCCTTTGATTGCTTCAGCCTCAACTTCTTTATTAATGACAAAGAGCTTAAAGGTTTCCTCTTATTAGACCCGATGCTTGTTATCACTTCTTAAACTTTTAATTTTTTTTGTCAGTTTCAGTGGCTTCAGCTTTTGAAGCTATATTTGCTCTTTCCTTAATTTGTATCAAAATCTTCTTCTAAGTACTCTGATTTGTAGTTTGATGATCGGCTGAAATCCATATTTCTTGTGTGGATGGGAACATACAATTTTATGTCACCTATTTTCAGATAACTTGTGCTGCCTTTCATTAAAGTGTCTCTGATTAAGTCAATATTGTCATTTTTGGTGCATTACATTCAGTGTTATTTAACCTATTACCTTTGCTGAAATGTAATGAAGATGAGGCTGATGGTTCTTGGTCTCTCTGTCAATCCTATGAGAATCCTTTTTAGTTTTAAGCAGAAGATATCATTATTGCTCTCTCTGTTATGCCATAACACAGTAAAGGAGTTGCAATAAATTTATGCATCCTCTCCATTAAGTCTAAGTCCCCAAGTAATAATAAAATTGAGTTGCTACTGTTTCTAGCATTTTAGAACCTGCTTCCAGGATTAGTAAAGTTGTATTTTTTGGTTCCTGATGCCTAAATTGTTTTTTGCAAAACTTATATCATCATAATTTTCACATTTATATTTTGAAATAAAGAATAAGTTTGATCATCAATGATTTTTATTATGCCTAGAAGAGAAATAAGTATCTAAAAACAGTTTTTGCAAGCTAAGAGGCTAGAGTTAATTAGAGCTAATTGAAAGAAACTAAGGTTACACCCTGGCCAAGGGGCCATCCATAAAAGACGTCCACCAATTTTTTGCTATTTTTACCCCCCCCCCTCCCCCTTTGTCCACTTTTGTCCACTTTTGACTTGACCCCCCCCCCACCCCCTCCCAGTTGTGGACGTCCAAAACATAAAATTTACCGAACTTAAATTAATGAATATTTTGGGAAAATGTACAACAATATAAAGAGTATGTATTTACAAAGATTTTTTTTAGAAATTCCAATTATTTGCAGGCAAAATTCTAAATGAAATAATAACTGTTCAAAAACATTTTATTGAATCACTGTATTAAAAAATGTAATAAACAAATAATCCACCATTCTTCAATCAACGGAAAATTCGGACTGCAGACATTCAAAAATGTTTCGTATAATGAAAACATCTGTTCTTGAGTCTTCAATTGCTAATTCAATTTGAGTGGCAGTCTCTTCGTCTGATTCGTCTGCCATATTATGTTCACTAGCAGGAATAATGCAATGGACGACCTTATGTTTTTTTCATTGCCGCCTGTGATGGGAAATATTTACCGCAGAAACATATTCTCTTGGAAATTCTCCCAGCCACCGATGGACAATAGAGATCAAAAGGCATGCTACTGTAACTGTGATCGGGCAGTAAATTTATGCAAAACTGCTGCACTCAAAAAAACACTACAATGTGGACATCCACTTTGTCCTAAACCCCCCTCCCCCCCTTTGTCCACTTTAATCCACTTTTGTGTGGACGTCTTTTATGGATGACCCCCAAACATCCCTTATTCATTTCATTTTCACTTATACAAAAATTTCAGGACAAAAGTTAAGTAACTTTAAATATGTTTAGTGAAGGTATCTAGCCTTCAAATTATCTGTCTAAAAATAAATAATTTATTATTTTTTAAACAACCAGAAATTATTGATTTTAGCATGAATTAATATTTTAAAGATTCATTTAAAATATAAAAGATTTTTAAATTCAACTAAGAGTAGGAGGTAAATCAGTTCCTTAATTAGTGTTGGAGGGACATGTAAGGGTGGTACCTTTGACAGAATAATAAAACGGAAAGCTTCTATGTCTAGCTATTTGTATCTTGTTGGGGGAACATGAGTATGAATCAAATTTAATTGCATTGTGTAATAACAATTTATATTGGAAAAATAAATATTGATAGTCCTAAAAAAATTTCCCCTTTTAATTTTTTTGTGTTTCAGTTATCTTCAAAACAGCTGAATAACTATGGCAGCTGTGAATGTACACAGCACAAATGCTTCAGAAAATAATCTCAGTCGACACGATATGATAGCTTGGATCAATGACACTCTGGCAACAAGTTACACAAAAATTGAAGAACTTTGTTCAGGTTAAGTTGTTGTATTAAATGCTATTACCTCTTTTATAGGACCAAAACAGTAAACTTTAATTTAGATTATTATTTTGTTTTTTGAGTGAGAGTAATGAGAAAGTTTAAATCTTGAATATTATTTATTTTTTTAGGTGCAGCATATTGCCAGTTTATGGACTTACTTTTTCCAGGTAACTTTGTTTTGATTAATTTTCAATTTTTGAAAAGCAGTTTTTCTTTTATGTTTAAACTTTTAAAGTAAAGAATACGAATTTGATTATATAAATGTAAAAATTGCATATATTTATTCAAGTTTTGTGGAAAAACATGCCTTCTTTTAAAAATTTTACTAAAAAAAAATAATAGAAATAGCAGAACTGTTAACAAATGAAGATATTGATATTAAATGTAAGTTTTTTAGTTTTTGATACTTCTCAGAACAACACACAAATTTCCCCAGTGCAAGATTTTTGTTATGGGATACCAGGAATAATTACACATTTGTGTGTAATAGAAAGGGAGCAAAGGAAGTGCATTTTTAGGTTTACACAAGGACATCAAAAGATGATTTTATTATAATAAATAGCTATGTTTCTTCATGACTTAAGCAAAAATATTTAAAAAATTTCATATAGTAATTTTAAAATAATTTTGTGCTTTAAAATTGTAGTGTGCCATTGATTTCAAACATTTAATTGCACACTCTTACAGAGAATTTATTAATTTTTACTTTAACTTTTTGAATAATAGTATTTTTATACTGAGGAAAAAGCAGTACCAATCCCATTACATTAAAAACTAATAAAAAATATCTTATAAGTAAATTTGACAAATATATCTATGACTTCTACTGATTTAATAATTTAATTTCTTTTCTTGAAACCTTAACTTTAAATTTTGCAGAACTTATTGCTTTTTACAATTTTTCACCTTGACACGTTTATGGTAATAAAATTTGGATATTTTCAGGAAGTTTAAGTTTGAAAAAGGTGAAATTCAACACAAAATTAGAGCATGAGTACATCCAGAATTTCAAGGTCCTTCAGGTGAACTTTAAAAAACTGGGGGTGGACAAGGTGAGAGAGCCACTGGCTGCAATGCTGACATTACTGCTACTTCCGTCAACCATCCCACCCCTATCATCTACATTATGGGAATACTCTATGCATTTTAAAAAAATTTTTTTAACTATTCAGCTCATTTAAACAAAAATTCAAATCTAGCATTGCATCCAGTTCTATTAAGTCTTGTTGCTTTGAGAACATTTGAAAATAGTTGTGATTATTTTTTTTATTTCTGTTTATAAATGAGCTGGAAAGTTTTATTTCAAAAAGCTGTACCGTACCTCTAAATTATTGTTGGGCCAAGGTTGACTTAGTTTACATGCATAGACTACAGAAGTCAATACATAGGGACAGTTGTGAAAAATATATTTTTTAAAATCAAATGGTAACCTTCTTCAGCACTGGCCTAACAATTACTTGACATTTACTGTTGCCTTACTTCTTGCATGTGTATGGGAGCATTTGCAACTAACATTCTCACATAATTTTACTACTATTCATGTTATTTAAAGCTAAATACTCTTGGCTTAGAAAGTTAATTGCTTATTTGCAGGCTGTGTCAGGGTTGAAGAAATATTTTCAAGCTTCCAGTAGTAATTTTGTGTGATCTGCACTGATTAGACAGATTGCACATGATCACACCCAATAGCCATTGCATGCTTCTTTTGTGAAATGTGTAGATTTATTTAGGCTTTTTGAGACACCTCCACAAAGCATTGTGAAATGCTCCCAATTGCATCATTAATAAAAATTCTACTCATTACACTATTATTGCTGTAAATGCTTGAAAAAGCATCCAGCATGTTGGTAAGTTGCTGACCATTTTACTGGTAACCTTTTTCTTCCTAAGTCTAATGGTCTGGGTAAATGTTGTTTCATTTTGTTGTGTTTGATTTTTTAATAAATTAACTTATTAAAGATATATTTTTTTTCAGTTTTTACAGCAGTCACCATGTTGATATCGTATAGATATCACAAGTATATCCCAAAGTGAATGGCTCCTCTTCACTTACTTCATCACTGTGTATTGTGTGATATAACCTTTTAAAATTTATCAGTATTTTGAAACTCTCTTGTCTTCCAGGTAGTGTGGTACTTAAAAAAGTAAAATTCAATACAAAATTAGAACACGAGTACATACAAAATTTCAAGCAACTGCAAGCCTGTTTCCAGAAATTAGGAGTGGATAAGGTGAGTCTGTGGCAATTTTCGGCAGGGCCTTAGCCAGGGTTTGACTCTTTTATTTGTGTTCACAACACAATGGTCATACAATTATTTAGAGAGATTTTTTGTTAAAATATTGATATTCCTGTAATTTTATTTTTAAGGGTTGTGGGAATCTGCATGGTTAGAAATCCCAAAAACATCCCCTGGCTAAGGTTTTGTCTTTGGCCAAAGACTTTCACTGTGCTCACTCTTTGTGTGATTATTTTATTATTAGTAAAATGAGTGTTTTGTAGACGTTTTAAGTGTTCTGTTCAGCTGCTTTATATTGTACTCGCATATTCAAAGTAATATGGCTGGAAAGATTTGATTAATTTCAAAGCATATATGCAGGATTATATGTAAATGAGTATAAAAACTCTTGATTCTTATTGTTTTCCATTGCTTAACAATTTGGATGTTTCTGGAAGAAAGACCATAAACATTACAAGAATTTAAATGCAACTTAATAAGCATGATTCTTTAAAGAATACTTAGAGATGCATACACATTTTTCAGTGCAAATCTATATAACTAGATAAAGACGCTTTGAAATATTACTTACACATTAGATTGAAATCAGCAGCTTTTCTTTCGCATATTTATAATAAAGCTTTGTGTTGCATATTCATATATTCTCTTTTTGATATACATTTAATAGACTATGTATATTGTTTTCATTAGATTATTATTTTTGTAAAAGTTATATAGACTTAGATTTGGTGGTGTAATTCATAAGGTGCACATTTCTACACAGAAAATAAGATATGCTACTGAGTTTTTTTGTTTGATAAGATGTTAATCATGCTTTATTTAATCATTATAATTCATTCACTTATAACAGGGGTCTCAAACTCAAATAAGCCGGGGGCCGCAGGAGGTAGAGTCTGAGTGAAACTGGGCCACATTAAGCAATTCACACAAAAAAGTGATTAAAAATTCAAGTACAGCTGTTACCCCCTGCTAAACTTTATTAATAACAAATAATACATTAAGGGTTCTTAAGAACTAGGCTTCACTTTTTTTCTTCTTTTACTTGTTGCCAGAGACGTGGCTGCACTTCTTCTTAGACAGCTGAGCAACTTTGGCTTGAGTGAGGAAGCAACTGAGACCCTCAGTTTAGCTTGAAGATGCTCATCAGTAAGTTTCGCCCTGAACTTTGACCTGTTAAAGTTCATAGTGGAAAAGAGCTTTTCTCACAGATAGGTACTCCCAAAAAGGCACATGTTCCGCTTGAACAACCTGGATATGTCATGGAAGATGGAGGCCAATTCTCTCATAAATTGTCCAAGCTTGACTGTTTTTCCATTCCCCCCCCTGAACTTAGCCTTGAGTTCAGAATTGCACTGAAGTTCAATCAGCTCCATTTGAAGCGCAAAAAAAAAAAAAAAGATTGGGGGTGGGGGGCATATTTCCACATTGAAGGAGAAGGGGTCAGCAAAAATTTGAAAAGTGGCTCTGTGTGTTTTGAAGTCTGTAAACCTGTGATCATAAATTGTCCAAGCTTGACTTGTTTTCCATTCCCCTCCCTAAACTTAGCCTTGAGTTCAGAATTGCACTGAAGTTCAATCAGCTCCATTTGAAGCGAAAAAAAAAAAAAAAAAAGATTGGGGGTGGGGGGCATATTTCCACATTGAAGGAGAAGGGGTCAGCAAAAATTTGAAAAGTGGCTCTGTGTGTTTTGAAGTCTGTAAACCTGTGATCAAATTCTTCCTGTAGCTTTTCAATGGCATCATTATACTTACTACTGAATGGTGTGCCCGAGTCCATGAGTACTTTGAATGTTGGAAAATGGAAGTCTCTCTCAGATAGCTGGGCATTCCATAACACAAGTGTGTGCAGAATGCCTTGACATTGTCATAGACAAGCTGTCCCTGGCCTTGTAACTTCTTGTTGAGTACATTCAGCTCCTGTGTAATGTCAACAAAGAAAAGCAAAGTCCATAAACCATTTGGGATCATTTAGTACAGGAACAACCACCCCATCCTTCTCCATGAAGGCTTTGATTTCTAATTTCAAATCAAAAAACCTTTTCAAGACGTTTCACCTACTAAGCCAATGTACCTCGGTGAATTAGATAACATCCTCATATGCTGACTCTATTTCCTCTAAAAAGGCATGGAACTGTCGGTGTTTAAAGCCCCTGTATCTGATATGGTTGATGTATTTCACAACGTCAGCCATCACATTGTAAAACTTCAGGCAATTGCTGCAAAGTGCCTGCTGATGGATAATGCAGTGTAGTGCAATGGCCTCTTCCACACCCTCCTCTTCAAGTTTTCTTTGAACATGTGCGTAGAGTCCATTTATTTTCCCTGTCATTGATTGTGCACAGCTGGTGGAATATCTCCTGAGCAGTGGTCTGCCCATGCATTGGAATCACTTTGAGCAACTCCTCCATCACTTCAAAATTATCAACACCACTGACATAATATCTTGCGAGATGTGCAGTGTCAGTAACATCTAAGCTCTCATCAAGAGCGACTGAGTATGCAAAGTTGATCGTAAAAGTAACCTGACATCTCAGAATAAACTTGCAGCTTGTAAAATGCAATTTTTGATGATCTCGTCTTCTTTGAAATACTTTCCTGCCTTAGCAATCATCTCACTCACAAAGTAACTAGCTTCAACTGCTGCATCACTTTCTTTCTTTGCTTTCTTGGAAAAATCATGCTGCCTCACTGTCTAATGTTTAATAACCCGGGCCTCTCTCTCATGGCCAGATATTTTGCATACTCCTCAGCATGTGTGGTTAAATAACGACGCCTGATGTTGTACTCTTAGTGCACCACAACTTTCTCGGTGCATATAAGGCACGTCGGAATGCCCTGTGCTCAACAAAGTAATGGTGCATCTCCCACTTTTCTTGCAATTGTCTGCGCTCATCGCCAACCTTTCACTTCACAGCAGGTTTTGAGAAAGACATGACTGGGGTCGGATGACACAAATATTTATTTGCACTGTTTGATGAAATATATTTTCCCTCCACTCTGTAACTCTCCCAAATTATGTTTCACGAGACCAGGCTGACAGGCTCGGAACTTCCGTCACTCGTCACTGGTACACACTGGCGGCAATTTTAATAGGGATTGTTTGATGCTGTGTTAAAGTGCTCCGATTTACACAGATATGGTTGTGTATTACTCACTGACGTTTTTAACATTTGATATACAATATTGGAAGCTTGTTTTCTCAAAACCGCTCTTTGACCATGTTTGTCTCATAAAATGCTATCAAATAAAACCTTTTAGTACGATTTTAAAACGGTTTTTACCATTATAATCAACGTCAAAACCTATAGGTACTTTAATAAACATTATAAAAATCAGAATTATACTAATCAAGATTTGACTGAAATCATCGCAGAGAGTCACATTATAGATATAAGAATGTGGACAATGCGGGGGCCGCATTAATACTAAACGTTGCTGTCAGGTAGCGAGCCGCAAAATATTGTACCGCGAGTTTGAGACCCCTGACTTATAAAGTTTTATTACCAGATCTTTCATCATTCCAGTGTAATGAAGTCTTTGCTAGTCCACCTTAACTGATAAAATAAAGATGTATGGTTCATATGCTAATACTAATAAAAGAGAAATGGGAAGCATTTTTCTGCCAAATTGACATTTTTGTGAGTTAACAGAATAATTTAAAATTTATTAAAATTTAGAAACAAAGTTTTTTAGTTACATTTTAGATGTTCTTTTTTTAGAACTAGGACTATACTGTAAAATCTCAGACCAGTCCTTATTATATGAAATCCAGAGAAGAGGTCACAATAATTAATAGCTTAGTAAAGACATAACAGTAGTTTCTATTGAGAAATGATAGCCATACTTTGGTTAAAAATGCTTTGATTCTAGACATACAAATTTAGTGTCTTGATTTTTTTTTTTTAAGTACCGATACATATCTTTGATCTGGTTCAAAATGACCTAGTTAATGCTTACTTCCTTGCTGGCGTGCATTTTAATCCATTGCTGGGTCACATGTTGATCAGGAAAACCATTGTCCATATTTTTTTGGTTGTTTCATCCATGTAATGGATAGGGGTCCGAAACAATTCCAAGTCCATTAATGATGATATTAGCAATACAGTAGACTGATAATTAATTTAGAAGTAAATATGATTTTTAATTTCCAGCTATTGGGATTCGGTGTACATCATCATCTGTTAAATTGCACTCATTGTTAATAAATCACAATTTTAAAGTGATTTAAATTCATGATCAGCTGGCAAGTAAAATTATAAATGTGTGTGTGTGTATTTAAAATAGCTATACCTTTTTGTTACAATCATATCATATATTACATTTTAGAATTTCACATAGCTTTCCAGATTGTTTTTTTAAAAATTACAATGCTAATTATATGAATATTTTTTTTACAGCAATTTATTTTTAGATGTGTGTTTTTGAATTTGATTCTTGCTAGTACTAGTAGGATTATTTTTTTAATGGGTACTAATCAACTTATTAGTAAAACTGCTAACTTTTGTGTGCATGATCCTTAACCCAAATCCTAAATTGGTGTCATCAATTTTATTTGGACTAATATTTTATATTCCTGTTTCCTTTTTAGTTTTACAATGTAAACATGCTCATAAAATTACCTAACAGAAATGTTAAATTAAATATAAATAAATATCAACTCATTGTCTTAATTCAAATTCTAGATATGTTTCTGGTAGACCTTAAAGTGGTACAATCTGAAGTCTTTGAATTCTTTAAAAATCCAAAGATGTTTATTTAAACAGATAGTTCCTGTAGAAAGGCTTGTGAAAGGGAAATTCCAGGACAACTTTGAGTTTGTTCAATGGTTCAAGCGATTTTTTGATGCAAATTATGGAGGCCAAGAGTATGATCCAGTGTCTGCAAGAGGTGGCGAACAACTCGGCGCTGCCAAGCAGGGTGCCTTGAACAAAGCACCAACAGCTAAACCTTCAGTCTCAAAAACAAGCCAACCACCTCCTCAAAGAAGTAGGTTTTTGGTATTATAATGGTAGTAAAATGATGTTTTGTAGAGAAAATTGATTTTTATTTGGTAATTAAAAAATAAAGTTAAGTATTTAAATAAGGCCCTGGATGCCAATGATTAAGGGTCTATTTTTCTTGTGAACTAAGATGTGTCCATAAGTGCTGATTCTGTATTGGAGAGCAGATAAGGAGTACGCAACTCTGTACATCTGTCTGTGTAGTTAAAACTCTTTTTTTTACTTGCTTTGTTCAAACTTTTATCCGATCTTTTGTGACAGTTGTTAAACAGCCCAACAAGAGCCCTGCAAGTAATCAGATCAGAAGGTCTCCAGGTGTGGCTAATAATGCTGGTGGGGACAATCATGTCATAGAAGAACTCAAAGGCCAGGTAATTTAAATTTGATTTTCTATTGTAAGCTTTCAGTCTGATTTTAATTAATTAACGATTTTCAGTACTGAAGAAATTTACTAGGCTAGTCCCTTTATAGCTTAATGCTGTCAAAAATGCCCATTTTCAAAACTGCCAGTTTTTTCTTAGTTACTTAGTACAATGGACTGGGAGAAAGACTTGCTTTCAGATATTTAGTTTGAACCTCTTTTCAACAAATGGTGTTTCATTTCATATGATTTTTTTTTAAAGTTGTGAACTTTGGCTTTAAAGAAATATTAAGCAATTTATATAATTTTATAACGCTTAAGGTTTAAATGAACTTCAAGTTTTGATGATTTTAGCAGTGGTAGGGATGAATCGGGCATTGATATTTATATAAATGATGATAGAGATGATGAATCGAGTAACACATTCATCAAAATAAAATAAGTAAAACAAAGTAGGGTTAAACCTGAAAAAATAAACGCAACAAAACAGCGAACGTGTCGACAGAAAGCCTTCGTCAGCGAACAAAACAACAGAAAAAACGGTATACAAATAAAAATAAGAATAAATAGCACTTAGCTGGTAAGTAGTATCTGTGGGCAGCAATAGAAGTGTGGCAGAAGGAAAGTGAGTGAGAGTTTAAATATACAAGCCGCAACGTTATCTACGCCATTGTCTGCACCTGCTGTCAGATGACATACACAGGGGAGACTGGACGCCGTCTCTCAGACAGGTGTACCGAACACCTCCGAAACATTACACAAGATAAACAGTGTCCTGTCTCCAATTATTTCAATAGTAGCGACCACCAGGGCAAGGCGGACTTTTCAATAAGTGCGATTGTGGCTAGCACGAACACCGCCAGCCGGGTCAATTTGGAAGACAGACTTATCCTGACTTACGGCACTTTGACGCCAGATGGGATTAATGTTATGTCTCTGTTCACAGCTTGACCCTAGCTCCGCCCCTCCATGTTCTGACCTATCACAGTGAACTTTTTTCTCCCCCCCTTTTTTCACCGGTGCATATTTAAACTTTCACTCACTTTCCTTCTGCCACACTTCTATTGCTGCCCACAGATACTACTTACCAGCTAAGTGCTATTTCTTATTTTTATTTGTATACCGTTTTTTCTGTTGTTTTGTTCGCTGACGAAGGCTTTCTGTCGACACGTTCGCTGTTTTGTTGCGTTTATTTTTTCAGGTTTAACCCTACTTTGTTTTACTCATTTTATTTTGTACTATCCTGATTGCAGTCTCTCGCCTTATTAACACATTCATCAACACCCTTATGTCTATTTACTGTGAAGCCAGGCCCTAAACATAATTATTTGCCTGATGATGCATTAGTCGATGAATATTTTTCTTTTTTTATTCTTGACACTTTCTACCAAAATGTGGCAAATTTATATATGCCTTGCAGTATGCTAGAAAAAAATGAAAAGATTCATAATGGCATCCAGTTTGTTAAAATGAAAGCAAAAGTTTTGTCAACATCATTAAGTTTGGGATTCACAACCGGCATTGAATCTTACTGATCTATAGATTCTAGACTTGGGGGCTCCAGCCATAATGGAGAAAAACAGACTTTAGGAGAACAACCAATATGTACATCTCGATTGCAGTTTGGTTGCTGGTCTATATTCATCTTTTCAAAATATTGCATCTGATAATGTAGAATTTCCAGCAGCACGATAGTTCAGGAAAAAGACAACTGTTGAAGTGGAAATAATTTTACTTTAAAAATCTTACCAATGATAAACTACTGTGTTATTTTCTATTTATAGTTACCGGGGTATAGGAAATTTTTCTTATGAAAACAAAACGTGACTTAAAATAGAGTTACGCCCCTTAGCTTGGGAGGTAGAAGAAATGTCAAGAAAAAGCTGGTAAACATATGTAACTGAACATTTTCATCCTTTTAAAGAAAAATAAACTTTGTGAAACTTTTTGACCTTAGTAGGCATGTATGAAAGTGAACATGTCAAGTAAATGGTATAATTAATCTTTTCAAATGAAAATTATGGGGAATAAGAAAGAACTAGCACTAAAAGGCAACCACCAAGAACTACATAGAGTATTGCTATAGTTCTGTTTGAGAGACAGTTTTAATACATTAACATGTTATAACCTAGTTTTGCGGGCATCCGTCCTTCACAATGTGACTTTGACGTAGACGAAGTAGGCCTGGAATTATTCTTCTAAGAATTATAACCTGGTTCCCTACACAGCAAATCGCCTATCTCCACGCCGCTAGAAAAAGGAAGGGAACATTATGTAATGATACAGCTTGGCACCAGTGGCGTCGCAGGGGTTGTTGGAATGTTTCATTGCGTCAATGTTATCCGCCTACAGAACTCCATCTCCGGGTTTTGAATTCAGAGTTTCCTTCTCTTAGATGAGTTGCCATCCAAGGCTATCGAGTCCCATCCACCCGGGGTGCTGGTGATGTTTATGCTTGACAGGGCTTAGGTGGGGATTGAACTCCAGGCTCACTAGACCTTTTATAACATAGTTACCTAGTATAATTATATTTAATTTAGTTCGCTTATTCACTTTCAGATTGAACAATTAAACATTGATAAAGAGGGTTTGGAGAAGGAGAGAGATTTCTACTTTAATAAATTGCGTGAAATTGAAGTGATCTGCCAAGACAATGATGGAATGACCCACATCAAAGAAATAATGGATGTTCTCTATGCAACTGAGGTTAGTTTTTAGGTTCTTTTTATTTACTTCATTTGAACACAAGGTAAATTTCTATTGATATTTATTAGTGATTCTTAATCACAAGCTGATTACATTGACAGACCAGTAAAAAAAATTCATACATATTTTTTAAAACCCTTTTTGCTCCCTCATCACGAAAACAAGATTTCAAACAAAACATATGAAAGAATGGAAACATTCGGATTTCTTAAAAAAAAAAAAAAGACTCAGCTTGTATTGTACATAACAAGATATAAAATTATAGTCCATCATCTCTTAGTATAAGGACTCCTCACCCTCATCACCATAAATGCTTTTAGGCTATCAAATGTAGTTTCTAAAGTGGTTTAACATTTCGGCTAAATTGTTTAGATATGGCATAGATTTTGAGGGGGGAAAACAATTAGGTAGTTCTAACTTCCACATAGATGATTTTGTTCCAAATGATACCAGGCATATTTTCATTTTAAGAAACCAAATCAAGGTGAAGAAATAGTCAGTTTGAATCTAACTATTTTTAAATATAGTGTGTTTTAAAAGATGTATTTACGCTTTATTCATATTTGTAATGTGACTACCTCAATTTAAAAATGAAGGTCTTCAGCTTTTTTGGTTGATGTATGAAATAAAAGGAGCATTTAATTTTTTTAGTATTTTAAAATCAATATAGAGTAAAGTTTCTATGTTAACTTGTTAATCTAGGGCTTTGTCTGGTCAGCTTTTTTGCCCGTTTAATTTTTCCATTGAATTCATAGATGGTGTTAAATTTGTGTGCGTTTCATCAAATGTTAATATGATAAAATTGGTTACAATAGTACTCTCAAGAAGATGTTGGCTGAATTATTTTTGTAATGAGCGCAGTTATTGTTATGATTCTAAAAATGCCCCATCGGATTGGAGATATAAACTACAGTACACTGAAAGCGCCTTTTACATCACTTCAAAACAGTTGAAGTTCTGGTGATTTCTATTTTGAGACAAGGGTAATGTAAAGTCTGAATACCATGTCTAATTACAAACCTTTTTTCTTTTCTAGTCGTCTGAGCACTGATTTGTTTTCTTGAAGAGATATTTTTCAAGTGATTTGATGTAAGAGAAGCCCTGGTGCGATCATGAACATTTTTTTTGTTATAAATTCTGAATTGCGTAATATTCCCAGTAGTTTAATAAATAAAGCTTTGATGGATATAAGCAATAAATTTTTTGGCCTCTTTTGTGGTGTAGGTTAGTTTATTTTAATTAAGATGTATCTCAACACTTTGGTTTCAAACTATATGCTTAGTTTTCTGCTGCCATATCAAATGACATAACTTTTACCGTTTTTTTTCTCCATATTTTTCAGGAAGGATTTGCTCCACCCGAAGACGATCCAGAATTAGAAGGAGAACAAGAAGAATACTAACAACTCTAATCAATTTCCCAAGCTCTTTTTTTAAGAACTGCTTTCATTTCATCAGCATCATCATCTCACCCATGTATATAATAATTAATTTTATAGACTATCAAGATATACATAGCCTGAACCTTGTGGTGCAAATGATCAAAAAAAAAAAAGGAACCCTACCTACTCATGAGTGAATGAAACAGTTTTGACCACTTTCAGCCTCACAATTCAATGTTACCACTGCTAAAAAAAAAGTCCTTGACATTTCATATTATGGTGGTTTTCTCTGGTGTGTATTGACTCAGTTTTATTATTTTTAGTTCTGTACTGATGTTTGTGATTCATGGTAAATTTTCCACTTGAAAAAGTTTTATTAGTTCGGATATTTAAGCATATGCTGGCGTAAATGCAGGTGTAATTTTTAATAGGGAAATTATTTAACATTTATTTTTGATGTTCCTAGACAACTTGAAATCCGACGTTTTATCTCTTTTTCACAACAGTTCAGGTGAAATAAAATTTCTACTAATATCTTAAGCTTGCCATTATTTGGGGAAGGGTAGATAATATGTGTGTCCTCCTATATATTTGCTTATGTCTAAAAGCTCTTGTTTTGGTAATAATCACATAATTTGTTATTGCAAGTAATGCCCACAATGGTTTTCTGAATAAAATGTATAACACTTTTTCATAGTTATCTTTTACTTTACACTTAAATTTGAAGGCAAATTTACAATATATAAAGTTAATTTGTTAATTAATTTCAAGTAATTAGTGAACATTTTGTAGAATTTTGTCCGGTACTGTTCTTTCTATAAAATTGTTATATTTCATTGAGTGGCAGTTAATGACAGATTGTACAAGCCCTCATAAATGTCTACCTGTTGTTATCAGGGATGGATGTGTATAGAGAAAGATAAAACTTAAGATCTAATCCATTCATAATTGTCTGACAATTAACTGGGTTGTACATTAATAATGGGTGGATCTTATAGAACCTACAGTTTTAGTTAAATCTCTAGTTTTCTCAACGACAGTTTTTACCAATGGCTGTATTCTTATTTTCTGCTGGTTAACACATTGAATGAGCTTCATGTAAAAGATAAAAGAAGACAACAGATAGGGTGCTAAGTGAAAGGCAAGGCAGGTATTTGTTGAGAATGTTTCTATGATTTTGCTTTGAGGTGTCTTTTTAACAAACAAAAAACTTCCATGTTTGAAGCTAAGCTTCTGAAGCTGTGATTAATTTGTCCAACTTATTGTTAAAATTTGTTTTTTCTGCTGCCCTGCCTTAAAAATGTATGTTTTTGATTGTATGAATTGACCTCACAACTACCGTCACTTGAACAGTTCATTAAACTGGCAGACTTTTCAACCTAATCCAAGCTACGGCCAGAGGTTTTAAGTTTAAGTCAGATGTGAAACTGATTTTTATTCTTATTTTCTTTGTGTAGTCTGATTGCACCTGATTTTTAAAAAAAAAGTATGTATTGATTAATCCCTTGAATAATTTATACACCGCTCAGACAAATCTATTTACCCTGGATATACTTTCTAAAGTGATGTTGCTGTGAAAATGGAACTTGACCCCCCAAAAAACAAAGTAATACAACATGTATTTTTATCAAACTTTTATAACTTGCCAATATTTATTTATAGTATTAGTATAGAGAGGATGAGTCTCCCAAAGAGAAACATTAGGAGTGCAAATCAATCATTACAAATCACTGGAGAGAAATTTTGACTGTATAATTTTAAGTAGAATATTTTTTATACTGGTACCTCTAAATTGTTTTCTATTTCTAGTTTTTATTATTATTATTTTTTTTATAACTTAAAACTTGTGTTTTCACTAACATGGTAAAGATATTTATTTGACTCTACATAGTTTTGACCTGACAACCCATGGCTTCTGGTAATTTCATAATGTATTATTAAACATCATTACCTGTGGATTGGTTAAAATTATTATTTTTCATTCTTGTTTTTGATTTAGTACCCGGTATTTAGTTTTTGCTGGTTATATCTAGTTGTATTTTAACTAAATTTATTAGGAAATGTTTTATTCACAATTGAGATACAAATCCTCATTTTAAATTTAATTTTAAGAATAAAATTGAAAGAATTTCAGTTTCAGATAGAAAAAGACCAGCATAAGGCAATGCATTTAAAACCATTCAGCTTTATTAATTAATAAATATATTTTTAATATTTTTTAAAGAAATTAAAATAAGATGAATTGCCAAACATGTACACCGTGGTGTCTTGTTTAGTGACAAGTTTTTTTCTCAAAATCTTGTCTGTTATCAAAGTTGCTTAGGTGCAATCTTAACCCATGAAGCATACTGGCTTAACGGTTATATTAAGCTCACCATAATAAATAACAGTAGCACATGTTTTATTTTGTTGGGTAACTTACATTCATATTTGACTCATACATACTGAAGTCTAAATGAATGTCTCTATAAGCTGAGGCCCAATAGGAAATAGAGCAAATAGCACAACGGCCAGCTTTCTGTGAATTTTAGATAAGTTATGTGACGCCTTCTTCATGTAAGTTCTGCCATTTTTATGGAATCCTAGCAATTTTATCTCATCCGGAAATACATTGGCTAGCTCTCTGACAACTCTCTGATCTATTTCTTTATCTGAATCTTGTACCTTTCAAACAATAGTATGAGAATAGAAAATAAATTGAAATCAAATCCCATATAAGTGGATCTTAAAATTTCAATACCAGAGATAGTGATACCAGTAACTAAATATGATAATGAAATGTGTCACTTCAATTACTTAATAGCAGTAGCATAAAATAAAATTAATGGTGTTAGTACTGTTTGGTCTCAAACTACATTATTTTTAAAAAATATCGGTAAATAATAATAATAATGGAACATTGAAATAATGACAAGATATATTGTAAAACCTAACTTATTAAGAAAGTGTTGTGAATATTTACCAAACTAAAGAAAAGCCTTGCCTGGTCCTGTAAGAGATGCAGCACCAAGCGTTGTAATTCCAAGTCCAGATCTAATGTGAGAGAAGTGTAGCGCTTTTATCGGCGATGTTCATCTCTTTAATAATTTTTTTTTTTAATAACCCAATGAATATCGTTAATATCACAGTCACAGACCACTATGATATTCTTTCTATAGAATATAAATATTGTCTTTAACTTGAACATAAAATCCGGAGGAATAGAATAAAATAAAGAATTGTAAACATAGTTATTACCGGTACTATTTTGGTTAACAAGTTGTAATGAAATCTAGAAATTAGTTCCATTAACACATAAAATCAAATATGTTCAATATTAGTGGCATAGACTGATGGAGCCAACATTTTGAAAGATCCATTTCTGAAGTTATATTACTGCTTATCAGCATTTTCCACAGGGATGAATGATACTGATAGCATCTTTGCCATTTACCTTGAAATAAAGATAAGAGCAGCAGCATGCCATTGAGCGCATGTAACATGACTCCTTGACCAAGACCGATGTAGATGTGTTCAATAGAGTGCCGGCCATCGGGCTCTTCAGTTTCAAAACCTACAGAGTAAAATTGAGTTATTGTGAGTACCGGTATTTGATCAGCTTTACGGTTGCTGGATGAAAGTATCATCAGCGTATGATAACAATGTTATAACTTAACACCGGAAGGGGGGGGGGGTTAATCCAAAAATTTTATCAGCACTATTTGCAGGATGAAAATGAAAGCAAAAGCAGTGTATGAAATATCGTAGTTATAACGTGTCACTCCCTCGTAGTGTGGGGGTGGGGGTGTTTTATATGTTTTTAAAGTGTGTTGTTTTTGGTTTTTTTTTTTGTTTTTTTTTTGGGGGGGGGGGGGCTTTAAGTGTTAAATTAACAAGATTATAATCAATTAATACAATTTTTTGGGGGTTTATTTTGCGTCGTCTTAACTAGGCGACTATTTTTTTAAAATTTTTTTTTTTTTTTGTGTGTTTTTTTTTTTGTTTTTTTTTTTTTTTTTTTTTTGGGGGGGGGGGTGCATTAAGTGTTAAATTAACAAGATTATAATCAATTAATACAATTTTATGGCGGCTTACTTTGCGTCGTCTTAACTAGGCGACTATTATTTTAAAACAACTAAGCCTTGGGTTTAAATCGATAAATAAACTTCCAGTTATTAAATTTTATGTCAGTCTATAAAATTTCAACCTGAAGGCTACAGATTCTCCATTACTACTATTAGAACATGCTCAAGAAATATGGCTGTTTTACCTAGTGCTATAAGTAGACTCTTCCAACTACCTAAATCAAGTAATTCGGGCGCTCGTTGGTGGTCGAATGTTAATTCATACTTGCCGTTGAATAAGGCATCTTTCCCCTGAGAAATCTGCAATTAAAGAGAAAAAGACGTTAGTCAACATCACTCTGAAAAGTTATTTTGATGAAAAATATTCTAACTACTAAATTAAAAACGTTTGTGATTCAGCACCACCCATTTTTTATCCATTCATCGCCACGAGAATTGTAGGTCTATTCAGGATAAAAGATTATTTCATCTAGTATTTAGTAAACTCATAGCAGACATATTAATACTATTTAACCCCCCCCCTCTCCCCTCTGCAGATGTTATTTATAGTCCATTTGAAAATTGTATTATCGAAAGCCTAATGACAGGTTATCATCATAGCCTTCTTCCATTAATTTGGCAAATGGAAACATTAGATGCCATAAAGTTCCCCTGTGTCAAAGAATGTTGAACAGGCGGACAAGGCCGTCCATTAATTACGTCAACAATTTTAAGCAATTTTTGAACCCCGAACCCCCCCCCCCCCCCCCCACCCCCTCCACACCCCCCAAGACCCCCCCCCCCCCCTTCAACAATTTTAAGCAATTTTTGAACCCCGAACCCCCCCCCCCCCGGCCAAAAACTGTCAAACTTTCAATGACCCCCCCCCCCCCAAGTAATTATGTCAACATGTCAAACCCCACCCTACTTTAAAAAATGAATTATAATACAAATAAAAAAATATAACTACATTTTGCTTTGTGCTGATCTATATTTATAACATAAAATTGTAGGGAAAACATGTTATTGCATCTTTAGCTTGTTAATCAACAAGTTAACATTTTATGGCATCTTTAGCTTGTTAATCAACAAGTTAACATTTTATATTACTAAAAAAAAAAATTAATTATATCATTATTTTAATTTACAAAAAAAAAATTGTTAATGTAATAAGCAGTCAATTTTTAAGATAAACATTTTAATAGAGAAAAATGATTGTTGTCGTCAACTAATCGAATCCTCTCCCCCTTGTCAACAATTGTTAAACATTTCCACCCCCCCACACCCCATTTTGTTGACGTAATTAATGGACGACCCCTAATAACTATAACAGGATTTAAATAAAAAGTCCTCTGTTATCATAACAGTGGGAATAAAAAGAAATATATCGAATAGAGGAAGTTATTCCTTAATCGTACCCTCGGTTTTAATATTAAACATTTACATAATAGCCTAGTTTAATTAATTTTATTTACGCTAGCTGTAATCCTTATATGTGTGTTCTTAAATATGACTTAGCTTTTATGTAAACTATAGGCTTACATGTGTGTTCGATACACGTTCAAAAAAAAAACACACACACACACATACAGATGCATGTGTGTTCCAAAGACTCAGATAAACACACGCACACAGATTTATATTTGTTCCATATACAAACACACGCACACATACGGATACATGTGTTTTCTATACACTCACACAAAAAGATGCATGTGTTTTCCATACACTCACACTAACACACACACAACCACAGGTGCATGTGTTCCATACACTCACACAATTTCACACACGCAGATGCGCATGTGTTCCATACACTCACACACACAGATGCATATGTGTGTTCTTAAATATGACTTAGCTTTTATGTAAACTATAGGCTTACATGTCGTGTGTTCGATACACGTTCAAAAAAAAACACACACACACACACATACAGATGCATGTATGTTCCAAAGACTCAGATAAACACACACACACAGATGCACATGTGTTCCATACACTCACACACACAGATGCACATGTGTTCCATACACTCACACACACAGATGCACATGTGTTCCATACACTCACACACACAGATGCACATGTGTTCCATACACTCACACACAGAGATGTACAGTAGATCACAGCATCTCCCCGAGCACTTCTAAGAAAGAACTCACCACGTGTTCTAGGAATGCCAACGTACGTCTCATGTCCACTTGAGTGAAACATGACCTCAACATATTCAGCAGATGATCTTGCCATATCTCCGTTGGCCTTGTCTGCTCCAACATACGGTTTATCTCCTCGAAGGGGTCTTCATCTGTAAGTATTGAGGTCATACATTAGCCCAAAAGTGTGTCTTACAACAATCCTCCAATCCGTGCCATCGGAGTTTAGGAACGAGTCTAACCCTAACACATTAAGACACCAAACTTTTGATTATAACGTGTTCATTATTAATCACCTAAAAAGGATTTGCTCGCATAATAAATGCGATGGACCTCATATTATATCAAACGTTCTCTTAAAAAAAAAATCTTTGTCAAACACTTATACCCATTTTTGTAATATGTTTTTGCAGATTTAAAAACATGCAACGCGTTCACTTTGGCTTTGTAACCACGCACAGGACGCGAAGGGGGCAGCCACCCCATGTGCCAACATAAGGGTGGCACCGAAATGGTCGATTCCTGCTCGCCGGAATGAACCACGAGGAGCAGTTTGTAGACATTTTATCCTACACTAACTAAAACAAAAAGTAAAAGGTACGGTACAGAGAAAGGGGGAAAAACGTAGAACTTAGTAGAATATCAAATGTTCAACAAACCTTTAATGCTAAACCGACGCGTCGCTTGTTGATGTTGACTTAGCGTCGAAGTCATGACTCTTCTATTCAATGATATCCGACTCTTCTATTCAATGATATCCGACTCTTCTATTCAATGATGTCCGACTCTTCTATTCAATGATGTCCCACTCTTCTATTCAATGATGTCCCACTCTTCTATTCAATGATATCCCACTCTTCAATTCAATGATATCCGACTCTTCAATTCAATATCTGCCTACAAAATAACTTCAAATCAGCATACTCTTATTCTATGGCAAATGTGGTCGTAAAATAAATGTCCGTTTTTAACACATCTCTGCCAGAAATTATGTTACACTGGTAGACCACCGATTTTAATCTTTATCTCTACTCTGAGTCAGGTCTGAATCAACCAACAATCTTATAGTCTCCAGAATATGTTTTATTTTTAGATTCAACCACGTGAGGGGGGATCCCTCTTACCTGGAAATTCCCGGAAGAAAAAAAAAAGTTTTCTCAACAGAGGAGACCTGACTTGACGTAGACGAAACTAAGCTGTCTCATAAACAGGACTGGATGTGGGTTTAAAATGCCCCCCCCCCACCCCTTCTTGTCGCAGCCATGTCACCATAACCGGATACAAAAGGTATCCGTGGCTACTCCTTAACATGACCCAAGCGTATGTCTTAATCCAGCCTGACCTTAGCTCAGAAACCTTACACTCTAAATATTTAATACAAGGCCTATCCACTGGTAACCTTACATGCAGTTTTGTGCAGCGGCGTATAACTCGACTAAATACCATCAAATCATCGAAAAGTGCGCCCCCCCCCCCAATACAGACACACACGTCGTTTATGTATTATATAGCCTAAAAAGTTTATATATAAACCCAAAACAGTGTCCGCCCCCCCACCAGGGTGGTCACCCATTTGCACCACCACAGGTGCGCCACTGGGCATGTGACCCAAGTTAAAAGAACGATAAAGTTGCATAATAAAATGGCATGTGATAAAGACACCATGCTGCACCCTTCCCAGTGTTGGTGTAGAAAATGGGTGGGGCGAGATCAATCAATGAACACGTCATAGGAACACGTCACGAGCGCGTGTTCAATATACAAGAATTATCCAACCAGGAAGGGTTCGTTTATTTATATCTTCTAAGCAGGGATCGCCATATCTGTTGTATCAGTTTCTCAATGATCTTTAAGAGCCACAATATACGTACACGAAGTCTTAAATAAATAATCCATTTGTGCTTGCATATATAGAGCGAAAAGGATTAAAAGGACACCCCCCCCCCCCCCCCCCCCCCCCTTTTTTTTTTTTTTTTTTTTTTAATTCCGTGGGACAAATTATTGAATACTATTGGAAAAAATTTCGAAATTTTTAGATGTAATAATAGCCAACCTGCACCCGCACAGTTTGGGAACCTCTGTTTCAGTGCCATTTATCTCCCGTTCTGTAAATGTGGTGGGTTACTGTGAGGGATATGCTTAGTGCCATGCAGCTTGCGTGATGGTGGTTCCCAAAATTAAAGAACACTGCGCTCAGCCTCAAACACAATACTTTTGGGCTTAAACTGAAACTTAATGACGTAAACTGTAGCCTTATTTAAAAATCTACCAGAGTGGGGCTATTTTTTTTTGGGGGGGGGTGTTCGGGGCGCACCCCTCTATAATGCACCACTGCTTATGGCCGATGTCCACCAAAACCTTTCCCACTTTTTTTATTTTTTATTTATATCCTCAGTCCATTGCTTTCCAAATTGTGCGTCGCGATATACAGTAGTTTGTCGCATGTGTCGAGTATGAGCGTTCATTAGTAATTGTTGCGACTCAATATTATGTTCATTAGTTGTTGAACGCTTTTCCCGCGCTTGACTATTATAGTTAGTGAACGCTCTTCCCGCCATTGTCTCTATGACGTATTTTTATGCTGAGTCGTGACGTATTGTCTATGCAAGTATTGTGACGTATGTTTTAGTCATGCGGCAGTCTTGAGTGGAACTTTGAAGGGATATGATGTGTGTTATTTAGGTCTGATAGCGAGCTACGATATATTCAAGTGTATGTGTATTATATTTACTTAGATATTAAAGCTATAGTTATTATGAAGAGGAGTTGAGTTGTTCAATGATAGTGAGAATAGTACGACGCTTCAACGTGTGAAAGAACTGACGAATGTAATCAATCCAAGAAGACGTTAGGAGTTGACAACATGTAGTATGTATGTGACACGCGCGAAAATAAGCCCTACCAACATTTTTAAGACTTGATGAAAGGAGAAAATGTATGTAAAAAGTGGGGCAGTCGGTTAATTATATCAAATTCAAAACACTTCAACCAAGAAAATGTTTCTTAATATAATATGTGAAGAGATGGGTCAAAATTTAAAATGCTGATGACTAGGCCTAGGCCTACACACAGAAAGTCGTAGGCTCCGACGAGGTCAGGTGCTTGTCGTGTCTACACGAATTGAGAAAATGATGCTTACATTTTTTTTTAAAGGGAAATAAGCAAAATGAATGTTGTGATCTAATTCTAAACAAAGTTTGTTCACTAAGTTGGCAATGTGGCATCTTGATCACGCTGACATGTTTGAATATTCGAATAAAATGAACAGCGGCGTGCACAGAAAGGGGGACAATAACTGCGGTATATCAAAATCTGCCGCGTAAGACAAGATAGTCATTTGGAAGGGAAACATGTTAGGAAAAAATTGGGAAAATATTCCAAAAAAAAAAAAAAAAAAACCGAGGGTGTGCTAAAATGGGATGATAGATAGATAGATAGATAGATAGATAGATAGATAGATAGATAGATAGATAGATAGATAGATAGATAGATAGATAGATAGA
>CAXITT010000088.1:480314-503847 GCA_964033795.1 Lymnaea stagnalis | reverse complement strand
GGGGGGCAAAAAAATCGATTAACTTTCCAAGGGGGGGGGCACAAAATTTTTAGTAATGTTTTACAGTTTTAATGTAGTTTTAATTTACTGTAGAGTATTTGTATGGTGAACGAACGGACAGGACATCAGCTTAGTTACTTTCTCTTTACTTTAATACATTTTTGTCTATTTTTTTTTATCCACTCAATCAGGTGGGGGGGGGGGGGCAAGTGCCCCCCTTTGCGGGTGCCCATGCCTGAAGGTTATTTTCGAATAAAAGATGGGTTCTTTTGTATTAGTATGTTTACAGAATAGCGGCCGTCCATAAAGTACGTCGCGCTCCAGAAGGGGGGAGTGGGTGTAAGAAAGTGTGACAGTTTGTGACGGGGCGAGGGGGTCAGGCCATGTATGACGTCACACATTTAAAAAAAAAAAATTATTTCTAATTTATTTTTATTTTTTAGTGGAATTTATTAGCTTTAAAAATAATTTTCTAAAATTGTGTGTATCATTTGAATTAGTTTTATGTCAAAATAGCATGAAATGCGTATCTCCTGAATGTGTCGTTCACGATTCCTCTCGCTAGGAGCGCTAGTATGCTGTTGCGAAGCCTTGTTTTATGTATAGCTTTGCTTTCGTCTTTCCTGAAGTATAATTTCTATGTTGTCCGCTGCATGAATATGTCATGTCCTTTTTATTATTTAATCATTTGGTGTGGTCAAGTTTCTCTAATATACTTCTTAACCTGTGTAAAAAGATTGCATAATCGGAAGATTATCTAAACTCGACCTCACCTATTGTAAATGAAAAAGCAGCAGATAAATGATGTGTATGAGTATGATATAATTGTCTAGTCTAATTTTTGCAATTTTTGTTTTCATTTTCAATCTAGATTGAGTTCCTGCTTCAATAAGTAACTGTGACAACTGTTGACAATTAACTATTTTACAATATAAAGTAATTTTAATAATGTGATAGTGGAAATTAAGTGGAAATTTTATATTTTAATACAATTTAATAGTGAAGTGTATTTTAGATTAAATTTTAATTAGGTGTTAATTAAAAAAAAAATTGTTCGAAAGTGTGACGTACTTGGGGGGGGGGGGGGCCCGAGATTTGTGACAGTGGGGGGGGGGGTAAAATGGTCAAAAAAGCGTGACGTACTTTATGGACGGCCCCATAGTATGTAAATGATGCCTAAAATGCTATGTGGGAGAAACTGGGCGACGACTGGCTGATAGGTTCGGTGAAAATCTACGTAAAATCGCTCAAGGCTAGCGATGGCCCGTCTCTTCTCACTTCAATAAAGCTTAAAAGTAACCACCAAAGGCTCGACAGTGATGTTTCCATTTATCTTTGTTTCCTCTACCAACACACAAGCAAGGGTAAGTTTGGAAAACTGACTGATACACTCATATGGCACACTGACACCACACGGCATGAATGAATATCATGTACTCTATGGAGCCTAAAATTGGAGAGCAACAGCGAGCATCGAACAGACAGTACGGACCTTCACAACCACTTGCCTGAGAAAGATAATGAATTTAAAATGGCTAAACATCATCACCAACAAAGACATACTGGAGAGGACATATCAATGTCCTCATATGGCACACTGACACCACACGGCATGAATGAATATCATGTTCTCTTTTACTTGCTCACTCTTCTCTCTCCACCCCTTACATATATTTACATGATAGGACTAATCACAGAGAAGTTCCCTTTCCATATGACCTAAATATTTAAGTATCTCCATTGTCTTCTTCTCTATGTCTTCCTGTAAATCAGTGGTTCTCAACCTTCCTAATGCCGCGACCCTTTAATACCGTTTCTCATGTTGTGATGACCCCCAACCATAAAACTATGTTCGTTGCTCCTTCATAAATGTGTTTTCCGATGGTCATAGGCGACCCCTGTGTAAGGGTCGTTTGACCCCCAAAGGGGTTGTGACCCACAGGTTGAGAACCGCTGTTGTAAATGTTTCATTCTTTATATCTGGATTAAATTATTAAAATTTGTTGAATTCTCTATGTATGAATGAAGAGGGGCACTTACTGAAATATCCACAGTTTGTTACTTTGTCACGCTTAATGCCCATTTAAAAAGTAGAGATACTGGCATTACCTCCCTGGCGCAAGCTGCACACCAGAACAGCTGGCGACGCTTCATTTTACATTAATTTTTATACACAGATTACTTAATTTCTCCTGATGCAATCTGGCCACACTTTATTTTACATTAATTTTCATACACAGATTACTTAATTTCTCCTGATGCAATCTGGCCACACTTTATTTTACATTAATTTTCATACACAGATTACTTAATTTCTCCTGATGCAATCTGGCCACACTTTATTTTACATTAATTTTCATACACAGATTACTTAATTTCTCATGATGCAATCTGGCCACACTTTATTTTACATTAATTTTCATACACAGATTACTTAATTTCTCCTGATGCAATCTGGCCACACTTTATTTAACATTAATTTTCATACACAGATTACTTAATTGCTCCTGATACAATCTCCTTTTCAGTTTTATTAATTAAAATAATGCACCAAAGAATGTCCGTCCTAGACGCTGCAGTCGTAAGCAACTGTTCAAACCTTTCATCTCAAAGTATTACAATCTACAGATGGATCAGAAGCATATGTTAGAGCTGGATTTGGAAGGGCCAGGACGGCTTTTGAGCCGTTGAATAAAATATGGGAAACATAGGAGGCGAATCTGCAAACAAAAGTTAGGATTTTCAACACAAATGTCAAAGTTGTACTCTATGGAGCCTAAAATTGGAGAGCAACAGCGAGCATCGAACAGACAGTACGGACCTTCACAACCACTTGCCTGAGAAAGATAATGAATTTAAAATGGCTAAACATCATCACCAACAAAGACATACTGGAGAGGACATATCAATAGCCTATCACTGAAGGCATCATAAGGAAAAGATGGAGGTGGATGGAGCATACCCTTCGATAACTCCCAGGAAACATCACCAGACAATCCCTAAATTGGAACCGAGAGGGTAAAAGGAAGAGAGCAAGTCCAATTGATACATGAGGCACACTATGGAGCTAGACACACTAAGTATGGGATACGCCTGGAAAGAAATGCATGGGACTGAGATGAATGCAAAGCACTTTAAGACAACCGATGCCTTAGGGGCGGTGAAAGGCATAAGTATGTCAGCAGGTCAAAGTTCAGCGATGTTCAAATAAATTTGATTATACTTAATAACGTCATATGTGGGGAAAAGAAATAAAGTAACTAATAGTTATAGAATAGATATTTAACAATTTATTTTATTTATAAAATAACATGTCTTTCACACTTCAATAACATTAACATCAATCACTTTTCAAACTTAGAAGTTCTTGTTTTATGTGACTAGGAAGGCGAACAATCTTCTTTTTCCTTCTTCTTTTCCCTTTAACCACTCCACAGCCAGAGACACTATTTGACACTTGCTTGCGTTTTGACTTTTTACAAGACAAAGGATTAGGCTCTTTCTTTTTCTTCTTCTTCTTTTTAAATTCTGGATCTGCAGGTAAGTTCATTTCTTGCTTGAGCTTTGCAATTGCTGCTTCTTGTTTTTGTGATAGAGAAAGTTTTTGCGTGGTTTTTTCTTCCGAAATTTTTTTTGAAACGTCAGATGGAGCTTCAAGATTAATTGAATTGTGGGATATATGTAGAAGGGGGACATTGTGTTCTCGTAGACTGCTTGCTAATTCTTCATCCTGCATTTTAAAAAAAAAAAATTGTATTTTTACTGGTTGAAGGTTATAGCTTTTAAATTATCCAATTCCCCCCCCCCCACCACCACCACACACCTTACTTTAAAATTAATAAATAGATGGAGTCAATGACCTCAGAGTCTAAATTCTATAACTATCACATCTCCTACACATCTAGGAAAATTAGCAAAAATCTCTCCCAGCTGAGAAAGCTGCCGGTTTATTTATAAAGAGAAAGTTGAAACCCTCCAGAAAAGAAATTCTAGAAAATGCATCATGCAATAGCCTTCTTAAGAGCCCAGTGGTTCCCAAAATGGGCATCTTGTCGCCTGTAGGTGCCTCATTATATATGAAAGGGGCAACCCTTTGTTTAATAAATATGTAATCAGTATCTCAAAGTAGTGTATTTGTTAAAATTTGATATAGTGCACCTTGTGAAAACCTAAATTTGGCAAGTGCTAAAATAATTTTTTTTTAGGAACCACTGGTGTATCCAAACAAAATTAAATGAATGGGTCATGCACATAAAACATACAAAAGTGCTACCCCCATTCCATGAAGTATTATGTAATAGAGGTGAAACAATGTCATTATGCCATACCTGCGTAGCAACTATAATTCTGCTCTTATCTTTAAGGGCAGCCCGTTTCAAACATTTGACACTGCCTTTGAACCAAGCATGAGGGCAATCAATGACATCATACTGACTGAGAACTTTAAAGGGACCATATAGCAGAGACCCTGTTTAAAAGACGTAAGGAATTAACAATTTAATGGCATAGCTTTGAAAATTTATCATTTGACTAATCATTTGAATAATTTTAAAGCATTAATACTTTACTTCACCTTTGTGTAACAACACTTATGCCTTTCAGAAATAGTCATGTTAAAAGAAACTAAACCCATAATAGAGAATCACTTTAAAAAAATTGGGGACTCCCTCTCAAACAACACACACATACAACCCCACCCCCAATTTATTAATGGAGGAAGGCTTCAGTAATGTTTTTAATTCATGAATGATGATTTTATCAAATAATACAATTTTTAATGGAAGGCTTTGGTAATGTTTTTAAAGTAACTATGTAAATAAGAACTGTGCCCCCTCCCACCTCCAAGGTTCCGGATGTTCTTTTAAATAATTTAACACTTCATTGCAGAAAAAATCTCTTGGATTAAAGAGCTTTCTACTGTTGAGGTTAACTCCTTATGTGCTGTAGATTTTCATGTAAAAATGTTGAGATTTTCCCCACATCTGGATTCTTATTTACTGAAATTTTTTGCTGAACATATGATATTATACCATATTTATTTACCATATCTGTTGCCAACTCATTTTAATTTCCAAATGTTTTTTTAATATGTTATTCTGAGTCAGAGGGTCAAAAATGTATAACTCTTGATATTTTAACCAAAGTAAAATTATTTTGTTCTGTTTAGAATTTTTAAAATTTACAGCTAATTCAACAGACAGAAAATGAAATATTATTTAATGATAACCCACCTCCCAGTTCACATTCTTTTAAAGCACACTTTGTTGTGACCAACTTCACCTCCCCATTCAGATATTTTGGGAGCTGTTCTGCAATATTTATTTTGTCCATCAGCGCTTGTTTACAAAATGTACCACACACCTGAAATTTATTTTTTTTATAATGCAATTTGTAATTGATTATATTTTATATACTGTAGACTTAATAAACAAGAGAGATTCTAAATTGTTACCCTTTCCTACATTCTTGTGTTTTTATATACAACACTTAAAAAAAAAAAAAAAAACAATCTTGGTAGTAAAGCAGAGTATTTTCAGGATATTTTAACTTTTGCATTGGAGAAATAAAAATAGAATGACAGAAAAAAATTAACACAGTTCAGGAATAAAATAAAAATTAATTTAGTTTAATACCTCTGTTGACTGTATGGTGAATGGAGAATGAATGGCTCTTAAATATTCAGAATCTTAAATTAAAATATACTTACAAGAACAAAGTAGGGTGGCTTTAATCCAAAATGTGTGTAGTAAAAGGTCAAAATACGTTTTGCTTTTTTATATCTTGACTTCATGTTGGATTATCCCTGATATTCTTTGGTAGAGATTGAAAAATTTCTTTTTGTATATTCTAAAGAGAAAAGCATTTAAAAGCCATGATTACCTATATTTTTGCATGTAAATTAGAAACTTTGTTATTTTTAAAAGAGGAGCTGATTTTAAGAAAACACTTTAATTACTTATTCATCTTTTAGAAACTAAAGAAAATCAATATTACTAAGTCTTATGAGAAGTTTTTCATTCTTTTCTTTTTTAAGAAGCATATTTTTCAACATCACATAATCATTGGTAATCATTTCATATTAGGGCTAAATCAAATCTTTATTTCTTAACTAATTATGTCTCCTCAAATTTGACTTTTAATTTTAGTACATGATGCAGACTTACTAATACTACACAACTATCAGTACGCCATATAACAATATATTATAATAATTTATGACAATGACTAGCTTCACATTCAGTCACATTCTTTAACAAATGAGAAGCATCAATTGGATCAAATCAAAGGAAAGGGAGTAGGTGTGACTGGGGGAATAAAAGGGTGGGGGTGGAGGTACTACTTTTACTCCCATTTTCTGGCACTAATTTTATAGTTTATATATTCCATAACCTAACTATAGATTGTTATAGGCCTAGCTAACAAATAGTATAGAAGGCCTAAAATTATTTGTACCGTCAAGACTATGATTATAATTATGATTATTTTTTTTTGGCAGGGTAGGCTAAATTAAATAATATATAAATATAGTATTAATATAATATTTTTAGGCCTGGCCCTATGCCTATATAATATAGATAGTTAACGAAACTTTATTTTATGTGTAGAATAGTCTATGAATATAGGCCTACTGAGCCTACTCATTAGACTTTAGACTAAGTAAGTAGTAAGCAAGCATAGGCATAAGAGGAAGTAGACCCCTTATTGACATTGACTATATTAGTTAGTTATAAGTCAAGTTGGCTAATGCTGGAAAAGGATGCCAAGACGTCTTTTGCGTGTTTATTAAAGTTAAAGTTGCTTTGAATTAGGGTTCAGGTTAGGTTTAGGGGTACATTTAGGGTTCAAGTTAGGTTTAAGGATACATTTACTTAGATTTAGTGACAGAATTAACTGGTCTTGTCAACCAAGATGGCGGCCAATCATGGCATCCTTTCTCAACATTATATAATAATATAATAGACTTATAACAATAAGTTATATACTTAATAATAATAGATTCAGTTAACTTAGTAGACAGTTCCTAACTTACTATAAATAGTATAAAGTTAAAATTAAACTATAAAAAATAATGTAAATGATAAATGAGTAGGTCTATTATAGTCTATTTATATTATAAATATTATATTTAGCTAGGTTAGTGCTGGATGGGGCAAGATTACCCTCCCCACTTTCATGACCAAAAACTCCCACTCCCACCCCTTCATTTTCATAGTCCATATAAATTATATATAAAATTTAAATTATTATAGTAACTTTAAGTACGGTAACTTAAAGACTAAGCCTACTTATACTTCCAAATATTTAAAAAAAAATTAAAGAACTAATATTACTAATAACTACTTAAGACTTAAGATTACTAAACTTACTAAACTAAGAATGCTTCTGGGCCTGAGCCGTGCTACTTGACACTTGACTTGGGTAGCGCCCCTCCTTCCTACACCACCACTACTTGGCAAAGAAATAAAATCAGTGACTTAACGATATGAAGTAAAAGAAACAAAATTAGTGATTTAAAAAAAAATGAGAACTGGTCAGACGTAAATCAAAAAGTAACGTGTGAAGTTACAGTTTTACTCAAGCACCTCAACTACTTTAATTCATTCATATTTAATTTGATCTTCGCTACAGAAGATTGTTCTCGGTGTCTCTATTTGCCGGGGTAAATGGATATTGTTATAGATAGCATTGAGGACAGGTATTTTTAAGCCTTACTTAAATGGCTAAGCTAATGGGCTATTTTAGCACATAAATAACAATACAGGCCTAATAATTTAACTATAAATTCCAAAATCAACGAAGATCCTATTATGAATATCTATCAGCATTAATTTAATCATTAGATATGAAAAGACCCTTTAAAAAATATGTAATCGCCACTGAGAAATAAACTTCATAATTTTGATTGACTTTAAATTAAGTCGGTTGTGTTGAAAATTTTGCTTAAAATAAAATTTAAAAGGAATTGAATGTTACCATTTACTTGATTCAAATACTTTGGCTTATTCTAACAAAGAACTCAAAAAAAAAAAAAAGGGTGACGCTTTATTTAATAAAGTATGAAGTACATAAGGGTTATCTTCAGTTAATGATTGTAAGAGATGTGGGGGTTAGCTTAAATGTTTAAAAATAAAAATTAAAAGGAATTGAATGTTACCATTTAATTGATTAAAATAATTTGGTTTATTATAAAAAAAAAAAAAAAAAAAAAAAAAAAAAGGGTGACGCTTTATTTAATAAAGTATGAAGTACATAAGGGTTATCTTCAGTTAATGATTGTAAGAGATGTGGGGGTTAGCTTAAATGTTCTTAACTAAAACAATACCAGTTTTTTCAAGCAATATTATACAAAAAATGTAGTCCTTTATGCAAACCTTTAAACCAGGTTTCCTTAAACGTTTCTTAGTCCCTTTGCATGTCAGATAAACCTTAAGCGCCCCCCCCCCCACCTTTTAATTTCTGAACCTTTTCACGGCCTCCGTGGAGTCAGGTGAGGGAGCTCTAATTTGAATTTTGCAAATTGAAATTGTTCTTCGCTATCTCTAACGTAAGTAAAATATTTGTTTTTGGTATTTATTGAATAATTGGCTAATTCGTTTTAACACAAAAAAAAAAAAAAAAAAAAAAAAAAAAAAAAATTATACGAATTCAAAGTTTAGGATGATCTTTTATTTTAACTAATCCAAAATGTAATGAACTAATAAAATAATATTAGTTGTAATATAAAAAAATAATAAGAGTGGTGATAATATAATAATAATGATATAATTTGCAATACAAATATAAAATAATATCGAATAGCAGTAGATGTTAAAAATTGTATAATATATTTTTTCAATTTGGGCATAAACAGGATGACTTATTGATATTTAAAATTTAAAACATAGCTGATTTACGAATTTTAAAAATATGTTTTATTACGCATATCTTAAGTTTCAAAATTAATGTTTATTACAAAAATGTATAGCATATTACGAAAAAAAAATATATTTATGTATCTCAAGTATTATGAAATGGCTTGGTAATAATTATTAAAGCTCTCATAACTGCATAAATATACAAGAAACGTCAACATTAACCATTATTTCACATGAAATATTTGTTTGACTGCCATAAAAATAGAGTATCTCGAATTGATTCCACGTATACCTTAAATTTCGGTAAAAAATAGCACCTGTCTAGTCTAACCTGTTTTGCGGAAGTTGGTTCTATGAGAACACAAACATTGATGTCCGTTCTTACAGAAAGAGCAAACAAAATTTGTGTCATTTTAACAAATTTAAAGAGATGAACCGATCTGAAAGTCTCAGATCGGATACTGCAATGTCATCTGTCTTGGCCATTGATCCTGGTGCCAGCAGTAGTACAAGCACCAGCAATACAAACACTAGAAGTGTTAGAATCAATGTAATGGAAGGAGTTGGTGCCAGAGTTGTGAGAGGTCCTGACTGGAAATGGGGTAAACAAGACGGAGGAGAAGGACACATAGGAACTGTGAGGAATTTTGAATCACCTGAAGAGGTGGTCGTTGTTTGGGATAATGGAACTGCAGCTAACTATCGCTGTGCAGGAGCTTATGACTTGAGAGTATTAGACAGTGCTCCAACAGGTTTGTACTTTTAAATTTAAATATTTGGGTGCATATTTTGATGTTTGTTGGTTATATTATAAGTGAGATTTTAAGGAAAGTCTGGAACCTAATATTGCAATCTCAAATGAAAAAAAAGATCTGGATGATTCATCATTGATCTTATTTCACATTTACTTGACTTAGCACATCCATATAAAAAACAAAATACGATTAATGTGTGAATATATAAGAATCAGGGCTATCAGCAAAACATTTTGAATGATGTAAATGTAACCAATTCAAGTATTAAAAAATTGAATGTGAATTTAGTGCCACGACTGATACGGTTTAGTACAACTTATTTCAGTTCAAATGTCATTTCTATTCAAATCTGTTGTGATTGAATTTTACATTTTCCTTCTTTTATTATTTATGGAACTTTGAATGAACTTAACTGTTTGCACGATCATTAAACTGTGGTACACAGAAATATTTTCATTTATGGCCCAATTTCTTGCATGTCATATAGAAAAAAAACACAAATTGCAAGTGTTTTTCTGAAACAATAAGACATTTTAAACAGTGTATCATACAGCAATAAAATTTTAACTGAATAAAGTTGCCTCAAATTTCTATGTCAAAGCAACTTATAACATGAGCGGGGGTGAGTATTTTATTCAGTGATTTGAAACTGATGAAAAACAAGGTCAAATTTTGAGAAGTTAAATATCAATGAAAGTTGCGCTGAAAATAATTATTTGTCCACCTAAGTCTGGTAAAATCATAAATCAGATACGTCATTTTGTTTATATTGGTATATGTACAGAATAATCCCTAGAGGTAGAGCTTAGTTTAACTTAACCTGTATTTTTTTGTCTTTAAAAAAATTGTCAGGTTTTTACATAACGTAAGATAGGAAAAGATAAGATTCTTTGTTGATCCAGATAAATTGTAATGTTTTTTTAATTACATTGTGTGTATTCAATTTCAGCCACATAAATAAATACAACATTTTACAATTATAACAATTTAAACACAAGAATCTAAAATATTTCTCTATCGTAGAAATCAGCCATAAATGAACTCCCTTAGCGACAATACTTACTTAATTAATGATCATTTAGATTTGGTAAGCACTGGGGGAGCACACTGGTAAATTTTTACTGACTTTCATCCTGCACCATCTCCTCAAATTTTCCCTTCTCCAACCGAAAACCTTTCTCTCAAAGACGTAATCTTTTGAAAAGATGTGCACCATTTTTCATGATCATTATGATGTAAAGATGTAGTGCACCAAAAATTTGCCATGATATAGTAGTTGCAATTTTTCTCAGTGATCCAAAATAATAGAAAAAAATTATGTTTATTTGGTGATCTGTTTTTTAAATTTATTATTTTGTTAAAAAAAAATATTTTATATTTTTTTAAAGCGGATGGGAGTAGTTGGGAGAGGGCATGAAAACAATAGAACAATGTCTTTAAAGGTGCAAATTGATCTGGGGAGGATATTAGGATGGGAGAGCTCAAGGGTAGGATAGAAATAGGGGGGATTGTGGAAAGTGTGGATGAGGTTGAGGTAGGTGGTGCCAGGGGTATTGATCTAGAGTCAGGCTTTTGGAAAATGGCATGGGGCTTTTGGATACAAGTTACTGAAAACATGGGCACCTTGTGCTTACATTTTTTTGTCTGGAAAAACTATGTGTATAATGAGATTACATAGTGATATAGTAGAGTAGACATACATGACAAGCTAGGGGGATTTACATGGTCAAAGCCAGGTTAAAATTATAGTTAGGCTATAATTTATGAAATTACAAAATTACAATACACTGTGCCTGTAATACTTCAGAGTCTCCATTTCGTATTAACAGGTGGGTGGTTTGTGAGGAATTTATGTGAGAATTAAGAAATGACATGAGATGGTTGAGTGGGGATATTTGTTTATGTAGAAAAACAAATGTAGATTGCAAACACAATTTATAAACATGCATAGTGTATAATTTTGCTTTCTTTTCTATTTTTAAAAAAAGTTTTCTTAATATATAATAAAATGTATCAGTAAGTTTCAGATGGTGTTAAACATTTTGAAATTATAATATATGTTAATAACGCATTGTCTGTTTTTATTTCTTATTAAAGGAATCAAACACGATGGAACAATGTGTGATACCTGTAGACAGCAGCCAATATTTGGCATCAGATGGAAGTGTGCTGAATGCCCTAACTTTGATCTCTGCTCCGTTTGCTACCATGGAGACAAACATAACATGCGTCACAGGTTTTACAGAATTGCCAACCCTGGAAATGAAAGGTTAATTCAAAAGTATAAGCAACTGAACTTTCTTGTATTACATTTCAACCAATATATTTAGCTATATTACGATGACCTTGTTGATTACCACTCTATAAAATAAACACATGATTTTTTAAAAATCTTGAAATTTATTTATTTCAGACTAATTTTATAGTGTGGACAGAAAATTACTGCTATCTAATTATCCCAACAGGGCAGTGTCTTACATAAATTTCAGAATTTTGCTCTGCTATTTTCAGAATTCTCATTGAGCCTAGAAGGAAAGGCAAGAAAATAACTGCGAGGGGCATTTTTCCTGGTGCTAGAGTTGTAAGAGGTGTTGACTGGCAGTGGGAAGATCAGGACGGAGGGAATGGCAGGAGAGGAAAAGTCACAGAGATACAGGTTTTGAATATTATCAAAAATATTTAATTGAATATACCCATTAATTAAAATTAAAAAATTTTTTTTCTAAGTCTCTAATTTTGTATTCTAAAATTTTTTTTTTTATAAACTTTTATCTACACCAAAATTAATGATGTTGATGTCCTCTAGGACTGGAGCGCAGCAAGTCCCCGCAGTGCCGCCCATGTTCTTTGGGATAATGGTGCAAAAAACCTGTACAGAGTTGGATTTGAAGGAATGGTATGTTGTAACAATCTAATGCTATCAATTACAGAATTAGAAAGGGCAAAGTTTCTTGTCCATTTTGTGTTTTTGATTAATTTTTTTCAAAAAATCTGCTCAGATTACATGGAGTCTCAGACCTAGTTATAATTATTGTTCATTTATTTTAAATTTAAGTTAGAACTCAAGAAAAAATAATTTTTACAAAATTATAAAAAGCTTTGAATTTTTATGGTTCAATTATTTAAAAAAAAAAAAGAATATTGTTTAATGAAACTATTATTTAATCCAAATTTGCACCATATTCCTTAATAACAACAATTGGCATATTTTCAGGCTGATTTAAAAGTGATGAATGATGCAAAAGGGGGATCTTTCTACAGAGATCACCTACCTCTTCTAGGTTAGTTAAGCAATAATTTAAAAATATTTGCTTCCCCAATATCTCACTTCTAAAAGCCTTGACAAAAGTATTCATGCTGAAGATGCTATCCTGCTAAATATAATAATTTGTTTTGAAATATTTTGGCAAATGAATTTTAAAAAACTTGTAGTGTTTGCTTAAAAAGGCTATTGCTCATTTTTCAACAAATGGGTGAATATATCTGCTGATCAAATGCATTTGTTTATTCTCTTGCCTTTTAGGAGAGCAAGGTCCTGGGTCACGTTCAGGACCTTGTGGGCTGGCCATTGGTGACCAAGTTAATGTTGACCTAGATCTGGAAATTGTTCAGTCTCTACAGCATGGCCATGGTGGTTGGACAGATGGAATGTTTGAGGTAAACTTCTTTATTTAAATCATAAGTTTTATTTAAATCTACAGTTCAGTAACCTTTAAATCTACAGTTACCAAACCTTTAAATCTACAATTATGTAACCTTTAAATCTACAAACAATATAATACACCAATTGTCCTTATAAAAGAAATCATTTGGAATATTGGAGAAAAAAAAATTAAGTACTTGTTATTCTTGAACTTTAAAACATAACGACCTCAACTATTTTTAAGCATAATTTTTTTTTTAGAAAACAACTAGCTTGTCTTTTAATTCAGGTAAAGAACTTGCCCTTAACTTGTGCATAATGGGAGCTGATGTTCACTTTCAAAAGTGTTTTCAGAAGTGGCTAATGGATTTTTTTTTCTTTCTTTTGAGTTTATATTTAATGACTAAGTTTGAAAATAAATGAATCATCACTTAAAACTCGATTCTAAATGAAAATGTATATAAAAATTTATTATTATTTTTAACCTAGATTTTTAAAAATGTTTATCCAGTGCTTAGGTACAACAGGCACTGTCGTTGGAATAGATGAAGATCATGACATTGTTGTCTCCTATCCAAGTGGTAACAGGTAAACAATTACCATTATTATTATTAGTGGTTTCATGTAGCGCGGTACCCAAGCCTAATCATGAACTTAAAAATTAACATAAATTAATTAAATAAAACAAAACTAATGTATATTCCCTCCACCCATTCCAGAACAATTTGCATATCAAGCCATGGATGACACCCAGTTTGATCAGTTTCATATATGGTGCAAACTAGAGACCGACCAAATATCGGCTTCGGTTTCGGCGCCGAAAGTGGCCATTTTATCACTTTCGGCCAAGTTTCGGTTTCGCCCGAAACTGAAAAGTTAACTTTCGGCTTAATTTTGGTTTCGGCCGAAATTGACGTAGACTTTTGGCAATGCGGTCGAAAGTGACTGAGGTTTTCCGTCATCTAATACTCGGCGAAAGCGATATTTAACAACAAACTTAGCGACATTTAAGAACAAACTAAACGATTTTTAAGAACAAATTGAGCGATCTTTAAGAACAAACTAAACAATCTTTAAAAAAAAATAAAGTGATCTTTAAAAATCAATATAGCGATGTTTAACAACCATGAACAGAACAACAATTTTGAGAGACCCAGTTTAAAAAAATAATTTTAACCACCAAAGGGGGTGAGGGAGGTAGTCTCCGAACGAAATAGTTACGTCACCAGCACGGAAAGACTAGTGTGTTGTTACTAGGTTGAATATTAATACAGTGATATCTTGCAAGCTATTAATGAAAACACAAAGCATTAGTATTACGAAAACAGCAAAACATTCTAGTGATATATGTATAGCCTTAATAACATATATTTAGATGGCTATTGGCTCTATTAGAGCCACAATAATTGTTGTAGGTATATGTTCTAGGTTGTAATTATATTATAAAGGCACTCGAGAGTCTATTTTGCATTAATTCAGCCACCCCCCCCCCCCCCCCCCCCCCCCACCCCCTTCCCATTTTTGCCAAATTTTCTCATAACATACTAATTTTAGAAAATTGTCAAGCAATTTAAATTACTTTTATATTAAAATGGTAAAATCCAAAGTATTCATTAGATCAAGGGTCTCAAACTCAAATCAAAATCATCATGGGGGCCGCAGGAGGTAGTGTCTGAGTGAGACTGGGCCGCATCAAGTATTCCACAAAAAAGCGATTACAACTGTTAGAATCTGCTCAACCTTTATAAATAACAATAAAAACATTCAGTGTTCTCAAGAACTCGGATTCACTTTCTTCCACCTACTCACTGTTGCCAGAGACCTGGCAGTGCTTCTTTTTACACAGCTGAGCAACTTTGGCTTGAGTGAGGAAGCAACTAAGCCTCTCATTATAGCTTGAAGAGCCTCATCAGTAAGTTTGGCCCTGAACTTTGACTTGTTAAAGTGCATAGTGGAAAAGAGCTATTTACACAGATAGGTACTCCCAAAAAGTCGTATGATCCTCTTGAACAACCTAAAAATTTCAGGGAAGGTGGAGGGGAATGCAATAAAAAGTTATTTTAAACTTTCGGCCTACTTTCGGCTTCGGCCGAAATCAGAAAATCACTTTCGGTCGGTCTCTAGTGCAAACATTTTATTTGAAAAATGGGTCATGGGATAGGAAATTATTTACAATGATAAAGCATGAGGCTTAGCAAAACATTTATCACACATAGGAAATGAATGAATTAATACAAGTAACAATGAATAAGCCCTTTCTCAACAAATTCTTTGCTACAGATGGACTTTTAACCCAGCGGTCCTGACCAAAGTGAGCACAGCTAGCAGCTCCACATCCATTGCCAGTGATACTAGCCTAGCTGCACAGTTTGCTGTTGGGGATCTGGTCCAGATATGCAGCGATACAGAGAGGATCAAAGTGCTGCAGCGTGGGCATGGGGAATGGGCAGAAGCTATGCTTCCAGTAAGTGAAGAAATTGATAAATTAGGCACATTATTTTAGATCCCTTAAGGTGTGGAGAAAGATTTACCATTTCTGTGACACAAATCAAAGTGAGTTCATATTGTGGGAACAGTTCATGTGAGAGTAATTAGTAATAAAGGTAGAATTGTTATTTTTTTGTTAATTTAATTTTTTCTTAAATAAACGTAGAATTGTTCAATTCTTTAAATTTTAATTTTGTTTAAATAGAGGTAGAATTGTTTTTAAAAATGTATTTCTTCTTAAGCTCATTTAGATACGACTAGACAGCTCAGTTGAATATATGGGAAGACATTGTTAAGCATTATAAAATTAATGTTTCCTCTTTTAGACACTGGGGAAGATTGGCAGAGTGCAACAGATATATCATGACAATGATCTCAAGGTGGAGGTCTGTGGGACATCATGGACATACAACCCACTGGCCGTGACAAAAGTAGCCTCAGCTGATGGTGCTGCCATTGGCTGTTCCTCCGGAGGTGCGTTTTTCATGCAGAATTAAATGAATATCTCGTGACTAAATGCTTTCTGAATTCTTGTTAATTTTAGTTTGATAAATTTATGGAAATATAATGAAAATAATTTCTTATCAGCGGTGTCCTTAAGAGTATTTAAAATATTAAATACTTTGTCTTTGACTCTTGGCTAATTATGACTTGTGTCTTGATAACTTCGGTTGTTAACAAAGGTTTTTGTGTTTCATCTCAACAATTTGTTCATTCCCCTCCATATCAAACCCCCCCCCTCTCCCCCCACCCCACCCAATCAATATGACCTTGCTAGTTTCTAAGTAAAAGTAAAATTATTAAATAGTATTTCAAAGTAAAAAAGGCAAAACAAACTATCATTAAATATGTCAACAAAAATTAAAATGCACGCCAGAATGAGTAATGCAGAAAAATCTTTTTGATTATAAAACCTCTGATAGCAAAGGTTTTTTACTATTGGCATGCATAATAAAAAAAACAAAACATTTTAGAATTTCAATTAACACAAACTGTAAAAGAAAGTCAATACCCTATCTACATTCACTAAATTTTGGATCACATATATAACTTGGTCTGTCCTTGCTAAGTGTGAGCTTGTAAATTAGATAGTTGATGCTAATAGAGCATTTTCAAAAAACATATTGGTAAGTTTAATAATCCCCGAACATTCTCTAGTAATTAGGATTTCTATAATCAAATGCAGGTTTTTCCCTTTTTAAACTCTGGAGTATTAGAGTTTGTTATGAAGTGTAAAAAAAAAAAAATAGATTTCAAGGGAGACATTTCTGCAGTATGTTTAATAATAAAACTTATGTTTCTTCTATTTTCTCAGAACGATTAAGTGCCCTGTTAAAGAAACTGTTTGAGACCCATGTATCCGGCGATGTCAATGAAGAACTGGTCAAAGCCTCAGCTAACGGAGATGGTGTCAAGGTGGATGAAATTTTGCAAAGACCCGAGTCAGATGTGAGTCTTGCGTAATCATGCTCATGATTCCTTTCTTAACTTTACACGATGCCTAACCAGTGCTCGGATAGAATAATTTGTAAATTTAACAGCAGTTTTAATAGTCAGTTCTTTACGATGTTTGTTACTTTGATTGGTAAATATAGCGGTGGTTTTTAATACATCATTGTTGATGGTGTTTGTGGATTTGATGGTGTTCCTTGACCTTAAATGTCAAGTTCTCATTGCAGGTCAATGGTGTGTTTGCTGGACACACAGCCCTCCAAGCTGCCTCACAGAATGGTCACATTGAAGTGATCAAGGTTCTTATAAAACATGATGTCAATATGGAAGTGGAGGTAACCTATGAGATAATAAAGAATACATAAGTATTTTTTTTTGCCATGCATGTTAAAACTAAGGAGCATTTGTTGTTTTTATTTTTTAAAAAAAATTGATTGCATAGTTTATTATAATAAAGGGTTAATTTTATCAAAATTCCATTGAATCAATAATGTATATTTTTTTTCACAAATTGCTTTAACTCTGAAATTGTTCATAATTTTATGTTATAAAATTCCAAGCTTTAATATGAATACATTTTTGGAGAGAAATTGAATATTTACCTTATGATTTGGTAAACAACACAAAATTTATTACAAATTTAAATAACACATTTTAAAGTTTTACAATAAAGAGATTTTGATCAATTTTCAGGATAAAGATGGGGACAGAGCAGTACACCACGCAGCTTTTGGGGATGAACCAGCTGTTATTGAACTATTACACAGGGGTGGTGCAGACCTGAATGCTCGCAATAAACGAAGACAAACTCCTCTGCATATTGGTGTAAATAAAGGCCACATCGGGGTGGTTCGGTCTCTTCTGGACCTGGGGAGCCACCCTAGTTTACAGGTAAATTAAAAGAAAGACTAACTTATTGTGAAATAATGTCACAAATTATTTTGACTGAAAATCCATCTCTTTAAACTTAGCTTTTGGCACCTAGCACTTCTCTTTAGGTAACAATTTTACAAAAAATGGAATTTCCCTTTTATGGTTACAAATTATCATTTATTTTAATTGATATAGATTGCAGATTAAAAAAAGATTAATAAATAAAAATATCAGTGCAATCAACCAAAGTTTTTAAAAAAAAAATCTTGTCTTTGAATTATTAAAATTTTTTTGCTGTTAAGAGAAAAAAAACAAAGGGCATCCTCAGGTAGTCTCCCCTGAGTTTTTCCCCTTCCTTTCAGGTACCCCCCAAGATAGAAATGAGGCAACTAGATCCTGATTTATTATGAAAACAACACTTTCTTATCTTTCTCCTTTGTTTATGAAACAATATTTTTTCTTTAAATTCTTTTTTTTTTTTTTGGGGTTGAGATTGGAGTTTTAAAAAAAAGACTACCAACTTATAGACTACCAACTTAGAGCATTTAATAAAAAAAAAAAAATGGACACTTGGAGAAATTAGGAGACAAAAACTTGCTTTTTAAGGTTTACATGTTCTTTTTTTTTTTTTTTTTTTTTTTTTTTTTTTTTTTTTTTTTTTTTTTTTTTTTTAAATATTTTTATTTAATCTGCTGACTGTTCAAGTGTCAACAGATGTGATTTGAAAATATGGACACTTGGCTTTTTGTTCCTTTCTGAACAGGAAATAAATTTGGGGAGGGGGATGGGGGGCCTCACAATCTCTTGCATTCAAATAGTTTTAAAATATTTAAAAATAATAAACTTGTTGTTTTTCTTACAATCCCATTTCTGATAAAACAAATACACTTATGTGTATGTGCTCAATTTGTTCGTCAAAACCTTTTTTTTTTCTGCTGCTATGTGTGACATCTAGAGAGACACATCTTTAATCCCATGACAAAAAAACTGACTGCCGTTTCACCAGTTGGATGTTTGAGAGTTTTTTAATTACTCAGCTTTTTTCTTACGGGTAATTTCCCATAGCTGGGAATAATTTCTTACAAATTTAAACCATCCAGCTCTTGGTTGTGAGACGGACAACACAGTGCTATATTAGATTTGATAAATGTAATGAACTAGCAGATACATATTGTTAATAAAATTTTTAAAATATAATTTCCACAAAGGCAATTAGTTTATGCTTTAATATTCACTTTGGTTCCACATCATTTTACTTTAATCTGCAGGACTCGGAAGGGGACACAGCCCTGCACGATGCCATCAGTAAAAAACGGGATGACATGATTGCCCTTCTCCTGGAGCACACGGCCGACATCACCATCACCAACAACAACGGCTTTAATGCCCTTCATCATGCTGCACTCAGGGGTAACCCTAGGTGAGTACAGTTTTTTTTTAATGGCACACCCCATGGGGTATGTATTTCCCAATAGCTTCGCACCATACGTTATCTCAGCATGGCACAGTGAAGAACACCATAGACCAAGTTGGTTGCTGTGATGTGGCACATAAATTATTTTTAAAAGTAATGAGGCTACTTTTTATTCCAACCAATAAATCATCAAAGAGACATGGATGTATTTGAAATGATTCTATCCGTGGATGTGTTTGAAATGAATCTATCCGGTATTTAGAAAATAATAAAAATCATATTTGACACATACGCTTTCTATTTTGACCTCAGTAAATTTGAGTCCAGTTTTAAACAAACCCGAAATGAAGAAAAAAATGTTTCCTAAATTTTTATTTTTTTAAATTTAATAACTAAGAAACAAGTACAGCTGATGTCACCACATCATTGAAGCTAAGATTCATTTTCTCCACCTTGCCATATTGAAACAAACCAACATTTTTTTTTTGAAATACTGGATTGTCTTATTTTCCCCACTCAACAATAGTTTCCAAACTTAATGTTACTGTGGCACATATTGCTGCACAGACACCCCTCCTCCTTGGTTGTTTAAACCAATGCATCCCACTGCTCATTATTTCATAAAATACAATAGGCATAAAGAAACAACAAATTCTACTCGGCCTTTGAACTGGTACAAGCGCCTCTAGGGCTGTGTGCCCTTTGAACTAGTGCAAGCGCCCCCAGGGCTGCTCGCCCTTTGAACTGGTACAAGCGCCTCTAGGGCTGCGTGCCTTTTGAACTGGTACAAGCACCTCTAGGGTTAAGGCTCTTTGAACTGGTACAAGTGCCTCTAGGGCTGCATGCCCTTTGAACTGGTACAAGCTCCTCTAGGGCTGCGTGCCCTTTGAAGTGGTACAAGCACCTCCAGGACTGCATGAACTTTGAACTGGTACAAGCTCCTCTAGGGCTGCATGACCTTTGAACTGGTACAAGCTCCTCTAGGGATGTGTGCCCTTGAACTAAAACAAGCCACTCTAGGGCTGCTGCACTTTGCTTTCAAATACTCTGCAAATGTTTCTTGCTCACCATTAGAAAACTAGTTTATGTACTGTCTCAATAGCTCACGATAGAGTTTTCACTGGTTAAGTGGGTCCCGTATTCAAAAGCTTACTAATCCAGTGTCAAACCAAATGCTGAGACATTTTAATTTTATGTGGTAGGTGCCCAACACATTAATTTTAAAAACTTGATTGAAAATATAGACAGAGAATGGAATTAATCATACATTTACATAAAAGAAAATTCTTTTTGAATTTTTATAGTGGACATGTCCTTTTCCTTTATAAATATACATTTTTCACACGCACAGAAATATTTGTTTTTTTTGGGATAAATTTAAAGACTTTTTTTGGTTCAGGGAAATGTTTAGAAATTTCCTGTTACACATTTCCCTGTTTCTTAGTTCCTTGTTATGATGGTAAATAATTAACAGACCCTGTATAGATGGAACATTTCTGCAATTGCCCTAGATAATGAAACAATACAGTGTTTCTGGCAATGTCTGGTGGAGCTATTGGGAAACAATAAAATAACAATTCTGCTGTCAGCTTTTCATGATAGTCATTGTGTACCATCATCTTTTTTTAAGACAGAACCTCTCTATGCTAACTGTCCTTATATATTTATATTGTGTTCTTGTGCCATCTCGTCTTCTGCAAGGTAAAGTATTGTAATTGTATCATTTCAAAGGGAGCATTTCTTTTTCTTCATTAAAAAATTCATTTAAATAATATGTCTGTCATAGCAACATCAAAAAAATTGTCCCTAAGTGTCACTAACAGAAAAAATTGTCCCTAAGTGTCACTAACTGCTCTCTGTAACAAAACAACCCCCCTCCCCCCCCCACCTCTTCCACCAACTTATGCATCATAAGGTTACAAAAAGTTGAGTTTGACCATCTATCTTAGAAAAAGTGTTTTTTTTTTTATGAAAAGAGATCACTATGGTAAAGAGAAGAGCTTGTTTTCAAAACACTGTATCCACCATTTTTTAAAAAAAAGAAAGAAGAAAAAACCGTACCTTCTTGTAGAGCAAACCAGGTTCCTTGAGGACATGGTAAAGATTATTTACAAGACACATGATATTCCTATTTTAGTCTTGTCTAAAAATGATTTATTTTCTAAAGATGGCAGGTAATATTTTGTCAAATGTTGAATATCTCAGAACCCCCCAAAAATGGATACACAGCATTTTGAAAATCAGCTCATCTAAATATAGATTGTCAATGGGATTGTGCCAATATTTAAACATACACCTGTCTCTATGTCTGTCATTGTCTCACATTCCAACACTCTCTGTGTTAATGTGTTACAGTAATTTCTGCTGGTTAACAAGCTCCAATCTTTTACTGTTACATTCCAACAATCTCTGTATTAATGTGTTACAGTAATTTCTTTTATTTAACAAGTTCCAATCTTTTACTGTTACATTCCAACATTCTCTGTGTTAATGTATTACAGTGATTTCTTTTATTTAACAAGTTCCAATCTTTTACTGTTACATTCCAACAATCTCTGTATTAATGTGTTACAGTAATTTCTTTTATTTAACAAGTTCCAATCTTTTACTGTTACATTCCAACATTCTCTGTGTTAATGTATTACAGTGATTTCTTTTATTTAACAAGTTCCAATCTTTTACTGTTACATTCCAACATTCTCTGTGTTAATGTATTACAGTGATTTCTTTTATTTAACAAGTTCCAATCTTTTACTGTTACATTCCAACATTCTCTGTGTTAATGTATTACAGTGATTTCTTTTATTTAACAAGTTCCAATCTTTTACTGTTACATTCCAACATTCCCTGTGTTAATGTAATAAAATGATTTCTTTTATTTAACAAGTACATTCCAACATTCTCTGTGTTAATGTATTACAGTAATTTCTGTTAGTTAACAAGCTCCAATCTTTCACTGTTACATTCCAACATTCTCTATGTTAATGTATTACGGTAATTTCTCTTTCCTCACCAGCTCTAATCTTTCACTGACATTTATCAGAAACTTTATTACCTTGAAAGCTTTAAAGTAACTTAGATTCAATTTTTTTTTCCCTTACATTTTTGTTGCTTTGTAACTTTTTTTTGGGGGGGGGGTTAAGTTTACCATTTTCTTAGAGCAACAAGTTAAACATTGCGTTGAACTAGGCACATTTAACAATGCTCACACAGTTACTTGCGAGGTAGAAGCTACAAGTTAAACATTGCGTTGAACTAGGTACATTTAACAATGCTCACACAGTTACCTGCAACTTCATGTTTTCTCTTTCCAAAGTTAATGAATTTCTTTTAAAAAAATAATTATATATGCTCTAAATAATGTGATATTTTTTAAATGTTATATACATCCATTATTCACCCATTACCACTGGCAATTCTTTCTTCTGTCCTTTTAATTATATTATACATTTGCTTTCACTAAGTATAAGGTAAGGGACATTTTAATGGATCCTATTTAAGGTATATATTGGCTGATTCCTATAGATCCCCCTGCATACATAGGAGTCAGAATGATCAATACATTGATCGTGGGCTCTTAATATACAGAGGATAGAAGAATCAAGCAATACCTTCAGTGAATATTATTTTATCATTATCGTCATCAGTGGCTCAACAGCCCATGTAGGGCCCTGGCCTGCTTCATATTATTTTAGATATACCCTTTTAGTGAAGTCTATGAAATATTTTATTTTAGCGAAACTTTTGATAACATTACATTTTCTTTTTTACTCCAATTGCTACATATGCGAGAAGTGGGCGGCAATATTGTTATTTTTTATTTTGATTTTTATGGCTAACGTTGTCTGAAATGAATCGTCACATTTTATTTCACACGAGGCTATACCATTGCCAATTCTGTCTGATTTCACATTAATTGTGTATGTGGCTCGGGATGTGTGGTGGAGACTGAGCTGCAGCGTGGGCCCTGCAACACCCTCGGCTGCAGGGGGGGGGGGGGCTCGGATATTTAAGGGGTCCAAAGTTTTGGTGGGGGGAAAGAAGTTTTTTTAAT
>CAXITT010000088.1:421724-435620 GCA_964033795.1 Lymnaea stagnalis | reverse complement strand
TATATATATATATATATATATATATAGAGAGAGAGAGAGAGAGAGATTGGAAATGTTTGTGCATATTTGGTTTGTAAGGAAGAAAGAGATAGTGATAGAGAGTAGTGTGTAGGGATATATATATATATATATATATATATATATATATATATATATATACATATATATATTAACATATATATATATACATATATATATACTTATAGAGTGAGATAGAGGGTGTGAGAGAGGTGAGTGAGCGAGAGGGAAAGTAATTGAGAGAGAGAGATTTGCCGGTCAAGAAAGAAAGTGTTAACGTATGAAAGGGAAGAATGAGATAGGGATATAGAGTAGTGTGTGAGGGAGAGAGAGATAGGATTGTATATATATATGTTAAGGCATAAAATGGAAAATGGACGCTAACGCCGAAAAAAAAAATGTAGGTCGTTTGGTCAATGTTCGACTTTCGGTGAATGAAAAGGGAACGTGCTGAGATATGAACTCGTGAATAAACGACGCGGAGAAATGAAGACAATAATGACAGCGCCTCGCGTCGGTGTCGCAGAATGCGCCAAGGGAAGCTTATGCTGACAATTACCGGTCACGTTAAACCCTGGTCAAGATTACAGTTTTCCAATAAAGGCTTAAACCGGAGACGGCTGTGCGTCAACATTTGCGGCTTCGGTCAGACCTCGTCCGACATCGTTGTACGGGGCTCCCTGGCTGAGAAAACCAGCCCCGAGAGATCAATTCGGCCTGTGGTGATGGCGGCGGCCCCTGTACCACCTTAGAGAAACACACATTCTTTTTTTTTTCCTTCCAGAAGATGGTTGGCTTCACGTCAAGTGTCGTGAGAAGGTCACACGAGAACACATATCTATCGAAGATAGGTATCATTTTAACACATTCTTTGAAAAGTGCGTACTCCGTTTCAATAATTAATTCCTAGACGGTATGATCAAGTGCGTAACGTTGATCAAGCCTTATGACTGTGTCTAATCCCTTCTCCAGAATGTCTGCCTACATTTAAATATATTTACACCCCCCCCCCACCCCCATAACGCACACTCCACCTCGCCCCAGGATTTCTGATATAAAAATTGAATGGCCTTAAATGAAACAAAAGTTATTACCTTAAAGCTTTTACTTGGCGATGCTTAAGGCTTAACCCAAACTAAACACCGCGACTCCTTTCTTATAAGTACGAAGAATTACACATTCCTCACAAGAAGAAAATGAGGCCAAACAAAACAAACGCGGCTTATAATTAACATGTTAATTTACTAGTACCTGGCATGAAATTCCTCGACAGTGGTCACTGGAAGGTCATACAGGACCAACGTTTTGAGATGCACCGGCTGCGATCGCCGAACACCCGAGCGCCTACAGAAGTTAGAGAGTATGAGAATATTTTTAATCTACGATTGCGTGATATACTGGATAAAAGTGGCTGTTGTACAACATTCGGTGGTCGTTAGTTCAGTTTTCTGCTGACACAGTTGTGCTGGTTGCCTGTAGCCGAACACTGGGTCAGCATGCAATGTGCACATTGTAACCTACTTATCTGGGCTTGTTTATCGTGCCATTTGGGCCTGGGGCGGGGGAAAAAAAACCAACAAGAGTAACGTATAGCTTCGAGGCGTATAGCTTCATCAAAGCCATCTGGGTTCTGTCAGAATCTTAGCAGGGCGAACAGCACGCTGATAAATAACATGGGGACTTGCAACGTGCAAGACATTAAGTGGGTGCCGTCGTATATGTCGGGGTTTACTTCGTCGCAGAAGCTGTTGAGAAAATACAGACAGATTTTTAAAATGATGTGTGAATAATGTCAACATGCAGAAACTTATAAGACGGGTCGGTGAGATTCCCATTGATATTGCACATGGTTGGCCAGATCAAATCCTGAGAGTAGGAATCTAGGAACTTCATTCTGAACCAATGAGAAGTTGTTGGTTAGTTCAAATCTAGAGAATCAAAAGCTATGAACTTTATTCTGAATCAATGGGAAGAAGGGGAAAAAAAAAAAAGAAGCACTTTTAAAGTAAATTAAGCCAACACGAAAGAGCTGCGCTGTGGGATTTAGATCTAACATGATTTCAAACACTGTACAATGCTTTCATTTGTTGATGGTGACAACGCCCCAGTGGTGTTAACGTAAACCACATGTGGCAGACGCGGGATGTGAGAATATGACGTCATTTCCTCTCACACCCCGCTCGCCCTGCCGCCTATCGGTCACATGATCAAGGGGGCTCAACTCCGAATTTCGGTTTCCAGCTTGGTCAGTTTTATCGTACAATAAATACTGAAGCTGTCTCGAAATCGGTTGGCCACTTTGCACGCCTTGATATCTGGGCACGTTTTAGTCACGTAAGGATGAATGAAACATGTATGGACAATTCTTTAGTGTTAGGGTACAATCAAACCTGAAGCCTTTAGAACAAATAGCCTCGAACCAACCTTGTCATGCAATATTCTTAAAACCACAACCATCATTGTAAAGGAGACCATGTAGAAAAAAAAATCTATGCTTGAAGAAACCACTGACAATGACGATCAACACGATTGTGTGCAAGATCTTTCATGTTCCTAAACGTATGGGGCAATATGAAAACTAAAAATGGAAATGGTTTTAATTTTAAAAAACCCATTATATTCCACTGTCGACCCGTTACCCTTACTCAATATAAACCACAAATTAAATCCTATTCGCTAAATCATAGCTTCAACTCAAATGTGTATGGCTTTTTTTTTTTTGGTTCTAGTTTAAGAGATACCATATAAAAATGTGCACACCAAAATAGAATACACAAAATAACAAGTACCCATTGCAAAATCTGAACTTCTCTTTTTATGTTTTAAATTTGAACTGAAACGAAAAACTCCAACTTTCCATCTTGCCACAAAAGCACAAACTAGAAACTTCTAGATTCCTCGCAGAGCACGGCTATGCACCACAATGTCCACTGAACATCTCAGAACCAAAAAAAAAAATGTCAGGAAAATGTATACAGCACAGCGGACAGTGAGATTAGCAATGTGAGGGCGGGTTCATCCATGCGCATCTAGTGTTACGATCGTGAGGTGAAAAGTAGACCTGAAAGGAAACTAAACAGACAGACAAAAGACAACGCTACAAAGTCTTCTCAAAGAATATTTTTTAAAAATCATACCCACAAAAAAAACAACAACAACAACAACAAAAAAAACAACAAAAAAGAAAAACAAGACAAAAGCCCACTGACGATGAATGTACCAGTGTAGAATACTTAAAACTCGTTTGGTGTTCCGTCTCTGGTAGCGTTAGTCCCTTCGAAACCTTAAAAAATACTTGGAGGAATAATTCCACAGAGTCAAATAACTCTCAGGATATAACAGAATGATCTTGTTCAACAAACATTTCTTGATGGTCCTGTTGCTGCTTAAGTTAGACGCACGATACATACTTCTTTACATTCCATAGATTGCGTGTAATATGGGATAGCAAAGAAGTATGTTCTGTGCGCTAACAAGATTCGGTCTTGGCCCCCAGCGCGTGTTTGTCAGGGTAGATCTCCTCGGCCGTTCCGTTATGAAGCCGCAGTAATTTGCTCACTCACATCACCGCCTTGTCCGTATAGTGAAACAGTGTTGAAGAAGACCTACTCAGTCTGAAGGAGGTGGGGAGAAGAAAAAAAAAATAATAAAGAGAAACTCAAACTGGTACAAGCCGGTTCTCGCCCTGCTATCTCGTCGCTTTGCGGTCGTTGTCTTTCGCCGGGGCTTTTTCTCGTTCCGAAATACCGATCTCAGACGCCCTCTAATGATTAAAACCTGCGCCCCCTTGTTTTAACAGAAAAATCTTAACACGAAGAGAAGCCAACGGGTAAAAATCCTTTGGTTCCGTGTTGCGCGTGGGTCCCTGCCTGGTGGTGAAAAGAAGCGTCCCGGCAGCGGTAGCATCAGCTGTAGCAGTGCAAGGCGGCAGCCCACTGGAAGCGGTGTAAGAAAAAGAAAAGAGGACAGGGCGGCGTGCCTCCGCGTTTTTCGAGAGTCGTGGCCGTTTCGGATACTTTTACCTATTTCAGACTGCAGGCTCCGGCTTGCTCAGAGGGGACTCCTGGCACCTTCCACCAATCGTGGACCAGGTAGGAATATCTTGGACCAATCCGGACCCGCCAGAGAATCTTTACCACTCATCTCCATGGCATGGTAAATGGATCAACGGGCTCCGTGGAAAACGGGGGGGGGGGTAGGGGGTACATTTTACATGTGGCATGCGTCTGCATCTACTTAAGAGTTAACTTCCCTTAAATTCAAACACAGAGTTTATATACGTGGCAACGTCCCGTGAGTTTACTCACCCCCCCCACCTGCACCCCCTCTCGCCCCTCCACCCCCAATCTTATCCTCAACTTTTCTACCATTTGGAGAAAAAAAAAATCTTGGAAAGATTAATTCTAAATAATGACATTTCCATAAGGAAGAGGATAAGCACACCCATCCTCTACTCCCTCTCCTCCCAAATCATCACTGTTACCCTCACAACCCTGTCGGGTTTAGGGTGTAGCCTCCCAATACACCAAGATAAAAGAAAGAGTAAAAAAAGAAAAAAAGGTAAGGAATAAAATCCAAGCCAACTCCACTGAGAGCCCCCGACGAGTGCGTTGCTTAGAATAGAATGTGTAGCGCTTTCCAGGCTCTGAACTCTGAACCCCCGGTACTATCAGGGCCTGGGATGTTGCCCCCGTGCCCTCGCGTTATCATTACCCCCAGTCAGTTGTGGAGGGGTGCCAGCCTGGGCCTTTTCTCCTTAATGAATGCCTCGAGAGCCGCTACAAATGAGCAGGGCAGGTCGTCCAATCTGTGGAAGAGAATAAGTAGGGGAAATAAAAAAAACCAGGGAGATGATACCGTTCGGTTATTCAGATACGTTTAGTAAAGACAGATCTCATTCATGTTTTAAATCTTCGCCCAGGCCCTATCGCGGTCTGCCGTTTAGGTTCGAGGATAATTCTAATGTTGTGAATTGAAATCATGTTTCGTTTTTTTTTTTTTTTTTTGCGTTGGTATAAATTGAATTAAACGCCAAGAAATGCGTACGAATATATCCGGCTAATGTGTTGTTGACGTGCTGCCGCTCTCACATAGTTGCCCATGCTTCCTACCACCGAGGGAGAAAATAAGCGAGGGTCTGCTCACCGGGGCTGGAGGGTTCGTAAAAGCGTTCAAAGGTTGTAAACCCTTGGCTGACAATCAGTAAAGTTGAGATTGGTCACGTTTGAAAGGAAACGTCAAAGGCGAAGCTTGGCAGTGTATTTTAAATACATACACCGCTCGACCTTATTGAACTATTGCCTCTTGTGGATAACAATGCATTTATAATACATTAAAAGGGATAAAATACCCACTAACTTTAACGCTTAGAGCCTCCTTAGTATCACAATGAAAGTGTACGGTAGTATTGAATACTGATTCTTATATTAGTATAGTTGTGTCAATAAGAATCGAAGTCATAGAATAAGGGAACTGCTTTAAAAAATAGATTTGAAAATTTAAAAAAAAAAAAAAAAAAAAAAATTAAAAAGGAATATCAATTATTTTTTTTTTTTTAATTTTTTTTTTTTCAAATGAGCTGGTTAATTTTAAGCGGTTGTATTTCATTATTGAATATTCATTCACAGATCGCATATTCATGAAAATTTGAAACTGGTGTGAAGTTTTTGGGGTATGGGGATTATTCATATCGATGAGTAAGGCGGCGAGGCCTACATCTCGAGTTACTTTTATTTCTATTTATCAACATTTGAAAATACAATCTTTTGGGAAGATTTGTTTCTTTCCCCCCAAAAGCTGTGGCTGGAATTCGTACAGACTCCTCACTCACGCTAATTGCTCTGACGCAACCACTGACCCCTTGTGAAACGCTTCCATCTTCTGTTATCATGATGGGCAAGCGTTCAACTTTCGCATATAGTAGTAGCATTTAGGACAACATCCGTCCATACCCAAGGGGGGGGGGGTTCACCATCTGCCCGACAAAAATCATCATCACCTCCCCCCCCCCACGCACGCCCCCCCTCTTTCACCCCTCCTGCCCCCCCCCCCCCCCCTCCCCCCCCCTTTCGCCCCCCCCCCCCCCCCCCCCCCCAGGCATCCCCGGGACGGGGTCCCGCCGGCCAGGTAGGGGGGGGGGTGTCATGGGGGAGTCCCTTCCCCTGACTAACAAGCAGTCGCACGGTGTCACTAATTACATCCCCTTAGGCTTCGGGTGAGGTTAATTGACATTGCATCGGTTACCGGTGGGTTGCGATGACGCCATCGACCTACCGAATGGTCTCGAGGCACAGCAGGGCGTCTCCGATACCACGCGTAAGTTCCACGGTCCGACTGGTCAGCCGTATCGAAAGTCTGATGAGTCACGGGATAAATCCTCGTCTGGAACTGTTTACTGCTCGCTCCCGGTGACTTTTGATCTTCTCGCACACATCGGCGCTAATGGATTCTCCCGCGCGCTCAACGCTGTGGTAGGACTGGATGTGTATCTTTTGATGTTGGGTGAGACGTGCCACCGCAGCCACGGTCCAACTAAAGAATTATTGCAGAAATTGCATTGCGTATTGAGTCAGAGTAGTCCACCAAATCCATGCACAGATTTAAAGCGAGCCATTTCCGGAAGTCCAAGTTAAACCAATAACACGGTGATAGAAAGAATTGCTCAAACCACCAATTAAAACACTCATCCAACTGGAAAGTCTGCTGACTGCTGAAATAAATCAAATGATAAGCTATTAATTTCAAGTATTATCGCAAAATAAATCGAACTGTTACAAATTTTAAGATCAATTTAGAAATAAAAATATCTTGTCAAACTAAACAGAATAATTTTTTTCTGATTCGAATTCTATTATCTAGGAACCCCCACCATCCGTTCCAAAACCATCTATGTTGTTCCCCCCCCTCCCCCAACCATATCATCTGCATTCCCCAATCCCTACCAGCTGCCCAAAGATCAAATGACGGCATTGATGAGAGTGACTGTTGTTCCCACCAATTAGTTAATTTAGCTGTTGCCAGCGTCCCTTAGAGGCGATTGGTGTTAATATTGAATGAGACCGTCGGCTACTTAAAACGTGACTTGAATTGGTTATTTTTATTTTTTTTATTTTATAAACCATTGATTGTACGACTGGCCCATTGTTGTAGGTCTGCACGCAACTTGGATGCTATGGAGGCCCCTATGTTAAAGACGAACTATCAATTTGATGTCGTAAAGACCCGTGCTATATAAAAACGTTAACTGTAAACGGCTATACAGCTTTGGGGCAGTGAAAGAACATAACCCTAAATATTGCGGCTGCTGTTCAGTTGTCCGTAATACCCCCCCCCCCCCCCTAAAAAAAAAAAATTAGTTGCAGGGACGTCAGACAAGACTTCTACCAAATAAGTCATACACGCCATTTTAAAGAGAAATCCCAATAAATTTTATTACAGCAAATAGAAAGTAAGACGTACGATAATGTTTAGTTCTTCTTAAGAATGAGCACTGGTCTCAGCTTTAAGCTAAACCGTTCTTCTTAAGAATGAGCACTGGTCACAGCTTTAAGGAAACCGTCTGTTGGTAGTCATTGAAAGTATGAAAGACGTCTGAAGGTATTAGCTATCAAATTTCGTAAAAAATTTGGTGATAAAATAACGTATTATTCCCCCGTAAAGTAATTGAATTTAATTTGTAAAACGAAAGAACGTTTGAGTTGGTCAAGAACACAAAAAAAAAAAAAAAAAAAAAAAAAAAAAAAAAAAAAAAAAAAAAAAAAAAAAAAAAAAAAAAAAAAAAAAAAAAAAAAAAAATTGATAGGTATTCAATAAGAGATTGGAGATAATCAGCTTCCGATCAAGAACCCAAATGCCGCAAAGTTAAGTAACCCAAGCCCAATGTTGCGTCATCACGTCTGCTACTTGTTAGGCCGGTTCATTTTAACGTCACAAAGATAGAACGCGGTACTTAGCCTTGGAATTAGTGTCCCGAAAAAAGTGCATCAGCTATTCCGCAATGCATCACAAAGTATAAGTGTGCGAAATCGTTTTACATACGGCAAATGAATGAAATAGTGAAACAAGGTATGTGGAAGCTTGAAATAAGGTAACAGGACAAAAAACAAGGACGTTTCGGCATAAAGCCTTCCTCAGCCAACAAAAGAAATGAAAATATAACAAAGAAAAGAGCACAGTAGACAACTCAAGCATGAATACTGCTTGATTTACTACCTCGGTCACGCGATACACAGTTTGGAGGGGGGATGTGCGGTTTCAAAGTTCTACCTGGCTGTCCGACCCACACCACGCTATCAACTTTCGCCAAGTGTATACCTTGTTACTTAATACACCTCATCCAATCAATAAACGGCTGTATCAAGATGGTCTTATTCACACACCCACGGGAAATCAAGGATTTAATCAAGGCGGGGGATTGTTGTTGTTGTTTTCTTTTTGTAATCGAGAGATGTACATTTCAATAATAACTTGACAGATACAAATAAAGTCAGCCAACAGGCAGTGATGCACACACAGGCATTTGATTCCAAAATAATGACAATGTGGTATCGGAACAAAAGCAGGAACAGCCACATAACCGAATTATGCCAACAGCCAGATAAGAAGGGGAAAAATTGGAATAAAACCATTCTAAATATGTCTATAAAAATATATCTTGGTGTTAACTGGCAATGAAGACAAAAGTCAAAATCCTACATACTATATCTAAATGACCAAACATAGTTTATACTTCTCTTTTTTTTTTTTCTTTTTCTTCTAATTTTTAATAAGTTTTTTTTTTTTTTTTTCTTTCTCTTGACTTTTTTTTTTTTTTTTTAATTTTTAATAAGTTTTTTTTTTTTCGTTTCGTTCGCATGACTTTATACTTAACATGAGAACCAAATCTACGGCATGCGAGGAGCTATCTCCCTCCCCCCCACTCCCCCCCCCAAAAAAAAAACAACAACAAAAAACAAAAAACACCCTCTTTCCTTTTAAATACCACATACTCACACGCTAACTCCTGACTCACTCAATGCTTGCTTGTGTGCATTTCTTGCTTCAGAACTCTCACCTTTCGTTTAAAGACTTTTAGTTTGTGTCGGTTCTCATAATAGAAACAACAAAGGCAGGTGGTGGGGGTAACAATCCGATTCCTTTGATTACGTGATGATCACACCGGAACCTGAGTCTCCGAGTGCGGTCTTCTTTAGAACGCGTTCTTTTCTTTGCCTCCCATGCACTCCTCTAAAAGATTAGATAACCAAAAAAAAAACAAAAAAACAACTTGCTTCAAAAGTTGGGACTGGAGGCGAAATCAAAGTGAAGTGGATCGCACGGAGAGGAATACCGAAACATGGCACCGGCTTGTTCGAATTCGCATTTTGATCTCTACACGACCTCACGTGCGCGTTAATTTATACCTGCCTTTACAGAAACATGCCCCCCCTCCCCCCTGGGGGCGCGGGGGGGGGGCGCTCAGAAATACGGCAAAGATTTTTTAGATAATTAATAAACGTGTACCAGCGAGGGTCTAGTTTACTCGTATTGCGACAGTCCGGTTGCAAGCGCCCAGGAAAACTTCTTTGGATGAAATCAGAGAGACCGTCAACAAGTACCTGACCGTGAAGGTGGTGAGTTATTGGAAAGACGAAGCCGACCGAAGAATTGAGTGTCAATACTTATTTCAGGGCATTCGACGGACAGGGGTAGATTTAAAAAGTTAGGAACTTCCGGTTTTATTCCCTTCCTTTCCTTTTATGATCGGAAGGCGGAGATTCGGGTCAGAGCGTGGAGACTAATTAATGAAATAGGCGGTTGGACCAAATGGCAGCCGCACTGTTTGTCATATCATAATTGTCAAGGGACGAATAGGTTTTGTCATGTCTAAGAACGGAAAACATCGCATCGCTTGATGTAATGCTACTATTTTTAGACAAGGTTTTCGTAAAACATGGCTGCTAATAATGTCTATAAATATACTGTTGAAAGACATTATTAGAAGCCATGTTTCTCCCCCAGTAATAATTTGTAAAACTTTTCTATCTAGGTTAGGACCAATTTAGCTGACTTGCATTAACGTAGAACAGCTGTTGAGAGAGTTTGGCCCACCGGAATACTCGAACGTTTTATCATATCTTCCCGCCATTTAATGCGATTTGTCCATACTTAATGCCAGGGTGTTCTTTTAATAGATTTCCGCGATTAATTGACCCGCCCCCCCTTTTTTAAAAAAAAATTATATTAAATTGCATAACCGTCAACATTTTGTATCAGTGATATGCCTATGCTTGACTCTGAACCCCAGGGTGGTTAGGCTGACATGTTGATCGTAGGCGAATTGAGACCCGGGAGATGACATTTGAGGGAGGGGAGGAGTCGCCTCAGCAATGAGATAATTTTCTACTATGCATATTGGTAAATTTAAAAAAAAAGGGGGTCGAGGCAACAACCGGTGTGTTGCATTACTTGAACAAAGCTCGGATTCAAACCATAATCATCACATGCCAATGCAGCGTCATGCTAACGATTGACAGGGGATGTCGGGATAGGATGTCGCCGACTTCCGTTTCATTTGACTATGGCGAAGGGATGGATTAACCGGGAGGCACGTGCGGTAATTCCTGCTGAAACGTCATAGCTGTCCCTTGGTGGCAGTTCGTGGAGCGCTAATGTTTTCCCAACAGAACTAGACATCGCTTTCCGTTGGTTTGCTACACCTGGTACCAAGAGTCGGTTGTTTGTGTAAGCTTCTGAAAGATCAGGTGGTTGGACTAGAGCTTAAACCATCCAGACATGGGTGGTATTTTTCTAAAGCCTCCAACTGCGGGATATCTCCAGAGCAACATGATACACATTAGTGAAATAGACCATGCGTATTCAGACAAGTTATAAAAAAACTCAAATCTAGAGGTACAATTGTGATTATTGTAATTTTTTTTTTTTGGAGGTGTGGGTCTAGCCAGATGGGGTATGTGGGCAACCAAGGCGGCCCGACCCCATCACCATTGAATTTTCCATTGCCTCTACTCACCCTTGCAACCTCGCCCATGATAACCCTGTGAGAGGAACCACACCGCGTGAGCATAAAACAAAGACCGCGTGACGAAGTCTTCAATTTGAGATACACTTGCCTATTTGTGAGTCGTCGTCCCCCCTCCCGCTTCCTTACTTTTTTTGTGGTATGTTTTTTTTTTCTCTCTCCCTCCCCTCCCTGTACACAACACCCCAGCCATCTCTGCAGACGACCAAGTCCTCACATCTCTATGTTGTAGCCAATTTCCGGCAGATCTGCGGAATGTCAACCAGCCAGCGACGTTCATCATCGAAACGGAGAAAAGTCACGGAAGGCCACGAGCACGCGACGCCGTAAACGTGTTCCTCGACGGCAGCTCAAGTTGTCAGCAGGACTTGCTGCTGCTGCTGGTGCTGGTGGTGGGCCGCTCGCCCTCCTTCGGCAATGAGATTTTAATTGAGCACTTTAGTCATGACGTATAGCTCCAGCCAGCAGTATCAGTGGAATGAACAATGAAGGTATTAAAAAAAAAAAAAGAGGAGGTGGGTTTGGACTGAGGGATAGAATAAAGCCTCTGGCGGTTATAAATAAATTTATCAACCCGCGCTTGAAGCATGACGCAGAGATGCAACTGTTGCCTGATCAGTGTCACCAACCATAGATTCCGATGCTGTTGGCTTAATCGTTAAGAGCTATGGTGAAAAGTTGGTTATTTGTTTGTCTGTTTTTGTGTGTGTGTTTTTTTTTTTTTTTTGTTGTTGTTGTAAAAGTCTCATAGCCTTGATAAATATTAGTCTGAATTTTTTTTTTTTTTTTCGGGTTAGTCAAATTGGACGTTTGGGGATTCAGATACGTCCCTACGAGTGTGTCATGTCAGCTATGTGTGTACTTCAGACTTAACGAGATTTATATCTGCAATAGATAATAATTCATGGGTCGAATTTAAGTGCCAAGTGGCAGGGGTCCCTGATGTCAAGTCGGTTCAAAGGGGTACTTCCCCTATCCCACCCCAGGCTTGGTAGGGGCAGTTCATTTTGGGAGCGCTATTGGCGCACCAACACTACCTCTAACTGTATCTTACCCTCCCCCCTCCCACCCCAACCTAGTTTTTTTCTGATGCCGACATCTCCCCCCTCCACCCCCCCCCCCCGCCCGGCCTACAGGTTGCACCGAAGGCATTGTATAAAAAGAGATAATTGTGCCCTTGCCAGATATTCACAGACGATAACCGGTGGGGAGGATGCCAGAGTGAAGCCGACGCTTTAGCGCAAAAAAACCCCAACAGAATTGTTTACTTGTAGGACAATTTCTCTGTTTACTGACGGTAGATTTCATTAATAGCCAGCATTGAAGCCGNAAAAATTTTGGCGCCCTATGTGCCGATGTTCGAACACAGTGTGGCCCTTTATCCCCATGTGCGGTTTTACGCTTGTTTTGTGCGAGTCTCTATCGTATTCGGTGACCAGGAGTAGCGGTGTATCCGTTTTTTTGGTCACTTGCGACTTCGAAGGGGCGTTGTTATTAACAGCTGCTAGCCTCAAATTAAATTAATGGAGAGAGAAAAAAAATAATTCTCATGTTATTAGTGGGACGTATTTCTAATAACTTTCTTGTGCACTAATTTGGTTTTTGGCCGCCTCTCTCTCTCCCCCCCCCCACCCCCGGGTCTCACTGGGTAAAATTCGACTGTTCTGAGGAAAGTCAATTTCTAGGAAAAAATGTTCACAAATAAAAATGCAGCTGAGTAACGTAGTCGCTTATTTTGGATTATGATGGCGTGCCAAAACTCTCCACACTCACTGCCGTTCTAGCTGACCCGATAGTGTTCACAATTGGACGTTTGTGGTTTTTTCAAATGAGAAGCGATATTTTTAACAAAATTGTAATTATCTAACGAGAAACAATAAAATAAAATAGCAATACTTCGCAGCTTTAAAAAAAAGTTACCAGATGCCCTAAGGCAGCGGTTCTCAAACTGTGGGTCGCTACCCCAGTAGGGGTCGATTGGGGGTCGCATAAGACCATCGGAAAACACATATTTATGAAATAGCAGCGAAAATAATTTTATAGTTGGGGGGTCGCCACATCATGGGGACCTGTCTTAAAGGGTCGCGGCATTAGGAAGGTCCCGAACCACTGTTCTAAGGGGAATGCCGTAAGTCGAATGTCCTACAGTTCTGACTCTCACGGACTGGCATTTTGCACTGCCCCCTCGTTCTAGCCAAAGCCCGTGTCCCGAATCGAAATTCTGAAGGCATCTGATGTAAATGTATTCCCCGGCCTTATCCCAGAACCCACCACAATCCACACCGTCTCCATCTGTGCTCGCTGTAGCAGACGCCCGACCGGAAATCGACACGCATTGAGCGTTATAATTCAGGGGGAGGCAATGCTAATAATGGTGGCACCGAGTTCTCCTCATGGAACACCATCAGTCTTCATTCGAGACGAAATATAGGCAATGTGATCTGTCCAGGGGGTTTGCCATAGCCACGTCAGCTGGGTCTTTTTTTTTTTTTGTGGTGATACTCATCCACACCCCACGCCACCCCCAACTCACCCCGCACCCACCTCCCCCGCAACATCTATATTGCAGACCTGTTGACTCTTACGATTTTTTCGTACAATGTACGCTTTTGAGGTGTATAAATTATATATACTGTATGTTTATTTTTTACTATTAAGATATTGTTTTTGAACGCTTTTAAGATGACATTGTACGATTTCCAGAGTTAGAAGGTAAACAGGTCTGACATTGTCTTTATGGGGCGCTTCCAAAGTCATAGCTACGCATTGTCAAATTACTAATTAATCGCCTCATATTCTTGAGATAGATGGTTTATATAACAATATATATATATATATATATATATATATATATATAT
>CAXITT010000088.1:392987-410832 GCA_964033795.1 Lymnaea stagnalis | reverse complement strand
AAAATTAAAAAAAAAAAAAAAAAAAAAAAAAAAAAAAGGTAGTTTTAATTTTTTTAAGATGAGCGCGAATGGTATGTGTCTTAAAGCTAATCTCAGTTTTTGAAAACTTCGATCGAATACGCTCAAAAAGTTATAGGTCGTACCGCTAAACTCACACTTCGCCGATCTCACTGTCCGGGAATATCGGCTGTTGAGGGAAAGAAAATGCTGACGGTTGCTCATTGCGTCAACCTTGACCCTTGGAGGTGCCATCCCGTCATGAGAAGATTTTTTGGTTCTTTTTTAAAAACTTTATTTGCCAGGCTTCGATTTCACTGTACACATTTCTCTCTACCAATGTCGGACTCCTCTTTACGACCATCGTTTGGACTCTTTTTGATTCCCGAGTGTGGGGGACAGGTTGGGGGGGGGGGGCGGGTCCTCGCATCAATGTGACCAATACACACACAAACACACACACAAACACACACACGCGACAAATCGTTTTCTCCCGAAAACTTGCTCTTCTTCAAATTGCTGTGCGCTCCCAACTCCCCACGGCCCCGATGACAACTCAGCGGAATTACGGCCAGGGAACACCGTGGAAATGGCCCGTACGCCCGGCGTGCCAAAGTAATCTTGGTAATGGCCGAGTGGAGGGGTGACCGTGGAGGATAAGGCCTGGATCGCTAACGTTAACTGAACTATTCAAAATAAAATAACAATAACGATAATAAAAATCCAACAGTAATAATTAAATAACGAAACTCAATGTTAATGTGTCATTTGAAGTTGTTACGACCTGAATGATCCCGGTGAAATTAGGGTACCCGGGCCTATCGACCCGGTGAAAGTAAAAATAAGGAGTAGAGGAGCATAGCTATTTAAATACATCTAAAGATGGAGTGGTTCTATGTTGGGTGGGGCGTGGCTGGTTTAAGCGTGGTCTGAATTCCTAATTCTTCACATCACCGCTAAAGTTAATTATATTGGAGTATGGAGTTTTCACATGGACATTAGAATACACTTTTTTTGTCCCTTTACAATTTGATATCGTGTTGCAGATGGTAAAAACGTTGATATCGTGTTGCAGATGGTAAAAACATTGATATCGTGTTGCAGATGGTAAAAACATTGATATCGTGTTGCAGATGGTAAAAACGTTGATATCGTGTTGCAGATGGTAAAAACGTTGATATCGTGTTGCAGATGGTAAAAACTTTGATATCGTGTTGCAGATGGTAAAAACTTTGATATCGTGTTGCAGATGGTAAAAACTTTGATATCGTGTTGCAGATGGTAAAAACTTTGATATCGTGTTGCAGATGGTAAAAACTTTGATATCGTGTTGCAGATGGTAAAAACTTTGATATCGTGTTGCAGATGGTAAAAACTTTGATATCGTGTTGCAGATGGTAAAAACTTTGATATCGTGTTGCAGATGGTAAAAACTTTGATATCGTGTTGCAGATGGTAAAAACTTTGATATCGTGTTGCAGATGGTAAAAACTTTGATATCGTGTTGCAGATGGTAAAAACTTTGATATCGTGTTGCAGATGGTAAAAACTTTGATATCGTGTTGCAGATGGTAAAAACTTTGATATCGTGTTGCAGATGGTAAAAACTTTGATATCGTGTTGCAGATGGTAAAAACTTTGATATCGTGTTGCAGATGGTAAAAACTTTGATATCGTGTTGCAGATGGTAAAAACTTTGATATCGTGTTGCAGATGGTAAAAACTTTGATATCGTGTTGCAGATGGTAAAAACTTTGATATCGTGTTGCAGATGGTAAAAACTTTGATATCGTGTTGCAGATGGTAAAAACTTTGATATCGTGTTGCAGATGGTAAAAACTTTGATATCGTGTTGCAGATGGTAAAAACTTTGATATCGTGTTGCAGATGGTAAAAACTTTGATATCGTGTTGCAGATGGTAAAAACTTTGATATCGTGTTGCAGATGGTAAAAACTTTGATATCGTGTTGCAGATGGTAAAAACTTTGATATCGTGTTGCAGATGGTAAAAACTTTGATATCGTGTTGCAGATGGTAAAAACTTTGATATCGTGTTGCAGATGGTAAAAACTTTGATATCGTGTTGCAGATGGTAAAAACTTTGATATCGTGTTGCAGATGGTAAAAACTTTGATATCGTGTTGCAGATGGTAAAAACTTTGATATCGTGTTGCAGATGGTAAAAACTTTGATATCGTGTTGCAGATGGTAAAAACTTTGATATCGTGTTGCAGATGGTAAAAACTTTGATATCGTGTTGCAGATGGTAAAAACTTTGATATCGTGTTGCAGATGGTAAAAACTTTGATATTGTGTTGCAGATGGTAAAAACTTTGATATCGTGTTGCAGATGGTAAAAACTTTGATATCGTGTTGCAGATGGTAAAAACTTTGATATCGTGTTGCAGATGGTAAAAACTTTGATATCGTGTTTCAGATGGTAAAAACTTTGATATCGTGTTTCAGATGGTAAAAACTTTGATATCGTGTTGCAGATGGTAAAAACTTTGATATCGTGTTGCAGATGGTAAAAACTTTGATATCGTCTTGCGGATGATGAAACACTTTGCTCTAGTGTTAAACACTTTGATTTAGTGTTGCGGATGGTGAAACACTTTGATTTAGTGTTGCGGATGGTGAGACACTTTGATTTAGTGTTGCGGATGGTGAAACACTTTGTTCTAGTGTTGCGGATGGTGAAGCATTTTGATTTAGCGTTGCGGATGGTGAGACACTTTGTTCTAGTGTTGCGGATGGTGAAACACTTTGATTTAGTGTTGCGGATGGTGAAACACTTTGTTCTAGTGTTGCGGATGGTGAAACACTTTGATTTAGTGTTGCGGATGGTGAAACACTTTGTTCTAGTGTTGTGGATGGTGAAACACTTTGATTTAGTGTTGCGGATGGTGAGACACTTTGATTTAGTGTTGCGGATGGTGAAACACTTTGTTCTAGTGTTGCGGATGGTGAAGCATTTTGATTTAGCGTTGCGGATGGTGAGACACTTTGTTCTAGTGTTGCGGATGGTGAAACACTTTGATTTAGTGTTGCAGATTTTTTAACAATTTGTTCTAGTGTTGCGGATGGTGAAACACTTTGTTCTAGTGTTGCGGATGGTGAAACACTTTGATTTAGTGTTGCGGATGGTGAAGCATTTTGATTTAGCGTTGAGGATGGTGAAACAATTTGTTCTAGTGTTGCGGATGGTGAAACATTTTGATTTAGTGTTGCGGATGGTGAAACACTTTGTTCTAGTGTTGCGGATGGTGAAACATTTTAATTTAATGTTGCAGATGGTGAAACACTTTTTTCTAGTGTTGCGGATGGTGAAACACTTTGCTCTAGTGTTGCGGTTGTGAGACACTTTGATTTAGTGTTGCGGATTGTGAAACACTTTGATTTAGTGTTGCTGATGGTGAAACACTTTGATTTAGTGTTGCGGATGGTGAAACACTTTGATTTAGTGTTGCGGATTGTGAAACACTTTGATTTAGTGTTGCTGATGGTGAAACACTTTGATTTAGTGTTGCGGATGGTGAAACACTTTGATTTAGTTTTGCGGATGGTGAGACATTTTGTTCTAGTGTTGCCGATGGTGAGACACGTTGTTTTAGTATTGCTGATGGTGAAACACTTTGTCCTAGTGTTGCGGATGGTGAAACACTTTGATTTAGCTTTGTTAATTTAAAACTCTCCGATTTAGCTTTGGGGGTTGTGAAAAACTTTGATTTAGCTTTGCGTATAGTAATACACTTATTTAGCTTTGTGGATGGTATTACACTTTGATTAAGCTTTGGTGGGTAGTGCAACACAGAACACGTTTACATCTCCTGACTTTAGACTCACAAATGTACTCTTGTGTATGACGTGATAGGGGTCGCTCATCGAGAGCTTTGCAGCATGACGTCTGTCCTCATCATGTGACCCCATTCCGTATCATTCAGTAATATTTTGCTTACATAGGAATCCACAGATCGTTACAACGGATGGCGGAAAGTTGTCGGCTAGACTTATGACAGTTTGGGGGGAGAGGGACGCTGTAACAAATAACCAGTTTACATCTAACTGGGTGCTCCACTTTTTCTCTTCCTCACAACCGATAACTCTCCCCCCCCTCCCTCCCCCGCCCCCCTATTTTCGACATGAACTAGAACGAGGCTATGTTAATACCAGGACATAATAGCGCCCATGTAGCATCCATAATTATTCTGTCGATCATTGGGCGTGAAGACTCTTCGGGTTACGGAATTGGGTCGCCCCGCGAGAGCGCCTTACAATGATACATGCACATGTGGGTGGGGGGAGGGGGTGACTCGTTCTTGCAGTTCATCTCTTTCGGTCATTGAAATGTGCATATTTGTTAGATTTCATTAAAAAAAAAACACCCAAAAAAAAACAAAACAAAAAAAACAATTTAATAAACATTGCTCTATAAATGTAGTTCGTATTATAAGCGCATATAAACATGATGCTGTCTGAAACACGAAGAGACAAAATGTAGTCGGCAAAGCGTGCATGCAAATTGTAGCTGGCAGCTTGTACATATATATTTTAAATGTCGACCTGTCAACGCAAACAGTGGTCGAATATAATTGGATACAGAACGTGGTCGAAAGCAAATGCATACGATTGACAGTCACCAACCTGTACTTGTGCCAACAAAGTGTCGTCCAATATGATTGCATACAAAAATTAGTCGGCGAAATACGTGCATACAAGAACGTGGCAGTCAATCGTGTGCATTCACAGTGTGGGCGGAAACATAGCAACATACAGTGGGCAAGTGTTCATTTATAGTCATTTGTATTGGTGTTTCAACTAATGGGCATATAGCTTTGCGGTGGGTAACACAATGGTACCCAAGTAACTGTTGGATGGTAATGATCGAATCACGTCACTGGTGGCGTGGGGGGGGGAGGGGCGTCCTTTTATGGAGATAAATACAACGCACCACGTCATCAGCCCCTTAACATCTAGGGTGAAGTGACGGGTTGTTGAATAGGTTCTTCTTGGTTCCGTTGAAATAATAATGCTAAATAAGTCCTTTAAAATAAAGATTTAAAAAAAAATGATCTCTATTTTACTTGGAAGTATAATGTATACTTTAGTAAGAGATTTGTTTTAGAAAAACAAAAAAAACAAAACAACAACAAAAATGGATAGGTTAGAAAACGTTAAAGGTGGAAAGATCGTCCAAACCTCTGCCCGCGGTGAATGTCTCCAGGTTTCAACGACAGCCAATTATTACTGTTCAGATGCAGTGAGAGAAGTGCCGGGTGATTTATGGCTTGATGAGCGAAGTGGACAATGGGAGATAATTGCTCTCCGACGGGTGGCGTCGTATTACATCACTATAAGATTACTGCTGTCGGGGTGATGAGAAGTTACTATTGATAGATACCCTCCTGTCATGTTGAGATCAGATTTTTGTTTTTTTCCTTCATCTTTCGCCAATATTCTGTAATCCAATGAAAACAGCCTAACTTGTCACACAAGACGCTACGCAATATTCATAGATATGGGTAAATTTATGGTATGTTATCTTAAAATATCATTTTTCTATATTTATTATGTTCTTTTATAACTCAAACAAGAAAAATCACCCGTATTATTATTTTCTTCTCAGTAATAAAAGTTTCTTTCTCTTTTTTTTTTTTTTTAACCGGGAAGGGGGGGGGAGGTCACGAGATTTTTTTAGGATGCAATGTTGGTGNNNGGGGGGGGGAGGTCACGTGATTTGTTGAGGATGCAATGTTGGTGGTCTGGCGGACAGGTTAGAGACGCGTTTCAAAGTTTTCTGCATTGGTAGTCAAGACCTTAAACCAAACAAAACACAAGCGGTCTGACGATACGTCCAGCTGACTAACGCTCTGAGGTGAACATAAAAGCCCTATAAAACGTTCGCGTCCCTTAACTCACGGCATCATCCGAAGGTTACAGAGCTGGTTTGATTATTTGGATCGCTCCCCCCCCCACCCCACGCCACCCTTCAAGACAACACAGCCAGCATTACCTTTTTTTTTTTAAATAAACCCTCCCCCAGACTGATCGCTCCGTGCTGAAGGTGGACGCCGTCATTGTTCCAACAAAGTCAGAACCTTTTCGGTTCATCTAAGCGCGTAGAGGGCAGTCCTGAAGTCAATGTAAAGTATTGGTAATGTCATGGTAAATCATCAAAAAAAAATGTGTTGGGTTTGTTTGAGAAGATGGAACTTGAAGCCGCGCACGTTGGGTCAAAGCTGCCGCGGTTGGTGTGAGTTGTTCGACAGTCCCCAGTGTTACGCCATTTGAATGGAACGACCACCATGCGCCATATTTATTTTTTCCCCTTACAAATGCAGCAACAAGCTAGAAAGACACAAGAAATTAATGATGAGGAGTTAAGGGTGGGGGGGGGGGATTTGTAAACACCCCACCTCCCTCCCCCCCTTTTTTTTTATCCCTTTCTTCTTCCTTTCTATGGAGTAACTAGACCAATGTTGTTGTTTTTTTTATAAATAGAATGAACAAACAGGAGGTACTATAACGGAACTGTATAGTTGCTTAGAGACGCTTTCATTTTTTTTTTTTTTTTTTTTTTTTTATTGTTTTTTTTTTTTTTTTTTTTTTTAACCGGGAAGGGGGGGGGGAGGTCACGTGATTTGTTGAGGATGCAATGTTGGTGGTCTGGCGGACAGGTTAGAGACGCGTTTCAAAGTTTTCTGCATTGGTAGTCAAGACCTTAAACCAAACAAAACACAAGCGGTCTGACGATACGTCCAGCTGACTAACGCTCTGAGGTGAACATAAAAGCCCTATAAAACGTTCGCGTCCCTTAACTCACGGCATCATCCGAAGGTTACAGAGCTGGTTTGATTATTTGGATCGCTCCCCCCCCCCACCCCACGCCACCCTTCAAGACAACACAGCCAGCATTACCTTTTTTTTTTTAAATAAACCCTCCCCCAGACTGATCGCTCCGTGCTGAAGGTGGACGCCGTCATTGTTCCAACAAAGTCAGAACCTTTTCGGTTCATCTAAGCGCGTAGAGGGCAGTCCTGAAGTCAATGTAAAGTATTGGTAATGTCATGGTAAATCATCAAAAAAAAATGTGTTGGGTTTGTTTGAGAAGATGGAACTTGAAGCCGCGCACGTTGGGTCAAAGCTGCCGCGGTTGGTGTGAGTTGTTCGACAGTCCCCAGTGTTACGCCATTTGAATGGNCCCCCCCAACCCAGCCTTTTCTTCTAACACCGAAGGACTAAAATCAATAGTGTGCTCTCCTGGCTTAGCTGGACACGACTATTTCCACGCGATGATTTAATCCCGGACTCCCTGCCCCGCCCCCACACCAACTTGTCTCGATTGTTTGATTATCCCGGCTCCCCGTCTGGAACACCAGTGTCTGGGCTTAGAAACGACAGAATCTAATGTGTCTTTTATCACCTAATCAGCCGTGTCTATCTTACATGGCCGCTATTACCGGTTCAGACTCGGAATACAACGACGGGGTCACGGCCTGGGGTCTGACTAACTGGATCATCATCGTATACCGAAGGACATATTTTTTTAGATGAACCTTTTATAAAGCGTCTCACTCCGAGTAAACTCCTCCAGTAAACTCCTCCAGTAAATGCCTCCAGTAAACTCCTCCAGTAAACTCCTCCAGTAAACTCCTCCAGTAAATGCCTCCAGTAAATGCCTCCAGTAAACTCCTCCAGTAAACTCCTCCAGTAAACTCCTCCAGTAAATGCCTCCAGTAAACTCCTCCAGTAAACTCCTCCAGTAAACTCCTCCAGTAAATGCCTCCAGTAAACTCCTCCAGTAAATGCCTCCAGTAAATGCCTCCAGTAAACTCCTCCAGTAAACTCCTCCAGTAAACTCCTCCAGTAAACTCCTCCACTAAACGCCTCCAGTAAATGCCTCCAGTAAATGCCTCCAGTAAACTCCTCCAGTAAACTCCTCCAGTAAACTCCTCCAGTAAATGCCTCCAGTAAATGCCTCCAGTAAATGCCTCCAGTAAACTCCTCCAGTAAACTCCTCCAGTAAACTCCTCCAGTAAACTCCTCCAGTAAATGCCTCCAGTAAACTCCTCCAGTAAACTCCTCCAGGAAACTCCTCCAGTAAATGCCTCCAGTAAACTCCGCCAGTAAACTCCTCCAGTAAACTCCTCCAGTAAATGCCTCCAGTAAACTCCTCCAGGAAACTCCGCCAGTAAACTCGCCAGTAAACTCCTCCAGGAAACTCCTCCAGTAAATGCCTCCAGTAAATGCCTCCAGTAAATGCCTCCAGTAAACTCCTACAGTAAACTCCGCCAGTAAACTCCTCCAGTAAACTCCTCCAGGAAACTTCTCCAGTAAACTCCTCCAGGAAACTCCGCCAGTAAACTCGCCAGTAAACTCCTCCAGGAAACTCCTCCAGTAAATGCCTCCAGTAAATGCCTCCAGTAAAACTACTGCACACATCGGTTTAAGCGCCGAAGTCATCATTCCAATGTTGTTTCTTCCTTAATCCAATCTGCGGTCCCAGGAACCAATATCATTTAACGTTTTGAGGAAGGGAAAAAAAAGGCATAAAATTGAAGGATTGCGCTTGAAGTTGTTTTCAGAGCAGTCAAAACTGACCAGCGCATTGCTCGACTTCGAAATTGTTTTATGAATGTTTAATGTCTCAGAATAATGTTTGTACAAGGAGCAGTGACGATCAACCAACTCAATATAGATGGATGGCATTCATCCCCCATATACACACGGAAAAAAGATTGGGGGTTGGGAGGGGGGGGGAATAATACCCTTTAATGATTCTTTAAAAAAAATGAAATTTCAGAGTTAAGCATGGTCTCAGGGTAATGTTGGTCATAACAGAGTAATGTTGGTCATAACAGGGTAATGTTGGTCATAACAGGGTAATGTTGGTCATAACAGGGTAATGTGGGTCATAACAGGGTAATGTTGGTCATAACAGGGTATGTGGGTCATAACAGGGTAATGTTGGTCATAACAGGGTAATGTGGGTCATAACAGGGTAATGTTGGTCATAACAGGGTAATGTTGGTCATAGCAGGGTAATGTTGGTCATAACAGGGTAATGTTGGTCATAACAGGGTAATGTTGGTCATAACAGGGTAATGTTGGTCATAACAGGGTAATGTTGGTCATAACAGGGTAATGTTGGTCATAGCAGGGTAATGTTGGTCATAGCAGGGTAATGTTGGTCATAACAGGGTAATCTTGGTCATAACAGGGTAATCTTGGTCATAGCAGGGTAATGTTGATCATAGCAGGGTAATGTTGGTCATAGCAGGGTAATGTGGGTCATAACAAGGATTACAAGTCAAGTCATGCCGGGTTAAGTCTTCCCGAGTCCACCCTTTGGTTTAAATAGCAGGTTGAGCGTCGTAAACATTGAGCCGACGCACATAACCATTGAAATCATCCGTCTCATTTTACGCTGTGAGGAAATTAAACAGGCGTCAAACAACATTTAACCTAATCCAAAGGCTTGGCGGAAGCACTCAATTCTCCAGGACATTGTTATACCACTGTGTGTTTGATTCACCGGAGTATGAAATTAAAGTGTTGAGAACGGATTTTTGAATCTTGAATTCAAACTTCGAGAAAGTAACCGCTGAACTGATGGACTTTTGGGACATTGATGTACAGTAACAAATGTAAGAAATCATTTAACTTGGATCGAAAAACTGTGTGTGTCTGTGTATTTAAAAAAAAAAGTGTGTGTGTGGGGGGGGGGGGGGTGTTGGTGGCATTCGTGGTTGGACTTGTTTGTCATGGGACTAAGTTAGACAATCCGTGCAGGTTTCGAAGCTGAATGTTTTGCAGTAAGCTTTTTGTTTTGTTTTTTTTAAGATGCAGTTGTGGTTTTATTTTAAAGTTCCAGTCGGTTTTAGTGTAGACTTTGTTTTGCAGCAACAAAATGTGACAAAGGAGGTGTCGCATTTGACGGAAATGAGTCACCAATTTATATCATTTGATAAACTATAAAAGCCTTTACCTAAAATAACTATTTTTTTATATTTTTTTTCCTTTTGGATGGTACCAGCGGTGCTCGGAACGAACACGATACCAGGTGTCGCGGTGCCCACGAACTGACCAACGAACTGGCCTATCGACCACGAACTGTAATAGGAGTCCCCTGTGGCGGAGCTCTCCTGGCTCCATCTAATCGCCCGTATGTCTCCTGTCCTTTGTTTAGGCGGGTCCGGCAGTTAGTCATGGAGGCTAATCGGTCATGAACCGTCCCTACTGTTGTCCTCATCCGGTAACACAACCCGCCAGTTGCACTATTTACTCTTGTAAGCCCCCCCCCCCTCCTCCCCACCTCAACCTCCTTTCCCGATCCCACTTCCTGTGGTGTATATTTTTCCCAGTGTCCTTTGTTTAGGCGGGTCCGGCAGTTAGGCATGGAGGCTAATCGGTCATGAACCGTCCCTACTGTTGTCCTCATCCGGTAACACAACCCCCCAGTTGCACTATTTACTCTTGTAAGCCCCCCCCCCCCTCCTCCCCACCTCAACCTCCTTTCCCGATCCCACTTCCTGTGGTGTATATTTTTCCCAGTGAACTGTATACGGTGACTGATTTATCACACTCAAATGTCATTCATTGGTTACTAGATAACACAAAAATGGCTAATCACAAACATTGTTATAGTAGAAAAACGTACGTCTTAAATTGTCCAGCACGCGACCGTTGAGTTCACCTTGGCATTTCATTAATTGGTATTTTGTATTCCTATAAATATATCGAACTCTGTTTACTAGATATATCGAATGTTTTAACAAAAAAATATTTCATAAAACATATTTTCTTTGGATTCGGATTTTTTTAAATTTATTATTTCTTTAAAATTTGAAACGGAAATCAGTCTCTAAATGATGTGATCTGCGAGATGTGATTAGAATCTATGCACGCATTTTGCATTGGTCATTGGTAAAAATGACTAAAACTTGTTCTTCTGCCGGTCTTGACATCATAGATATACCCGGACGCTACCTGCCAGACTCGGTCTCTAAGTGATGTGATCTGAATCTGCGAAATGTGATTGCAATCTATGCACGGATTTTGCATTGGTTATTGGTAAAAATGACTGACTAAAACTTGTTCTTCTGCCGGTCTTGACATCATAGGTAATAGGTATACCCGGACGCTACCTGCAAGACTCGCCGTGTCACGTGCCCGTTAGATCTAGATCGCCTCACGCTGTGGTCAGGTCCTCACAGCCTTCTGGAGCCGCCGGGTTGCCCTGCGAGTTGCACATTCACCAAAGCACCTGCACGTTCTGCACGTCAGCTTAAAGATGTTGCACAGAGCTGGGAAGGATGGATCAGCCATACAATGCATAGTATCGAGGGACACGAAACCCACACACACAAAAAGTAATAAATACAAAAAAAATGCTGGCATATCCTGTTACGTAGGCGGGCGGTGGGCTGTGCATGGGGTTACAGTGATTGAAGGCCAGTAAGATCCGCGCATTAGTTAAGGGAAAATCCGCAAGCGCGCAACGGTTCTCACGTCTTCTAATCTGATGGCTTGAGTGCGATACACTTGGTCACATTTATTTTTTCACACCTCGACTCGCTCTCACTCCACCTCACCCCCCATTTTAGTTAAGGCGGGTTTCGTCGAATCGGGAATGGGAAAAAAAAAAAAAAGAAGAAAAACTAGGGGGAATGACGACTTGGTCGACAAAACAATTATACATATCTGCGCGTTTGCTGTCACGAGATTATTCTTTCCTTCTGGCAAGACAGTCTACGTCCAGTCTAACAAGCACCGAACATGTTGTGGTTACTAGTGGGTCGGCTAAGAAAAGAATATCCGAATTGCACTGACATCACAAAGACCTAAGTTTTATTTGATTTTATGTCTCAAAAAAAAAAAAAAAAACAACAACCTGAAGTGTAAAAGTTTTCAAAGAATTTTGTTCCATTATGACAATTTGATTCTCGAATTGCACTGACAACACAAAGACCTAAGTTTTATTTGATTTTATGTCTCAAAAAAAAAAAAAAAAACAACAACCTGAAGTGTAAAAGTTTTCAAAGAATTTTGTTCCATTATGACAATTTGATTCATGACAATTTGATTCATGACAATTTGATTCATGACAATTTGATTCATGACAATTTGATTCATGACAATTTTATTCATGACAATTTTATTCATGACAATTTTATTCATGACAATTTTATTCATGACAATTTTATTCATGACAATTTTATTCATGACAATTTTATTCATCTATTTTATACTTTTTATATTTATAATTGAATTATCCTTGTAAATAGATCCATTGAACCCATTTTCAATTTAATTCATCTACGGTGGTTCCCTCACATTTCATCCCATTCTTTCCAATTTCTTGCTAGGAGCTCTAGTTTCCGTGGCAAAAGATCAAGATTTTACATATAGATTTATAGAATCGGAAGTTTATACATTTGGCGCAGAACTTGTGACAAGTTGTACAATATTTTCGAGTCCGGCACATTAAGTCACGCTGGGAGTCCAGTGTTCGCGATAAAAATAGACGAGTGACGTATAACCAAATATATAACACGTCTTGCGGAAATTTGTGTTCATAATGAAATCAGATAATGCTCGCATCAAAACGACAGAAGTCCCACTCATCGCCGTGTTCCGTGTCTCAAAACATCACGTGTTCCAAGTCTCAAAACATCACGAGGTCCTTCAGCGTCTCGCAGACATCTCGACTCACGCGTATCAAGCCTTCGTCGGTGGCCCCAGATTTGTATGTAGAACTTTGAGCTCTTGTTTTAGTCGATGCTTAAGCCACAGATTACCAGATCAAAGGAGACTAACCAGCACGGGCCTAGTGTGAACTGGACCAATCTATCAAACACTGTTAAAGTGTTTCCTGTCTGACCACTCGCCGGTTGCCCCGTGGACAAGTTTGTGCGAGGCACTTACATCCGGGCGAGGCCAAGAATTTTTCATAACTATATTCGAATCGTTGACCAATTTTCTCAAACCCTTTGGGCAGCGGACCCAATTTACAACAGATAGTCATATGTCGAACTTTGTGTATAAAACTTTAATCTACCAAACATACAAACATTCCTTTTGTAACCTATCCATTACAACTCGCGGGTTTGTTTGTTTTTTTTTTGTTTTTTTTTTTTTTTTGGGGGGGGGGGGGTCCACTTCCTTTAGTGATGGTAATACATATTGTATTCATTAGTCCTTACTTACAAAATCTATTGGACGTTCGTATGAACAGTCCCGGAAGTTGAAATGACCTACCTAGACTTCGTTGGAGCGATGCTGATAAGGCAAAAATTGGATCTTTATATTAAAGCCTAGTTGAGCTTTTCAACCCTTCGGACGGCGTTCTGGATGAGTCTGAGTGTGGGATTCTGAACATAAAGGGTTTGTGCAACATCCCGTGCACATATGATCATTGAGGTGTATGCACCATCCTGCGCACTTACGAACATAGAAGTGTTTTCGCAGCATCTTTGCACACGGCCTGGGGACATTCGTGATCGGTGGCATCAACCCAAGCCCTAGGTGTTGGTTTGCGGTCTGTGTGATGAGAATTTATGCGAAATTCCGCCGTCGTGCCGGCCAATTACTCGCCATTTCCCTCATTAGTCGCCATTATCCCATTCTTTATGCCAGACTGTACGGTAACTCGACGCTGTTTGGGCGAAGGACCAAATGTCAGCTGATTTTTATGTACTCCGGTAGTGGCGGTAACAGTCGATGTAACGTTTTAACGGCCTTGCCACTAACGCCTGACTCTATATAGCACAGTAAGTCTACGTTGGTACCAATGTACCAAGCTAGTGGAGCATGGGGACTGTCAGACACTCTTTGTCTGGTATTTTGGGAAACCAAAAGAACCACGGGGTTTGTTATTCTGTTGCTGTTATAAATAGAATTACGAATAGCGTAGGCGGCCTAATTTATTTAGAACTCCCCGAGACACCTTCCTTGCACCATCAAGATCTCCGCATCCAGGCGTTCCCCATGGCCCGAAATGTGTATCCTACAACCTAAACAATCTCAGGAAACTTCTATAAAAAATATTTTTGTTTTTAAATGACAACATCCTTAACAATAACCGACATCTCACCATGTAAGTGTGACAAGCAACATCGCATTGCTACAGTAAGGACGCGTGCTAGGAGAACATGATAAATTGTTACGACTCCGAAAACTAAACAAAATTACTTTGGAACCCCGTGGTCATAGACTTAGTCAATATTATTTGGGTTAGCGGTTCGTCGCGACTAGACAGTAAAATCCACGCTAAAGGCAAACTGTTTGAAATGGCAGATGATTCCACTTAAAACGTGAAGCTGCCGTTTTTGTTTAGAGGAAATAACAAACAAATTGGCAAGGGGATCGATGTAGTATTTGTCCTAATTCTCAATTAAAGGGTGCATAAATAGTTAGTTACTTTGGACTTGGTTTAATCAAATTTAATCCTTGGTTCATGTATTAGGAAGCGGTTAAAATGCGATCATCCGTGTTTACTTTGTCAAAAAGGGAGTTCTTTTGGGACTGCATTTTGGATCCGGTAGGGAGTGGAGGGGAGGGAAAAGGGGCGCATGAAAGAAATATATTTCATCATCTACACAAATGTTATATGCGAACATTTGGGGTGGGGGGTGGGGGATGTGTTACCGAAAGCGTTAACGATTTTGAAGCACAACCGAACGAAGAGCGTCCCGGTGTTGGAGGCTTCCAGTGTAGACTCGGGCTCCGATTTGCCTTTCATATCATTTGCGTCTGCTCGATGGGGTGGTCCCCGCGAGTCTTGGGCAAACAAGCCTTGGTCGTTAAATCTTTGCCCTAAGACGTCTCCTTCATTAGTTACCCTTTCAGTGTCTCTGTTAGCTTACGCATACTGTTTCAAATCAGACCACTGACCAATTAGCCGCTGAGAATAGACATCTGTGGTTGTTAGAGTGAAGATTCCGTGCGATGTTATGTTTAGACCTAATAAGATGGATGCAGTGCTCTATGTTTTGGGAGGAGACCAAAATAAATCAAAACAAAAAATGTGTAAAACTTTGATATTTCATCACTAATTTAATAACGCAACAGCTCTTTGAAATCGTAAAATATACGAATATGTTTGTGACCAGTTTTCTTCATGAAAATAGATTTTCAGGGTTTCTTAACCCGTGGTGCCCATACCCGATGGCGTGCGAATGACCGGAGTTGCAGGGAAACCACAAATTTTATTTTTAAGTTTATAATTATTATTATTTACAATTTTTTATCAACCCGGGGCGGGGTTGCAAAAAGGTTAAGAATCCCTGCTCGGGGTAAAAAAAAAAAGGGGGGGGGGGGGGGGGGAAGCCGCAGCTTCGAACTCCAGGCTCAGATCATCCTTAAAACCCCTGCTTAAGCTTAGGATTTTAGTTCTCAAATGAGATTTGTGGCGGTCTCCGGAAAATTGAAGGAGAAAATGTACACTAGGGATAACTTTTGATAAAAAAACTCCTGTTTGTTTTCACTATGTGTAACTTTTGAACTCCTGTTTGTGAACAGATTGCTCAATGGACGAGAACTTTTCAACAACGTCTCTAACGTACTCTGGAAATGCACTGGTCCATATCAACTTAAATCTGGCATGTCATTTCACCACCGCTACATCCCTACGCCCCACCCCCCCCCCCCTTTTTTATTATTATAGTTAAATATTTTTAAAAAAAAATTCTATGTCCTTGCAGCAAAGTGAATATTTAATGATTTTAAATTTAAAGAAAAATAGAACAAAATAGTTTCTTAAGCCTGTGAATGACAGTAGCTCTTTAAAAATTCCCTCTGCAAACCGAACCATTCTTCTCTAGGCCTAATCTTATTCTTAAAGAGCGTTTCCTCTTTCTGTTTGCTTTTAAGTAAGCCAAGAGGTTCTCAAACGCTCTTTGCGAATCCTTCAGTTCTATTGGATCCGATTATTTCCGATCAATCGCCTTATTTAAAAAAGGAATCTTGAAGAGAGGGTTAAAAAAAAACCCTAACATTTTTAAAATATACACCACTGTATTTTTGACAGTATGACTTCGTACATGCATATTTGATATTGGATAAAATCAAACGAGGAACACAAATGTATTGATATATCGGATAAGGCCGAAGGCTGCCATATTGTGAGGTCGGGTGTGATTCTTCTATCTGATAAATTGTGAAATAAGTGTGAGGACGAGAGCAGATATAGCAAACAAGGTGGGCGTGTAATTTATATTTAACTAATCAATATAACAATTGAAAAAATATTATATAAATATCCTGTGCTGTAGGTGATATTATTATTATTAGTATTATTTATTATGTAAATACAGTTTTTCAAATAAGTGGTTAATGAGGGGTGGACTAGAAAATCCTTATGTCAGTGACAGTTGAATAATGCATAGATGTAAGTTCAAGCTAACTATCATCTCTGTGTTCCCCACAACAACAGAGTCTATTGTGACAGTATTCATCAACAATGACACGCGTCTTGTATGCTGAGCTGAGTCTATTGAAGTATCTCGTGTTGAGTTCAGCAACGTGAGAATCCATGTTCTGTGCCGTAAAACGGAAGTGAAAATTAAACTATTTATAGCTTACATAACCAAAAGTCATCGGTCCGAACTGTGACAGCTATGATACGTTGTTGGCATTTTGATCTGTACCTCTTGTGTCACTTTGGGCTCATATCTAGGGAGAGTTATCTTATATACTGGCAATCGACAAGCTATTTTTAGCACCGTGGATCAGACACCTGGTTATAAGTATAGTAGCGAGCCAGAAGCCTGGTTAAGGGGATGGCAGAGAGCCAGAGGCCTGGTTAAGAGGATGGCATTGAGCCAGAGGCTTGGTTAAGAGGATGGCCGAGAGGCAGAGGATGGCCGAGAGACAGAAGCCGGGTTAAGAGGATGGCTGAGAGAGAGGATGGCCGAGAGACAGAAGCCGGGTTAAAAGGATGGCCGAGAGGCAGGTGGTGGCCGAGAGGCAGAGGCCGGGTTAAAAGGATGGCCAAGAGGCAGATGATGGCCGAGAGGCAGAGGCCGGGTTAAAAGTATGGCCGAGAGGCAGATGATGGCCGAGAGGCAGAGGCCGGGTTAAAAGGATGGCGGAGAGGCAGGTGGTGGCCGAGAGGCAGAGGCCGGGTTAAAAGGATGGCCGAGAGGCAGGTGGTGGCCGAGAGGCAGAGGCCGGGTTAAAAGGATGGCCGAGAGGCAGATGATGGCCGAGAGGCAGAGGCCGGGTTAAAAGGATGGCCGAGAGGCAGAGACTGGGTTAAGAGGATGGCCGAGAGGCAAAGGCCTGGTTGTCGAGTTAATGTTTCGAACACTTTGTAGGTTAATAAAGAACGTCGCCAATTGTTTTAATTAAAAATAGTAAAGTGGGACTGTTCCGCTCTTTCAGCGGATACAAATCTGCGAGAGTCTTCCTCTACAAGTTGTTGGATAAGATTGGTTGCGGTACGTAAGATGTGGATGGTCTCAAAGAGTTCTGTAAATGTAGACTCACAGAAGAAAACTTCTATACATAGGACGGACCTGCCTCCCGCGTGCCGGCTGAGATGTCCCGGCGTTTTTTATTCGGATTTATTTTTCAATTCACGAAGAAGTCGTCCATCTTTGCGGAAAAGTAAGGCGCCATGTTTTCGGTTTATTTATCGTGATGTATTTAAAAAAAAAAAAAACACATAAAAAAAAAAAACCTTTAATATAATTTATTCAATTGAGCTTTATTGACACAGAGATATTCTGAGCTTGAAAAATTTTGAAATGCTGGAGAAAGAAAAAAGCAATGCAGTCGACTTGACAGTGACCTGGGTCAACTACCCACAGTCCACCAAAAGGTTAGCCAGACTCCGCCTGGTAT
>CAXITT010000088.1:315345-352432 GCA_964033795.1 Lymnaea stagnalis | reverse complement strand
TCTCTCTCTCTCTCTCTCTCTCTCTCTCTCTCTCTCTCTCTCTCTCTCTCTCTCTCTCTCTCTCTCTCTCTCTCTCTCTCTCTCTCTCTCTCTCTCTCTCTCTCTCTCTCTCTCTCTCTCTCTTGCTAAATATGAGCTGTGTTGTAAGTGTAGGACAAAACCTGTTGTTTTATATTCTAGTGTTTGTCTGGTGTACTTTTGAAATGGTGTACTGATAATGGGGGAGCTTTTGTCTGGTGTACCTTTAGAATGGTGTACTGATAATGGGGAAGCTTTTGTCTGATGTACTTTTAGAATGGTGTACTGATAATGGGGGAGCTTTTTTCTGGTGAACTTTGAGAATGGTGTACTGATAATGGGGGAGCTTTAGTCTGGTGTACTTTTGAAATGGTGTACTGATAATGGGGGAGCTTTTGTCTGGTGTACCTTTAGAATGGTGTACTGATAATGGGGGAGCTTTTGTCTGATGTACTTTTAGAATGGTGTACTGATAATGGGGGAGCTTTTTTCTGGTGAACTTTGAGAATGGTGTACTGATAATGGGGGAGCATTTGTCTGGTGTACTTTGAGAATGGTGTACTGATAAATGGGGCCTGTTTTAGTCTTGCTTACTTTTAGAATGGTGTGCTGATAATGGGAGATTTTTTTTAGTCTGGTGAACTTTCAGAATGGTGTACTGATAATGGGAGATTTTTTTTTAGTCTTGTGAACTTTTAGAATGGTGTACTGATAATGGGAGATTGTTTTTTGTCTGGTGAACTTTTAGAATGGTGTACTGATAATGGGGGAGCTTTTGTCTGATGTACTTTTAGAATGGTGTACTGATAATGGGGGAGCTTTTTTCTGGTGAACTTTGAGAATGGTGTACTGATAATGGGGGAGCATTTGTCTGGTGTACTTTGAGAATGGTGTACTGATAAATGGGGCCTGTTTTAGTCTTGCTTACTTTTAGAATGGTGTGCTGATAATGGGAGATTTTTTTTAGTCTGGTGAACTTTCAGAATGGTGTACTGATAATGGGAGATTTTTTTTAGTCTTGTGAACTTTTAGAATGGTGTACTGATAATGGGAGATTGTTTTTTGTCTGGTGAACTTTTAGAATGGTGTACTGATAATGGGAGATTTTTTTCTGTCTGGTGAACTTTTAGAATGGTGTACTGATAATGGGAGATTTTTTTCTGTCTGGTGAACTTTTAGAATGGTGTACTGATAATGGGAGATTTTTTTCTGTCTGGTGAACTTTTAGAATGGTGTACTGATAAATTGGGCTGTTTTTGTCTTGCTTACTTTTAGAATGGTGTACTGATAAATTGGGCTGTTTTTGTCTTGCTTACTTTTAGAATGGTGTACTGATAAATTGGGCTGTTTTTGTCTTGCTTACTGTTAGAATGGTGTAATGCGAATGGGATAGAGTTTGTCTGGTGTACTTTTGCGATGGTGCACTGACATTGTGGTTATCTCACTGTTGTCTTGTGTCTCGCCTACGATTTGAAGAGAACCATACCCAAATTAACCCCAATGCGCTGCCATGCAAATCTGGGCATCTCAGGTTGATCTCTAGCACAAATGGTTTTTTTTGGTTTTTGTTTTTTTTCAATTTCATCCTCCTTCAAGGTGTCCCCTCAAAAATGTGTTGAATCTCTCCATGTCTGACTTGTTCCTTCTTATGTTCCTTCTAGTGCCATGCGCATCCTACTGACCAAGCTGCCCAGACCCTGGATTGTGGATGAGAAGAAAGATGATGGCTACACGGCTCTCCATCTGGCCTCCCTCAACAACCACGTGGAGGTGGCCGAGCTACTAGTCCATCAGGTACAGCACTGGAAACAGGGTGGGATTCAATAAAAGCTGGGGGGGGGGGGGGCTTAAAAGGGTCATAAATGAAATAAAAAAAACAAAANCAGCATGATTTTATCAGCTGTAATCTTAGTGCCCATTTAGCAAAATAATGTGAGCTTGTAATCTTAGTGTCCATTTAAAAAAAGGACGTTTATACTTATTTTTTTAATAAATGTTTATAACTGATAATTCATATGTTAACCAATTAACTGAGCGAGCTTCAAGGATACTAAACGAATTCGATATTTAAAAGAAAAAAATGTGTAAAGAAAATATCATAGTAAAAGTATTGAAAGAACACTGTAACTATTGGATTGGGGGGGGGGGGCTGCAGTCTCATAAGTAACATGCTTGTAATCGCATATGGTTCTGTGATCATAATTTAAGGACCAGATCACGGTGACCCTAGAGCCTGCGATACATTTTTGTTGTTGCCCCCCCCCCCCTTTACCAATTTCTTTTAAGCATTATCTTTCTTTCGTTGTGTTTAATTTCATAAAAAACCACGAATCACTTTTGGACCTCCTACAAAACCTACAAAACTCCTTTCTAGTGCCGGGTATTTCCTGTCAAAATAAGAACCAATCAGTAGATTTGAATTGTACACAGAAGGAAGGAAACAGTGTTAAATGTCAACAGATTACAATTTTTTTTTAAAGTCTGAAAAGAAGAAAAGAAGAAGAAAAGATCATGATGATTATTTAATGGACTTGAGCACACCGACCCAATTCCTTTCAGACATTCGGGGTCCAATGATTCCATGTTTGGGAAACTCTGGTCCAGTAAAGTTCTTAGTCTTCAGCGACTCTCTGGACTCTCACATTTTTACAAACACTTATGTGTTAACAAGTGTTGATCTTGTATCAAGTCCCCCAGGCTTAAACGATTGTTATTTGACGAACAAAAATGAAATTTAAGAATAATTTTGCTCTCGAAAAATTCACCAGCATGGTGGGAAAGAGACGTAACATCATATTTCCATATTCTCAACCCCTACTTACAGTAAAATTTTTCCATATTCTCACCCCCTACTCACAGTAACATATTTCCATATTCTGACCCCCCCCCCCCCCCTCCTCCNCCCCCCCCCCCCCTTTTACAGAAACATTTCTATATTCTGACCCCCTATTTACAGCAAAATTTCCATTTTCTGTCCCCCTACTCACAGTACCATATTTCCATAGTCTGACCCCCTATTTGTAGTAATATTTCCATATTCCGACCCCCTACTTACAATAACATATTTCCTTATTTAACCCCCTACTTACAGTAGCATATTTCCATATTCTTACCCCATATTTACAGTAGCATATTTCCATATTCTTACCCCTTACTTACAGTAGCATAATTCCTTATTATTACCCCTATTTACAGTAGCATACTTCCATATTCTGACCCCCTACTTACGTCTTCTTTCCATCACGCTGGTGATCTAGCATGGGTCAAAGTCCAGCCAAGACCCATCCAATCCATCTCAACCACCTAGTCACCCACCTGCCAAGTCAGTAAGTACTTCCATCTTCTCACCCTCATGTAGACAGCAAAAAAGAAAAGATAATAGTAGATGTCTCCTCAGCACAGTAGACCAAACTCCATTAGTGAACACCCAAAGACCTACGATAATGGGGGATTCCCTAGGAATTGTTTATTGCCTGGTTGTTCAAAGAAATACATTAAAAATTTTTTTGGTTGTGGAAGTGGGCCCCAGGGTAGCCATCATTAGCAAGACACACACACAACCATATGTCTTGCCTGGCAACCACAAAGACGAGGGAGAAACAAAGAGATAGATGAGCGTGAAATGAACTTAATGTTGTCCTTGGGGTGTAGATGGCTAAGTTAGCTGGGACATGGATGGCGTTAGATGGCACAAGATGGTTGAGACACAAGATACATGGATGGCACAAGACAGCCTAGACGTGGGAGACATAAGATAGCACAAGACAGCTAAGACATAAAAGACATTAGATGGCACAGGATGGCTGAGACAAATGAGACATAGATAGCACAACATGGCTGAGACATAAGAGACATAGATGGCACAAGATGGCTGAGACATAAAAGACAGAGATAGCGCAACATGGCTAAGACATAAGAGACATAGATAGCACAAGATGCCTGAGACATAAAAGATATAGATAGCACAACATGTCTGAGACACATAGACATGGATAGCACAACATGGCTGAGACATAAAAGACATAGATAGCACAAGATGGCTGAGACACATGAGAAATAGATAGCACAAACTGGCTGAGACACATGAGACATAGATAGCACAACATGGCTGAGACACATGAGACATATATATCAGAACATGGCTGAGACACATGAGACATAGATAGCACAAGATGGCTGAGACATAAGAGACATAGATAGCACAACATGGGTGAGACACATGAGACATAGATAGCACACCATGGCTGAGACATATGAGACATAGATAGCACAAGATGGCTTAGACATAAAAGACATAGATAGCACAAGATGGCTGAGACACATGAGACATAGACAGCACAACATGGCTGAGACATATGAGACATAGATAGCTCAACATGGCTGAGATATAAAAGACATAGATAGCACAAGATGGCTGAGACATAAAAGCCATAGATAGCACAACATGGCTGAGACATATGAGACATAGATAGCACAAGATGGCTGAGACATAAAAGACTTAGATAGCACAAGATGGCTGAGACACATGAGACATAGATAGCACAACATGGCTGAGGCATATGAGACATAGATAGCACAAGATGGCTGAGACATAAAAGACTTAGATAGCACAAGATGGCTGAGACACATGAGACATAGATAGCACAACATGGCTGAGGCGATATGAGACATAGATAGCACAAGATGGCTGAGACATAAAAGACATAGATAGCACAAGATGGCTGAGACATAAAAGACATAGATAACACAACATGGCTGAGATATATGAGACATAGCACAAGCAGGTAGTGACATGTGCGATATTAGAACTGCTCTCATTATTTCCTTGTGTAGTCCCATGTGAGTGAAATTGAGATTTCTGCACAATGATGAACAATACCCAACCACTGCTTTAATAGATTTGAAACACCTCTCAATTCTAATGTACTCACATTTAAAAACCCAAATCTACATTTGAACAGCTGTTCCAAAAGTAACTCATTGAAAAGACAGATGATTGACCTCAGTCTCCCTCACTGCAGAATGAACTGTCTTTGTGGCTGCTGCTGTCTCTGCCATAACATATGTACCTGTCAATGCTGGGAGTGTGGGAATGAGTTTTGTGGCTGCTGCTGTCTCTGTCATAACATATGTACCTGTCAATGCTGGGAGGGTGGGAATGAGTTTTGTGGCTGCTGCTGTCTCTGCCATAACATATGTACCTGTCAATGCTGGGAGTGTGGGAATGAGTTTTGTGGCTGCTGCTGTCTCTGCCATAACATATGTACCTGTCAATGCTGGGAGGGTGGGAATGAGTTTAAAGTCTTGTTTTCTTATCCTTGCAGGGGAAGGCCAACATGGACATCCAGAATGTCAACCTGCAGACACCTCTGCACCTGGCTGTAGAGAGACAACACACACAGATAGTCCGAGTGAGCATGGGTCAATGCTACTTTTATCCGGATAAGGCTCATTTGCATCACCGTTGAAACTTTTATAGGACAGGATAAGCCTCATTAGCATCACCCTTGATACATTTATGGGATCGGATAAGCCTCATTAGCATCACCCTTGATACATTCATGGGACTGGATGAGTTTCATTAGCATCACCGTTGATACATTTATGGGATCGGATACGCCTCATTAGCATCACCCTTGATACATTTATGGGACTGGATAAGCCTCATTAGCATCACCCTTGATACATTTATGGGACTGGATAAGCCTCATTAGCATCACCGTTGATACATTTATGGGACCGTTTCCATTTAGAAATGAAGCTGAGTTTAACCTTTATAGCTGGCCATAAACTGGAATCTGAACTAACATGGGCTGATTGTATCCATGCTAGTAGTAGTGTGGCTGATAGGGGCCAGTGGGGGTCCTATGGCTGACTCTTTAGGCATCCAGTTATAGACATTGTCTTCAATAATGGCACCATCCTGTAAGTTACTGTAAGGTATATATTTCTCCCAATCATGACACCATCATTTAGTGTTTAGAAATCTTCTAAATGGGGTGGCACCATCTTGTAATGTATGGATCCCTAATAAGAGTAATCTCCCAGGATATTACAGTGGCCCAGATGCCACAGCACACCTTACCTTATTTAAAATCTCAAACAAATCACTTTGAGAGGGCTGCTGTAGACAGTTTGAGATCCCCTTGTTGATCTTGAGACCAAAAGTCCTGGTGAATATATTTGAACATGATTGTAGGTGTACAACGATCTCTCCTGATTGTAGGTGTACAATGATCTCTCCTGATTGTAGGTGTACCATGATCTCTCCTGATTGTAGGTGTACAATGATCTCTCCTGATTGTAGGTGTACAATGATCTCTCCTGATTGTAGGTGTACAATGATCTCTCCTGATTGTAGGTGTACAATGATCTCTCCTGATTGTAGGTGTACAATGATCTCTCCTGATTGTAGGTGTACAATGATCTTTCCTGATTATAGGTGTACAATGATCTCTCCTGATTGTAGGTGTACCATTATCTCTCCAATCTGCGTCACTCTACTCACGAGAAATATTTAAAATTAAGATTCTGATGCCACCTTCCTCCTTCCTCTCAGCCAGACCCACCTGTGTTAACCATGGAGGCAAAAAATCCATCCATCCATCCATGTGGAGCTAAATCCCATGTAGGGCCTTGGCCTAGGTCACCACTTCCTTCCACTCAGACCTTACTGACGTTTTTCTTTTCCCTGCTTAGATTCCCAGCTACTGTAGATTCTTCTCCACATCATCCATCTATCTAAAGCCTTGGTCTGCCGTTGAGCCTTTTTCATCTGGGTTTTTGGTGATGTACCCTCTTCACTCCTCTGTCATTTGGCATTCTTTCTAATTGTCCCGTCCAGCCTTGACTTCCGTTTATTTATTTCTGCTACTAGCGTGGGATCCTGATATAGACTGATGCAAAAAATATTTTGTACAAATATTTATTTTAGTCCTTAAATAAGTCAGACCTCCAAATAACATCATTCGACATGTTTCCTCATCTGACAGCTCCTGGTGAGAGAGGGTTGCAACCTGAACATCCCAGACAAGGATGGAGACACACCTCTGCATGAAGCTCTAAGACACCACACACTGTCACAGCTGAGACAGTTACAAGACATGCAAGATGTTGGCAAGGTTGGTGCAGCTGTGATTACCAATCACCTTCTCATCTCAGTGTCAAGCTAGGATATTAAAAACGTCATCATAAAACCAACATATTGTAATAGTCACCTCTTTACCTCAAAACTTCCCATTGACAGCAAAATCCTTTTCAACCTATTATAAAGCTATGATACAACTCACCATCTTATCCTATTTCCAGTCTGTAACTCCCAATTTTCACCCCAACATTACTTATGGTTCACAACAACCTCCCAATGTCATTGATGTAAGCCCAAATCTATCAAGATAAGCCATCTTCTCCCTTTAACTGCAGCTGCTGATGGGACTGGGCACACCTGGAGCTGACAAAAAGTCCAGCGCCTCCATCGCCTGTTTCCTGGCGGCCAATGGGGCTGACCTTAATCTGAAGAACAAGAAAGGTCAGACTCCCCTGGATCTGTGCCCTGACCCGAATCTTTGTAAGGCCCTGGCCAAATGTCACAAGGAGCGCAATAGGTAGGTTGGTGGGTTGCCTTCTTGTAAAGTTTGTGTCCTTACATAGTAAGGCCCTGGCTAAATATCACAACAAGGAGCAAAATAGGTAGGTTGGTGGGTGGCCTTCTTGTAAAATTTGTGTCCTTACAAAGTAAGGCCCTGGCTAAATGTCACAAGGAGCGCAATAGGTAGATTGGTGGGTGGCCTTCTTGTAAAGTTTGTGTCCTTACATAGTAAGGCCCTGGCTAAATGTCACAAGGAGCGCAATAGGTAGATTGGTGGGTGGCCTTCTTGTAAAGTTTGTGTCCTTACATAATAAGGCCCTGGCCAAATGTCACAAGGAGCAAAATAGGTAGATTGGTGGGTGGCCTTCTTGTAAAGTTTGTGTCCTTACATAATAAGGCCCTGGCCAAATGTCACAAGGAGCAAAATAGGTAGATTGGTGGGTGGCCTTCTTGTAAAGTTTGTGTCCTTACAAAGTAAGGCCCTGGCCAAATGTCACAAGGAGCGCAATAGGTAGATTGGTGGGTGGCCTTCATGTAAAGTTCTAAAGAAGGGATATTTTACACTTTACTTTTCCTCTGGTTACAATTTTCACTTAATTACAGCTTAAATAAAATGCCCTTGTGCTAAAAGCATTTAAATCACAAATGATCCAATTCAAACTATCAAATAAGGTAATTTTTGTGTGTCTCGCTTCTTAGAAAAGGAACTTGGCTGTATCTTCATTTTGTTTGTATACATTCAGTATGTTCAACTCAACAGTTCAATGGCAACCACGGTTAAGTTGCTTTCAGCACTAGTGTCTTCATTTGCTTTTAAAAGAACAAATCAGCATGCAGTTTTTTAAAAGAGCCAATCATCATAAAGTTTAAAATAGTGGTGCATCTTCGAAATTCTAATTAATGTCCATGTCTATCACAGCCCCGCCCTTACTGCCCCCAATGCCGCCATCATTCGCAACGACCAGGAGAGCCTGGAGGAGTGCATGGTATGCTCCGACCAGAAACGGGACACCTTGTTTGGACCGTGCGGACACATCTGCACCTGCTCCCTATGTTCCCCAAGGGTCAAGAAGTGTCTCATGTGCAAGGACCCTGTGCAGTCCAGAACAAAGGTTTGTATTAAAATACCGGCATGTTTTTATTTCATTCCTGTCATTAAGAAGACCATTTATTCTATGGGGTTAAATTGTTTGAATTTGAAGCTAATTTAGTAACTGCAGTCTATGATGGAACTCAATTCTGAATCACATGCTTGTATTATTATTATTATTATTATCATGTGGTTTTATAAAGTGCAGTACCCCAGCCTAGGGCTCGGCTCACTGCGCTTCATATAAAAATTAGCAATTACAGAAACAAATACATTTAAAAACAACAATTGGTGAAAAGCATGAGGTCACCCACCCAAGTACTATCTACCCCTGTCTAGCCATGGACAGCGCCCAGCAGAATTGAGCTTGTATATCAGTCAGATGGGGGTGAGAATGAGTCAGTATAGTACAATTTGAAGAGATGGGTCTTGAGGGCAGTTTTGAAGGCTGTGATGGTCGTTATATTGTGGATGTGTAATGGGAGAGAATTCCATTGTTTCGGGACACAGAAAGAGAAAGATCGTTCACCATATATTTTAGTGCGTGTTCTGGGAACAGCAAGAATACGCTTCTCTGCGGAGGAATGAATCTTTCAAAGGGGTGAATAGACAGTAAGAAGTTCAGTAAGATAGGAAGGACAGGAACCAGAGAAAAAGTTGTGACAGAGTACAGACAGCTTGTAATCAATGCGTGACTGTATAGGGAGCCCATGAATTGAGTGAAGTAGTGGAGTAACGTGCGGTGAACAAGTTTCTTTGCCTTTAGAACTAATTTAGCAGCTGAGTTTTGAACTTTCTGCAGTTTTTCTATGAAATGTTGTGGTGAACCTGACAGAAGAGAGTTATAATAGTCAGGACGAGAGAGCGCAAGAGCACAGACTAGTGTTTTTGTTGTGCTAACTGTGAGGTAGTGATGTGATGCTAGCGTTGTCTGCTTCATAAACAAGATTTAGTGAGTTCAGACCCATCTGGGGTCATCCCGATCTATGGGCAACTAGTGTGGTGGAATATTATATTATTGTCAGCCCAGTAAGGCAACTATTCTTTGTGGGAGGAAACGCTGAGTCAAAATATCCCCCACACCCTTGTGAAATTAGGTTTGATGCTGACCTGGGCCACTATGACTTGCTGAAGTCAGAAGTACTAGGCCATCATAACGTAAGACCTCTCACTTTCCTAAATGACTGCAGTGGTATGACTGCAGTGTTACTAAATAAGTTAGGACTGCCAGGAAAGAAACGTTTGAAAGGAGGTGAAATTTGTATTATTTTAAAATACACCGGTATATTTTGAACTTGTCCTGGAAACTTTTCAGCCCAGGGAATGTGTCCGTATTTTGAAAAAAATTTGATAAACCTTCAGTGATGATCATCATCGTCACCCTAATCCAGCATCTAGTTGGGATTGTGCTGTTAGGCCTACATGGCAAGTTTATACTATGGTGGACTCTTCATGGTAACATTTAACAACATGAAACTACCAGCAGCAGAGGCAAAGAAAGCTGTGTGCCTCCAATGATCTTTGAGGGAAATTGATTTCACACCCAACCTGTTAATTGTTTACTTAGCTGACCAGGCCTATCTAGTGGTGATAACCTAGTACATCTGGTGATGATAAACTAGTACATCTAGTGATGATAAGCTCTGGTGATGATAACCTAGTACATCTGGTGATGATAATCTAGTGCATCTAGTGATGATAACCTATCTTTATAATCTCTACCATCCTGACTGCTTCCCACCTCTGACCGAAAAACCAAGGTACTGAGTTTCGTCCATGGCTTGAGATGTAAACAGTTTTAAATATACCGGGTACATTTGTTTTGTTTTATTTAATTAATGTATGTCAATTAATTTTTAAAGTTTTTTTGATTATGTTTGATAAATTGTATGTATAGCGTGGTGAGCCCAGCCCTAGGCTGCGGTACCACGCAATATAAAACCACATAATAATAATAATAATAATAATACTAATAGTACATCCACTGATGATAACCTAGTACCTACACAGATGATAAATGATTGAAACCTATCATAGTATGTTTGTTTTTTTTCCCCAGTAAAATATCGGGACTTATCTGTATTACAGTGTAAAGATTCCACCATTATTGTACCCCCTTCTTAAAAATGCTTCAAATTTCATTCAAACTTTGAGTTCTTGTTTAGCCACCCGGGATCTTGAACATATTAGATTTGTTTATTCACAGCTATTTTAAGTGTGCCCCTCCCCCCCCCCCCGCCAAGATTGAGTTTATTGTTGTAACAATGGTGATTTTTGTCTCCTCCTAACCACCAGATTGAGGAATGTGTTGTGTGCTCAGACAAGAAAGCTTCTGTTCTCTTCAAGCCATGTGGCCACATGTGTGCCTGTGATGGTAAACCTCATCTGTTCACATCAGTTCTTGCCATATGTTAACATAAGTCATACTGCTAAGTCACAGGATGTTTGAAGAAAAGTCATACAAATTGTATCTTCTCATTGGAGAGCTCCAGGAAAGAAAAGAGTTTTAAATCACTTAAACCCAGAAACTTTTTTTGGAGCAACATCTTTGGTTGTTTATTAATTCTTAGAAGACATATCTTTTTATTGAAAAGCTACTCTTAGAAGACATATCTTTTTATTGAAAAGCTACTCTTAGAAGACATATCTTTTTATTGAAAAGCTACTCTTAGAAGACATATCTTTTTATTGAAAAGCTACTCTTAGAAGACATATCTTTTTATTGAAAAGCTACTCTTAGAAGACATATCTTTTTATTGAAAAGCTACTCTTAGAAGACATATCTTTCTATTGCAAAGTAACTCTTAGAAGACATATCTTTTATTGCAAAGTAACTCTTAGAAGACATATCTTTTATTGAAAAGCTACTCTTAGAAGACATATCTTTTATTGCAAAGTAACTCTTAGAAGACATATCTTTTATTGCAAAGTAACTCTTAGAAGACATCTTTTATTGCAAAGTAACTCTTAGATGGCATATCTTTTTATTGCAAAGTAACTCTTAGAAGACATATCTTTTATTGCAAAGTAACTCTTTAATGACATATCTTTTATTGCAAAGTAACTCTTAGAAGACATATCTTTTGTTGCAAAGTAACTCTTAGATGACATATCTTTTTATTGCAAAGCTACTCTTAGAAGACATATCTTTTATTGCAAAGTAACTCTTAGAAGACATCTTTTATTGTAAGGCTACTTTTAGAAGACACATCTTTTCATTGCTGAGCAATTCTGAGAAGCAAAAAAATAACTATAAGAAGCTTAAAATTTCTCAGACATGGTTCTGAACAATTGTAGCTGAATGAGCTGTTTTAACAGTTCTTGGCACGAGTTGTTTTTTTTTTTTTCTGTTAAGGTAACTTGACAATGCAATTTATTGTACGTTTCTTGTGTTCACCAGGCTGTGCTAATCTCATGAAGAAGTGCGTCCAGTGCCGTGCCTCCATAGAGAAGACAATTCTATTCATTGTCTGCTGCGGTGGCACACGTAAGTCTTTAAAGTTACAGAAATTCTTGCATATTTAGTTATATTAAATATTTCTTGTAATTCAACCATAAATAATATTCATGAAGATTTCACCTGTCATAGTCATGTGGATTTCAACTGTCAGATTCATGTAGTTAACTGATTCTCTTTGGAAAAGGAAGAGCTAAATGAATCGTTTCAATAAAAATGATGTCAGATTAATTTTTAGCCCTAATCAAAGATCATCATGTATTTATTTTGTGTTTAGCAATCATTTCACATTGCACGTCAATCAGAGACCTAATTTAACCGTAATCTCAATATGAGTTGTTTTTGTTTTATGTCTAAGAGTATGTTGAGACAAACCAATGATAAAACCCCAGTTTTCATAGCAACTGTGGACTTGCCAGTTATTGCATGACTATTGAGGTCAGGACCTTTTGGTATCTAATGACATGACATGATTCTATTATCTACCTACCAGATACAGTGAGCTGAGTGCTCTTAGGTTGTTTTCTTCTTATATCACACAAATAAACTCCTTCAAGTATAGACTGCTTATTTACAATCTTTAATTGTTCAAATTCCAGCTCCGCCTGAGCCACAGAAACCCGGCATCATGAACAATGGCTCCAGGGATGTGAGTCGAGACATACAGAAGCTGCAGCAACAGCTGCAGGACATCAAGGACCAGGTCAGTGTCTCAATGCTGCATTGCTAGGTGTTAATGCATCTCCTTATGGTTAAGTCATAGACCTGCTTTGTATCTACAGAGTGTTACCTTATGGTTAAGTCATAGACCTTCTGTGTATCTACAGAGTGTTACCTTATGGTTAAGTCATAGACCTTCTGTGTATCTACAGAGTGTTACCTTATGGTTAAGTCTTAGACCTCCTGTGTAGCTGCAGAGTGTTACCTTATGGTTAAGTCATAGACCTGCTTTGTATCTACAGAGTGTTACCTTATGGTTAAGTCTTAGACCTGCTTTGTATCTACAGAGTGTTACCTTATGGTTAAGTCATAGACCTTCTGTGTATCTACAGAGTGTTACCTTATGGTTAAGTCTTAGACCTCCTGTGTAGCTGCAGAGTTTTACCTTATGGTTAAGTCATAGACCTTCTGTGTATCTACAGAGTGTTACCTTATGGTTAAGTCATAGACCTTCTTTGTATCTACAGAGTGTTACCTTATGGTTAAGTCTTAGACCTTCTGTGTATCTACAGAGTGTTACCTTATGGTTAAGTCATAGACCTTCTTTGTATCTACAGAGTGTTACCTTATGGTTAAGTCTTAGACCTCCTGTGTAGCTGCAGAGTGTTACCTTATGGTTAAGTCATAGACCTGCTTTGTATCTACAGAGTGTTAACTTATGGTTAAGTCTTAGACCTCCTGTGTAGCTGCAGAGTGTTACCTTATGGTTAAGTCTTAGACCTCCTGTGTAGCTGCAGAGCACCATGATGCACAATGATCCCCACATGGTACTTTGGAACAGAAAATCTGGCCAGCTTCAGTCTCCTGTATTTTTTTTTTAAAGACTTTCTTTCTACTCCCAAATCCGTCAGGTTTCTTGTCCCTATAATAAGTGTAATTTTTGTTGTCCAAAAGTGACCCACTTGTCCCTTGTCAGCCTGCTCTTACTCTGTGCTGAACTTCAAAGTTAGTTGAAGCAGTTGTCCACCATGTACACCCCCCCCCCCCAAAGTCCCATCCCAATTCTTCTTCCACAGCCAATAATGATAAAAAAAATTCTAAAAATGCCTTTAAAAGAAAGTCTGCCCTGAATATATTTTTAATAATTAATAAAAATTAACCGTATTTAATCAGATCTTTTGGCTTCAAAGAGTGCCTTACTGCCCTGTGCACAGACTTTGTTTGCGTAATGAAAACTCTGAGGTCCTGATACATTTCTGTTTATTTCTTTGACAAAGCTATGTAATTTCAGCATTTTCTAGGTCAGTTGTTCTTAAACCACTTCAATCAATGTACCCTTTGGCCTCACTGAAAAGTGTCTCAAAACTCTTTGTCTATTAGAAATGTGACATTTTTCTTTAGAAAATGAAAGCAATCCGTCTCTAATTGTTTTATGTACCATTGGGGGATCCACTGACTGCTGATTCAGATCTGCTGTTAATCTGTGTAGTAATAAAGACAAAAAGCTTCTTAAAATACTGATTTTTTAATAATTATTTTGAGTATGTATTTTTAAAAAAATTAATTAAACATAATTTATTGTACTATTTCTACCAGACATGTTGCCCTGTGTGCATGGACAGGCTGAAGAATATGATCTTCCTCTGTGGCCACGGGGCCTGCCAGCTGTGTGGGGACCGGCTTAACGAATGCCCCATTTGCAGAAAGTCTGTGGAGAAAAGAATTCTGCTGTATTGAAGGAACAGTTCCGCTGTGGTCACGGGGGCCTGCCAGCTATGTGGGGGGGGGGGGGGGGAGGGGCGGGGGGGGGGGGGGGGGGGGGGGGGGGGGCGGGGCAGGCCCAGCGAATGCCCCTTTAGCAGAAAGTGTGATGAGAGAAGAATTCTGCTCTACTGAAGGGACACTCTCGAGTTGCCCTGCTTCAAATGAATCAACAATCATTTATGCCCTTTAAACAAAACTAACACTTGGGAAAAGAAATTGTAGCCAACATTTTGCGTAACTTTCTATGTGAATGAAAAAAAATCTAAATGATTCTTAAAGAATCTCACCCTTTGAGCCATTGTAATATAATGAATTTCTTTAAAGGGCATTATAATATCAGCTTGAGCAATTAATGGTTGAAAAGTTCAAGTGACTTTTTACACAAATATATTATTGTAATATTTAACTTGAAGAGGTTGAAATAGCTTATCACTTGTTTGTTTGTCGCTGGTCTATGCTATTAACAATATTTAACAATATTTATATAAGACATGAAGGGTTGATATCATTATTAGGTTTTCAAATATTGAGATTTGATGGAACATTAATGATGTGTGGAGATGAAGTGAATGAGACAGAGGTGAACATCTCTACGAAGCTCCAGTTTCACTGTTTTGTGTGCTATCCATTTCCGTTGTTTTGGTTTTTTTTCTTATTACGCCAGGGTTTCCCAACCTCGAGCACCCCATCAATGGTTGCGAGGTGGAATTTCACGGGGTATGGGGGAAAAGAGTTCTTATAATAATCCCTTTTTCTCCCCACACCCCCTGAAATCCCAACAGTAATGTCTCCTCTGTTCTTATGGTAAGCCGAGGAGACATTAGATGTTAAATTATGACGTTAATGATTATATTTTGTAAACATTTCTTTATTAACCGTTTCCTTTATGTGATAAGTCACAAGTTTATTCTCCAAGTTCAACGGTTCCCTTTGCATTTCAATAAATAAATAAGGAGAACATTAGTTTCAAATTTAAAAATGCATTTTTACTTTTGTAGAGAGTGCAAGACTTAGTGGAACAATTCACTTAGTAAAACAATTCATATGTGGTGCAAGACTTAGTAAAACAATTCATATGGGATGCAAGACTTAGTAAAACAATTCATATGGGGTGCAAGACTTAGTAAAACAATTCATATGGGGTGCGAGACTTAGTAACACAATACATAGTAGTTAAATAATTTGTAGGGGGAGCGCAATGCAGAAAAGTTTGGGAAACTCTGTATTGCGCATTGCGACATGGGGGGTGAAGATGTTTTTGGCATCCAGGGTGTTTTGATATCATAAGTTTTTTACTAAAGAGCTGAGATTATGCGTTCTCGTGTTGGTCTTTTCATAGACTTTATTAATCCAATTTAACTAATGAACATCGGCTTTAAGTCTGAACTCTTGAATCATATGAACAATCCATTCTCCAGCTACTTGTATGAAATGTTGCAGTAATATATATACATATATGTATATTTCTAGATTACTTTATTTCTCCAAAACCCAGGTCCAAAGACTCTGGAGGTCGTTGAGTTTGATTAAGTGTGTGTGCATAATTATGTATTTTTTTCTGGTGTTATTCCATTAACGTTTTTTTGTCCTTAGTGCATGATGGTATAAATTTTATAAATTATAAGTTTTTATAAACGGCCTTTTTTTTGTAAAACCATTTCAATGTTTTAATGTTGTTTTGACTAATCGTTTTAAACATAAATATGATTCAATATGATTTTTCAGCTGCGTGTGAGAGTTTTTGTAATGCAGTGATTCTAACCAACAATTTTCCATACCATAAGTAATAGTTATTTGTATTTCCCTTTGGGAATTATGGCACAAAAATATCTTTGGTAATCAAATAAAATTTGCATTTTTCATTGTGATAGACGTTCTCTGTTTTAAAATTATTTATTCAAAATTCAAGCGCCAAAGATTATATTTTTTAATAATAATATTTAGTTTTCTAGTTCAAGCAGTGTCAAAGTTTTGTTTCATAACTGTTTTTTGTAACTTCACCAAAAGCTGGACATTTACAAATGAATAGTTTCAAGAAGATAGTAAATTTTAAAAAAAAGGAAAGAAAAAAAAAGAAAGAAAGAAAGAGAAGAAAACAGACAAGAATTTTGTTGTTTGTTACTTTTTAAATTGGCCAAGAACCAAAAAAAAATCAATTTTCTTATGATTTGATTCTGATCATTTAGAAGAGTATGAGTTGAGCACAATTTCAATAATTCCAAATGGAGTTAAATGTATCAAAATCTACTTATTATCAATGTTGTCACTAAATGAGATTTGCTGTAAATAAACATTTAAATGTTTGTTTAGGCTGTGAAAGTTAGAAAGGGTTAGACTCAACATAACATGTGACCTGAGAAGACAAAACGTGTGCCAGTTGTCGTCAAACACTTGGACTCAACATAACATGTGACATGAGGAGACAAAACGTGTGCCAGTTGTTATCAAACACTTGAATATTTTCTACTCTAAAGCTGTAAAGGCCAATTGGACATTTTTCCACTGGATTTTATTTGACGTACCCATCCCATAGGCTCTGGCTGATTTCACAGTGGGAAACTTTGATAACAAAATAATGGGCCAACCACACACTGCTTCAATTATCAAATAAAATCCAAAACAAACCAAGGCCTTGATAAGAGGATAATGAAATTGTTACTGCATTTAGATGTTGTCTTACATGTTCTTTGCCCTTTTCTTTTTTATCGACCGAGTCTCCCTTGCAGTAGTGTCCCTTGCCTCTTGTGGGTTGTTCAATAATTGGTTCACAGTTGATGTCTTTCATTGCCATTGAAGAATGCAGAGATGTCAATGCTATTTATGAACTACCAATTCATAATTTATTATATTGTGCTTTGCTGTAAAGATTATGTATTATTTATATTCAATGTGCTTGATATAACATTGTGTTCTACTGGTGAGATTAAACAGTTTCAGCATGAAAACTTGTGGATTAAATATTGAATTTAAACATTTTAAAAATTGCTTCATTATCTTACTTGCAATAAAAATGTATGTAATTTGTAATTAACAACAATTTCAAGAATATATAGTAACAATTACACATTCATTTAATGGAATTTATTTTGTGTTTGGTATATTTTTAGAGCACTATGTGCAGGATTTTGTCTTATAAACATTATTTTTTTAAAGTTTGTTTCATAACTTGTCATGTTATGCAAAGTATGTACTACACACCAGATATATATAGTTTGTCCTTTGCTTGCGAAGATGACCAAGGCTTTAACTTAAGTAGTAGCCTTGACTTGAGCTGTATTTTTTTATAAAGTGAGGGAGAGTTGCTCAGTTCGTCAGTTCCTTGCCTATTTAATCCCATGGCAAGACTTAGTCAAGACGACTGGAAATAGACCAGCGCTGTGCTCTTTTTGTGCAGGAGTTTACATTGAGTCATACCGTCTATGGGAGTCCATTTCTGGGTTTGATTAAACATTAACGAGTCAATTAAGCCATCCAAGGTTAATGAGTCCCATCCACCCGGGGCTCTTATCTTGTTTTTGCTTGTCTAGGCTTTTTTCGGGGATTGAACAAGCTTGTGATTGACTCTGTTTAGACCGCTCTGCTACCCAGCGCCACATCTTAGTCACAGACATGTGAGAGCTGCCATATTACTACTACTGACACTGTACCATTTAGTACAGATATGCCTCTCCTTGTCAGCAGTGCCAGCAATTCTCAAGTGGCTCAGCAGCTTTTCTTACAATATCCTCAGAACTGAAACATCATCATTTAGAACAAGGAGGCACTTTGTCATACAACTGCTGTTTTCGTTCAGACTTACCACAAAAAAAAAACTAGTATTCCAAAATTATACAAGACTAACTATAGCCCGCCAAACAATGGTGAACTTCCCATCTACTAAAGTTATGTGATAAAACATGCAGTGAAGTAACACTTAATGAGAATCCCGGTTAGTGCTCCCCCACCCACCCCCTTCCCAATCCTGTTGATGGGAAGCAGTGATTCAAAAGTATGAACATCATTTATTTTTATTTTTTTCTTAAATTATTATTTCTTGATAAGATTAGTTAACATATAATACGGCACAGTGTTGTAGGGGTTTATGCTGGATTATATTGGCATGGACAATTAAAATCAGTTCAAGGTCGAAGAACCACTTACATTAGTTATTGGAAATTGAAACTTGCAGTTCACCATCTCTCTCTGGTGACCATCTCCCTCTGGTGACCTCTTATAACAAATGAAAAGTATTGAAAAGATTTGTTCCATACATTTTTTTTTTTTGGTTGTATTTAACTCCTAATTGAGGTGGGGTTTTTTTTTGTTTTTTTTAATTGTTTTCCTTACTTTAAATCTAAAGTATTTCTCAGATTTTAGAATTTCAAACGAAAAAAAAAAATTTCTTTTAAAATTGATTTTGCTGTCACACTGCTTGTGATTTGATTCATTTTGTAATTCCATTTTACAGTCAGATTTTTTTTTCCTGGTAGTTTATATTTATAAAACAGAAGAAAAAAAAACTTTGTATGTATATAATGAGGGAGAGCGTAAAAAAAAAAAAAATTTGCAGAAGATCAAAAGATTAAGAAATATAACTTTAAACTGTGTATAGAAATATAAACTGTGGCGGTTCTTCAAGAAAAGCAATGAATTTATTGTGCTGGAATCATAGCAAGACAATGGTGGGTTCAGAGTGGGAGCGAGTGTTATGATTGTTTTTAAACTTAAAAAAAAAAATGCTCCAACAAACACAAGACACAGTCACCTTTTTGAACAACATCAATAAAGCAGATATAAAGGTCCCACTTCTACAACATAGAATTGACAAGGAACAAAAATAATTTGAAATAATTTTTAACTCCTCGAGGTACTGCAGTTTTGTTTTTTTTTAATAAACAAAACCGTATTTAATTAATGAGAGGGTTAGAGAAAATGTCCTTAATATGAATAAATATTTGCCTATATTTTTTCACCATGCATGCATGCCAACCTGTGAGTTTTTGTCATCTATAAATCTCTTCACACTTATTTACAAGTCATGTGTATGTTGTCAGTTTTCACTAGGGATTATTATATTTGTATGTACCTTTGTAGCACTATTATGCATCTCAAATTATTATGATGTGGTGCAAACATGGAAAATTTGAGCAGACAGCTACTCCTTAGTCCCAGATTTTTTTTTTTGATCAATTTTATAATTTAACATTTGTCCATTTGAAAAAGAAAAAAAAAAAATTAAGTTAAATCCCTTGTCCCCTGTGTGTGTGTTTGCAAACATGGAAAATTTGAGCAGACAGCTACTCCTTAGTCCCAGATTTTTTTTTTTGATCAATTTTATAATTTAACATTTGTCCATTTGAAAAAGAAAAAAAAAAAAATTAAGTTAAAGCCCTTGTCCCCTGTGTGTGTGTCCAATAACTGAGGGGAAATAACTTCTAAATTTTGTTATAATCCAATCAATTGTGGCTAAACTTTTTGAAGCATGTTTTCTAGTTTATCAAGGAGCAGAGACATAAATTTAAATGTCTGCCGAATGTGTGTAGCAGTCTATTTTAAATTAATAATTCGTATTTCAATCATTTCTGATATTAATTTTTTGAAATTTAAACTTGTAAGCGAACTATACAGGCTTAGTGTCTTCTCCGCTGAATTAGAGGTCACACCACAATAAATTGAGTGAGATGGCACTTAACACAGTTGGATTTATATATAACATCTGGGCAAACACTAAAACAACAAGAGTTTATCATAATGTCATTCTGTGAAGCAGAAGGGTTTTATTTACATTTTAACATATAATTGATCTATAAGTATTTCAGGCTGCATTTTTTGTGTGAAAATGTATTTATTCACATAATATGCCAATTTATTATTTTAGGCTCACACTGAAATCGGTAATAAAGTATTGTGATGAATTAAATGTATGTCTCTTTTCTTTTTTTTTTTTAAATTGCAACACTCTAGTCTAGTTTTGAAAGATACAATTCACAAAATAAATTATAATTTTTTTTACATGGAGCTTTTCTTAAATGGACAAAAATCTGATGGCTGCGACTATTTGTACCCGGGTACCAGAAGTGAGAGGTTGGGATTAAAAAACAATTAAAAATATTATTGTTGGGTTTGTAAGACAAAATGAGGTACCAAATGAAAGATAATTGAATGGACTATATGTTTGTAAACTTACTTCTTCAGTTTAACTAAAATAAACTACCACAAATGACAAGAGCAAATTTATTTCACTGGGTTACTGTATCAACCAACCATATAAAAAAAAAAACCCAAGTGGCTTTAAAAATGTTAATTGTCTATGTTTGGTATTCCTTTGTGCATTTACAGTTTCAGTTCAATTGAGAACAAAATCAGTCAAGATCACTTTCATAAATACATTCCTTGAAAGCTTTATAGATAGGTTTAATATCAAAACTTGCATTTAAAAATTTCAAACAAGAAATTGCTTCTCTTCAAGAACCAACTAAAAAAAAAATATATATATATAACTAGAAAAAAAATGCCAGAATACACTGGGGGGAAAAGGAATAATGAAGAATAAATCTATAAAAGTGATTATGTGAAAGCCAATCTGAAATGGAACTATGAAATAAAGAAAATATTCTTACTGATGCAGTAAAGTCGGAGGAAAACAAAAAAGCTTTCCCATGGTTTAATGTGCATTAATCCCAGAATCCACAAAAGACTTGGAATGTAAACTTTGGATGAATTATAAAGAGTAAATGGAGGTTAAGTTACATATATTGTGTGGTTTTATTTATAGTTATGGGGCAATATTACAAACTGATTTTTTAAAATGCAATACTTGACTTAGAGCACAAAGCACTGATTGCGTTCTGTTTGCATATAATGTATAGTGAAGATAACAAAAGCATGGTTATACAGAATTATTTTTAAAGGATTGTTCTAAAAAGATCGTCAACAGGAAATGCCCTAAAAAATTAGGACGACATACAGCCAATGTAAAATAAAAATCTATGAAGTATTTTGTGAATTTGTAAATCTTACAAGTCATCTATACTTATTAAATAAACCTTGCAATACCTACTTCCAGCTACAGCTGAACAACTCTTACATCCAGCAAAACATGAATAAAACCTTAAATTCCAAATGCACTTGAATAAACCTTGCATTCCAAAACCACCTGAAAAAACTTACTGCAAGCTTATTTTCCAACACCTGATTAAAGCTAACCTGGCAACATGAGTTGAATTAACTTTAAGTCCCCACAACGTGTGAATATATCTTACAACTCTGCAAGATTTTTTTTTAGCTCTTACATATAATAGGGGAAAATAAATAGATTTCTTTTTATTAGGAATTAATATATTTTTTTTTAAATAGCAATTTACATATATACTATACATTATTCTACACTTTCAGTACTTTTATTTTGAGAATAAAAAACTTCTTGACATTCATAGCTAAAAAAAAAAAATTCTTGACATATTCATAGCTAAAAATGCAGCTGCAATAAAGAAATATGTATAATAAAATCCTGTTTCGAATTAAAGTGTCAGTCACGTCATGCCGTCAAATGAAAGCAGGCCAGTAAGTTAACACTGACATGTATATATCTTTAAAAATTTATGATTTACAAAAAATTTTGAAAAATGTTTTATACATTTTGAATATTTTTTTAAAAGAAGTTTCTTATCCATCAATAACAACAAAAAATATCACTGTCACTATTATGAACAAATCATCCTACAAGTGGTAAGATGAATGTCTGCTTTCATGTAGATTACTCATCTCCCCTTAAACCATTATCGCCCCTTAAACCATCATCTCACCTTAAATCATCTCCTCTTATACCATTTTCTTTAAAATCATGCATACTTTGGCAGCAATGGCTCTTTTTTCTTAATTTTTTGTACACATCCGGTGACATTAAGTAAATTAATGAGTCTTCTCTGTATGTAATCTAAACTAACAACCTTTTAAAATACAGAAATTTAAAGTAATAAAGAGATTATTTTCATTATAGTTAAAAATCAAGTAAATCAAAAACTCAAAATAAAGATCAAATATGCATGATATGGCTGAAATATGTTTGACAAGTATGGTTTCAAAATGTGTTCAAGGATTTCATTTGAAATGAACTCCTAAGGCACCGTGGCGGACTAAAAACCAAATTTAAATCCACAAAAATAAAATTTTGTAGCATAGTGAAATTAATCCCTCATAATAGAACAATTTCATAATTTAAAAAAACAAAAAACTGAAGTACATTATGTTGCCATTTTTGTATGTTAATCAGTACAACTTGTGTAAAACATAAAAAGAACAGCATCTTCATTTACAGTAGCATAAAAATATTAAACTAACTTCAATTTATCATAATTTATATTGGAGGCATATAAGACAAAATTTTCATTTTAAAAATCTATTTTGTGCCTTATTTATAATATCATTATCAAGCATAAAAAAAGTTAATAAGTAATTTTTAAAATGAAAACAATGATTCACCTAAGTAGAATATTGCAGCTTAGGGAAATATTTGCCTATTCTTTGCTTATGAAATTACCCCATTCAGTCTAGGACAATGTTCACTTAAGAGTTCTTCTAACAACCTCAATGTTATCAGAGTTAGGACAGTTAGAAGTTTCTTCAGTTTTGTTGTGCACCTGAAAGAACTAAGACGTGCTGCCCACTTTGTAATCTTTAAGCTCAAGATGCATTTCAACCTGTCTCATAAATAAATTACCATGCACCACTACCATCCTGGTGACGTTATCATCAAAACTAATTAAACCAAAGTTCCCTGAGACCTGACTCTGGACATTAAATAAGTTTTTCAAATGAAAATTATTTTTATATCATTTGCAACAAATTAATTCCAAACCAAACACTCAGTTGGTTTTCAGATAAAGCTATTAACAAATAGATTAAGAAATATTTACAAAACCTAAACCACATGTAATTCCTCCTTTCATTCAAATGTACATAAAAATTTTTTTTTAAAGGAACTGTGTCCACACTTCTACTGATGATAGAACCGCTATTATTATTTCATAAAGTAAGTCAGAACAACAAACAACCTGATCATATTAAGCCAAGAAATTCCATGTACGATCATCTCTAGAAGACTTTTTTGTATAAATGATTTACAAAGTCTTATACCCCTATTAATAAATTACTTTAGATGCAGCCAATCAATCACAGCCTTGATGCTTGCGGCATGGGTTGTTACTTTAAAGTAGTTATAAAGACTACAATTATTATAAATGTGTAAGTTACCATCACTTTTGCTTGCGACATATGTGAAGCATTTACTTCAATGGCCATTAAAAATAATTTTGTTTCCATTTGAGGATGGTTTCAGAGAATTTCATTTAATTATTGTGTTTTAAGTAACAGCAAATGTTGGTGCTGCATTCTGTAAGTGACTGTTTTCAGGAAAAAATTGAATTAAGGAGGATTTACCATTAAAAATTATGACTTCAAAAATCGGCTTCTTACAAAATAGTTCATTTAGTCTTCATTGATAAGCTTAGTATAAAATAGTTCATTATGACCCCACTGATAAGGCTTCAATATGAAACAAACTATCTCTGTCGTTTATCAGTTCTTTTCTTTAAAAGAGCTATCTACAAATTTAGGGTTAAAAAAAATACACCACAGAGCTGGTCAGAGATTAATTCAGTGAATTCCCATCTTGTAAATATTTACGTCCAGGGCCTCCTGGCAACAATGGGTCCTCCTCACCCTCCAATTCAGGTGGCGGCTCTTCTGTCTGATTTACTTCAGCTTTCTGCCTGGCCAACAAAAGCTTCTGATGCTTGCTTATGTTTAATATTCCACCCTATTGTACAATAAAATACAGATTAACTGGTAAGGAATAATACTTGACATAATTTGTATTGTTTTAAAGATTTGAGAGTGGAAAATAACACATGTGGAGGAATAATAACCCACTGCAACCCAAAAATAAAAATTGAGTCTTGAAGGAAAAATCTGAGATTTAATAATAATAATAAATTAGTTTAATTGCTCATAATGTTTTATATGATAAAAGTATTGATCTTGTCATATATTATATATATAGTTGCTAATCTAAAGACCCAAAATTTCTTGGCCTCGTAACAGACAATTGCTGGAAAATCACTGCTGTTAGAAATATTTCTATCATTCATGCCCAGCCAGACAATGAGCAAGGCACCTTAAAAAAAATTTGATCTTCAATGAAAATCAAATAAAATCCCTTACCCTTCTCCTGTCAACAACATTCAGGAAGAATGCAGCCAGAATACAGCAAATGGTATTTCCCAAGAGGAAGATCATAACATACTTCCATCGGAGGAGTTTCCCAGCATCATCAGTACTGAAAGGTTACACAAAGAGAATGTCGCAAGTGTGATTAAGATTCCTCTGATCGCAGGACATTAAAAAGTACAACATGAATTTTAATTCTCAGACGGACACTTACTCGTCATCTTTGCCTAGGATTTGCCCAACAATGACATTGGAGATTCCAATGCCAACCATCTGGACACTTGTGGTCAGGCCCATGGCAGTACCCAGGGTTGTTTGCGAGACAACCAATGGTATGCTTGGCCACATGCTTGCCTTGAAATAACAAAAAGAGCAAATCCTTAAAGAAATGTGGTAAAATAAAAACAGTAAAATAAAAAACAAGCATTACATGAAAATGTAAACAAACCGCAGAGATCTTTATAAATAACTCAATATATTTGTCTCACATACATTAAAAAAAAAATTTTTTAAATGTTCCTGTAAAAAAAACAAAAACAGACCTTATTTTAAAAATAAACACATTTTTAGTAATAATTTATGAGAATATAAATAACTTACTGCTGCGAATGAATAAGTGACACCTAACCACAATGTACAGATGAGTGGATGGACATAGCTGAATGCCAACAAGCCAAACACAGGGATGGTCAAGACAGCAGTAGACATTGCTATGTACCCTCTCTTGCCAAACACATCCTGACCAGATCAGACATCTTATTTTTTCTTAAACTAAACAAACAACCACTTTGGTGAACTAAATAGATTTTAAAAACTGTCAGTTCTGCTAGTAGAGTGACAGCTGTGAAGCAGTGTTGTATTGAGAAATCTAGATTTAGTTTTTCCGTGATGAAATTCAATCACTTGTTAAAAAACCAACACTGACAATGTTAAAAGAAACATATTACAATCGATCGCTGATTATGGTGTAAATAATTTTATGTTTAAAAATAATTAATTGTAGGATATTTATCAACCTTGTATATAACTTAAATGCAACTTAATATAACAAAATACCTATATTATCAACTGAAAATTCCTCTATAATAATCGATAAACTGAAAATTCCTCTATAACAACACTTACAATAAGACCTCCCAGGAAAGGAGAGACAATCATGGAGACATCATATATTGCACCGGCCACATACGAGGCTGGCTTCTTGTCCAACTTATATTTGGTTTGAATGAATTTGCTGAGAATGTGTAAGCGGTTCCATTATAAAATTGATACGATAAAAAAAAAAAAAGATTTTAAATCAAACATTTTTTAAAGAGAAATGTACAACTAGCTTGTAAACCGAGTGCATGCTTAGATCTACCGAAGTCCAATATCTCACCTAGCATCTGCAACAAATGGGAAAACTCCATTGTAGAAAAACATAATGGCCAGGACAACCAGCCAAAACGAAAGTGAAAGGTGTTTAACATCTGTTATTTTCTGTCATAAAAAAAAAAAAAAAAAAAAAAAAATAAAAGGGAAAACTCCATTGTAGAAAAACATAATGGCCAGGACAACCAGCCAAAACGAAAGTGAAAGGTGTTTAACATCTGTTATTTTCTGTCATAAAAAAAAAAAAAAAAAAAAGTTGTTAACATTTTTTATTTTTAAAAAAGAGGTACTAAAGAAGAGATTACATGTCTTACAACAACAAAAAATTTCCATACCAACTTTTTAGATTCAGATTTCAGAGATCCCTCATCCCCAAGCTCTTTGACACCATGTTTGTCAAGTATAGTAACAATGATAGCGGAGATAAAGCCCAGCAGGCACAGCATAGCCCCTAAATAAAGAAATGGAAAAGGCATCTCATTCTCATGGTTAATAGACCAGCCGAAAAAGTGCTGGTCTCAATTATTTTTAAACAAAATGAAACTAATGTTAGTTAAAAATCAAATAGATTATAACGTCTGTTAAAAAAAGAACATGTTTTTAAGAAAAACTCTGTTTAAATGTACATTTTAAAATTCTGTTTAAAATTAAATGTACATTTTTAAATTTCAAGCAGGATGCTCCTAATATGCATTACCTCCCCAAAGTGTCCATTTTAATCCATAGGCTTCTTCAAACATTTGGGTTAAAAAAAAATTAAGAACACTACCCAGCCTTGAAAAAGCAAGTGTTATGCCAAAAGCCATGGCCAGCTCTTTATCTCTGAACCAGTAAGCAGTGATTCTATTTTGTACAACTAGAAAAAAAAAAGGGAGGGGGGGGGAGGTGGGGGAAGGATTAGTAAAAAAAATATGTCAAAAGGAAACAAAAAGTCTGATTGTTTCTATAACTAATCCAAAACTTTTTTAATAATAAATTGTCACCATTTTAAAAATTATAAATAAATAAAAAAAAACTTAAGCAGTGATTCTATTTTGTACAACTAGAAAAAAAAAAGGGAGGGGGGGGGAGGTGGGGGAAGGATTAGTAAAAAAAATATGTCAAAAGGAAACAAAAAGTCTGATTGTTTCTATAACTAATCCACAACTTTTTTAATAATAAATTGTCACCATTTTAAAAATTATAAATAAATAGAATAAAACTTCTATGGATTATTAGAAATAAAATATTTACTTGGAAAATTGAGGAACAATTTAGAGGCTTTGATAAACAAATATGAATGATAGGAAATTCGGTTGAACTGAAATCCTTCTTTAAAAAGCATAAATGAATTTTTTATTGGAGAAAATTTATTTCCAGATGAAAATTTTCTCCAATAACAAATTTATTTCGCTAAAAATGGTCAAAGACTTAGTCCAGCAAAAAATTATAATCAATATTTAATCTCAGCCAAAACTAGAACATAGTTCAAACTATGTATGCAGAGCATCATCTAATACTCACCTTTAGAGATAACAGCTGTGAAAAATTAAATTATTTTTACTCACTAGTGAGTGAGCCGTTTCCAGATCCAAAAAGCAATCGACCAAAGAGCATTATGGGTAGGAGATAAGAAGTGCCCTTGAGGAAAGCTCCAGCTGCAAATGTTGAGGAGCCCAGGAGACAAAGAGACGAAAACAAGAACACACCAACTGGAAATGTATTTAATAGAGACAAGTTAGTAGTTAAGTGAGGCCAACAAACTACACCACGCAATCTTCAAATAATCAATCAGTTTTACTTAGGTGAGCCATTCAGGAATTTAAAAAAACGTGAACCAGGATCCTATCAATTTTAATAAGTTTCATACCATATAGAAATTTTCAGTTAACTGTTTTAATAATACCATTTATTTACAGCCTTAAGGCATCTGAGAAGAGATCATTTTAATTCAATTAATTTTATCTATTGGAAATGTTTATGTATTGGAAATGTTTCATAGAAATATGAATTATTTGGAGCTAGGATCAGCAAACGATCTTAGTGAAGAGCTCTATACTGAGTCGCAGGGCGGGCAGCGAATTATTTTTCAACGCATCCATAATGAGGGTGGCCAAATGGTAGCTGTTGCCCCTTGAAAATTAGCAACACATGTTCATTCAAGTATTTGACTTTTGTGTAAATCACTAAATAAAATAGTTCATTTAGGTAAGGNGGGGGGGGGGGGGGGGGGGGGGGGGCGTCTTAGACACGGGTATGTACAAGTCAGATTAATGCATTCAGGGGCCCTGGACACACCCAACAATGGGGCTCATAGCCGTGTGCCTAACTGTTTAACCCATTCAGCTTATTAATTTAATGAGCTGTTTGCAGTTTTACCTCTGTTCCCAAGTTTGTCTATGAGGAAACCAGCACCAATCACTACAACAGCATTTCTGAAAGCAGAAGCAAAACACTGAGTTCAGGAACAGGTTTGGATAGCTCTAAAACTATAAACATTTAAATTTTTTTAAAATGATACAAATAGAAATATTAATATACATTATTTTTAAAAATAAGATAGCATTAAACTATAGATGATTTCTATTTAAGAAGAGATCAGGAATAAGAAATGGGGAAGAGGAAAACAAAAAGGTGGGCGAGAGAGACAAGGGCATACAAAATTAGCAATAGTTTGATAAAAAAACAACAAAACAACCAATGATACAAAAGAAAATACCAACCAATGATACAAAAGAAAATACCAACCAATGATACAAAAGAAAATACCAACCAATGATACAAAAGAAAATACCAACCAATGAAACAAAAGAAAATACCAACCAATGATACAAAAGAAAATACCAACCAATGATACAAAAGAAAATACCAACCAATGATACAAAAGAAAATACCAACCAATGATACAAAAGAAAATACCAACCAATGAAACAAAAGAAAATACCAACCAATGATACAAAAGAAAATACCAACCAATGATACAAAAGAAAATACCAACCAATGATACAAAAGAAAATACCAACCAATGATACAAAAGAAAATACCAACCAATGAAACAAAAGAAAATACCAACCAATGATACAAAAGAAAATACCAACCAATGATACAAAAGAAAATACCAACCAATGATACAAAAGAAAATACCAACCAATGATACAAAAGAAAATACCAACCAATGAAACAAAAGAAAATACCAACCAATGATACAAAAGAAAATACCAATGACACCAAAAGGAACCATCCAATGATTTTTTAAAAAACAATGATAAAAAAACATTTTTGAGGATTGGAAAAGAATTTAAAACACATAAATAGAGCCTAACATAACAGTCTACTTTATTATTTATATATAAATATTCATTAATCCTTTGATTTTTGAATGCCAATAAAACATTTTATCCAACAAAAAAAATTGTTTGTTCTGTGCAAAGCTTTACTGTAAAATTACTATTTAATTAATTTTGATTTAAAAACCAGAAACAAGTAAAAAGGGGAATCCCCCCCCCCCCCCATTATATCTATCACTTTTCAACCAAATCTGAATAGTCAAATTTGAATAAATATATTAAACTAGCTGGGGCAATGCAACCACATTGCACATTGAAAATACAGGAGGAGGAGGTGCATTATCTATTTCAATAATTCCAGACGGAGCTCCATAGATCCACCAATGCATAGTTGTATTGACCTTCATTTGCCTTTCTTTTAGCCATGGTGGGTAACCAATGTTGTTCCTCTGAGTGCATTGGGTGCGTACAATGGGGTACGCAAGTAAATCACTGCGTATCATGGTGCACAATGAGAGTGGGGTGGACAAGATCTACTCTGGAATTATTATGGATTACCATAATAGCAGATTGCAGTAGTTTGATGGATACAAGTTAAATTAATTAAATTTGTTACATGTGCAAAAGGAAAGAACGTAAATAGCTTGAGGTATGAATAACACTTACGTCCAAGCATAAATGGCATACAACAAGTTATAGTCAGCATCTGACATGCCGAGACCATCATCAGAACAATTGCTATATACTGCTTCTGAGCCATTGGTGCAGTTGTTTGTCTATTGAGAAAAATTAATCAATTTATCCAGCTTTTATAACCATTTTTTATTATTATTAAAAGCTTTTTTAAATTGCTCGCACAATAGCATTGCAAATATTAAAACTGGAAAAAAAGTTAGCTGTCTGAGATAAAGCATACATTTGGAAGAATGTTATATCAACTATAAATAACTATCTTAAAGTCTTATGTATTTATTTGTATAATGTCAGGGAATGATTGCTTTAAAAAAAATATAGCAATTACAAAAACCTTGCAGCCACTTTAAAAAATGTTACCTTTGTAAATACATCTTGTAGGACACTTGGCATATCAAAACAAAAGTAAGATCCAAATGTCAACATACAGTTGAAGAAGAGCACCAAAAAGCGATAGCCCCCTGGAATGAAAACCAAAACAAAATAAAGTACCGCACCCCAGAGTGCCATTAAAAGGTCTCTCTAAGGAAAGAATTTAGCCACTGTCAGAAATATTCTTTCCTTAATTCCTGGCATTATATAAAATCATAAGCAAACCCATGGGGGTCAAAAAACTGTACAACGGCATGAAAAACTGTAAAGGAAAATATGAAAACTCAAAAGAAGTATCATTTATAACTTTTCTATCATTATTTATTTTGAAATTTTAAAATGAATGATCTCCCCTTTACAGCACACAAATTTTAGCATGTTTACGTGATTCATAAATGGCTAGATCTAATTTTTTTAATGATATAACTTGTTTTAAGCCCAATTTTCGTTTTACACTGCTCAATAGCAATTTGAAAAAAAAATGGATTCATTTAATTGATTTTATAACAATTTAAATGTAATTACACAGAATTCTTCTGTAAATTATGCTAGCTGTAGTAATTTCAGATTCCTGTATTTAAATTAATGAAGTGATGTATCGTAACGTCAGTCTTGTCAAAGTTACTGAGTTCAGTTTATCATCAAAATTTAACCTCTTTTTTCACCGTACAGTACAAGAGGAAAATATCATTAGGATAGATATTTTTTTAAGCTCTAACTCTAAGCACTTTGTTTTTAAAATATGTTAAATTTCCAGCCGGAGTCAAATAATAATTAATAAATAATATAATTTAATATACCCTACAATTCTCACTGATTTCTTTTGGCTCTAAATAACATAAACTTCAAAAAAAGAAGATCACACTTGCTTTTATTTTTTGAAAGTGTTAGCATGTTAAATTGAGCCATGCCATAGTAATATTAGTAATTGTAACACACCTACTCTGACATGGCGTGGGATCTTATTTCTTATGCTGTAGGTTATGTCAGTAGTATGGTTACTTATGTTATGTTGATATTTCAGGATGCCGACTAAGGCTTCTTCATTCTTCCACTTATAATCCGGGCACGCAAATAAGAATACTGAATCCTGGTTAAACTTACAGTACTTTATTGAACACACTTTATATTGATAATAATGTAATTTCACATATATATCTATAGTATTCCATCATTAAGAAAGACACGTCCTCACACTAAACTGTCAACTGTATAATCACACAGCTCTCACGCTACTGACTCTACTGCTCTGCGCTCAGCTCTCTACTATCTCAGTCAACTCATACTTTATTACCAGCAAAGCGTGCAAAACAATCGCTCTGACAAAAACATAATTTTACTCTCCAAAAACGTGGAGCTCACATTTGTATCTCAAAATACAATTCATTGTCCTCGTGGACAAAAACATGGTCAACACCATTCATTGTTCACTCATGCTACCTCTCTGTTTTCATGTGAAAACATTGTCCGTTACAGTAATAAATAGGAATAATGACTAATGGTCTCTAATGGTAGTCATGGATAGTAATATTAAATAAATTTAATTATATAATTATAGAAATAAAATGATCACTTAGTAACACTGCATTTCTTGCAATGCATTACACAAACAGATTTGTAATTATTGTTTCCTACTCCAAGTAGTTTCTACCGTAATACACTGTCTTTGTCTTAATGAATGATATCAATGAAACAAAATTTAAATGAACCGTGAGATTTAAGTTTCTGTTGTCCAACTTTGAATTTATTACACTGCCATTTATAAAGGCGTTTCTTGTTATCCATCTGTCTAAAATTGAGTATGCACTGCCCAAAAAGCGCACATTATATTTATTAATACTGAGAAATCTGGAGGTGGAAATCCCTATCTGAATTCAGGAGAAGAGGTGATTAACTGGTATGTCTTAAGACTTAAACTTAAGTCAAGTTAAGTTTAAGGGCACTCCTCAGAAGGGCGATCCCAAATTAAAAATTGGATACTTTTCGTTAGAAATTGTTCGGCTACCAACCTAATAGCCGCCGATAATTGGTGACATAATTTTTTACTTCAAATTTTTTTTGCAGACTTACTATTGCTTGTAATAATATAAAATAAACAACACCATATTTCAGATAATATTTTGTCAGGAAACATTCTACAAACTTATGACAAAATGCTGAAGGCACTGTTTGAGTATGAGTATGGTTTGGTTAGTGTGGCTTGCTGAAAACCGTCTAATACTCTAAACAAAAAAAGCAAAGCAATTCAACAGAGATAACTTTTGTACCTTTCTTGCATTTTTTTTTATTTTCCTTCTTCTATAAATTTCTTTATCTTTCAGTCAAAAAGACTGATGAAGATCGCGACTGATGAAGATCGCGATCTTCATAAGTAGAGAATTAGACGTAAACAAATATGTCATCAATTATCGGCGGCTATTAGCCGGACAATTTCTAATGAATATGAATAGTATTCTATTTTTAATTTGGGACCGCCGTTCTGAGGAGTTCCAGTTTAAGATGTGCTGGTGTTAAGTAATAGTACTAACAGTAATGAGCTAATACTAACAGACAAATAAGAGCTTGAGGACTGAATGAAGTGAATTTTTCAGTCAATTTTATCCATAATCCATTATGAATGAATATTTAGACTATTGACTATCGAAATTGAACTCTGAATACTATTTTACAATTTTTGGTACCCAAATTTTAAACTACTCATACTACTGACTACTAATTAACTTTATCAAGTCTAACTCTAATGAACTGTAGAAGAAGAGTATTATTGTGTAGACTGTAACTGTAACTTGTAACTGATTACTGCTCTGACTCTACTGCTGACTACTGACTACAGACTACTGAGTACTAGTACTGGAACAACTATAGTACAGTGCCGAGATAAGATACACTATTTCTTAAATTTTAATCTCTCCAAGTTAAGTACATTATTATTTAAATTCATATCTTAAATTATAGACGATTGAACTGAAACACAAAATAATCAACAACATAAAAAAATATAGGAGTGAAAAAGCCAAACCCACTCACTATCTGATGCCCGTAGAATGGCCATTTTAACTTTTCGTGTTGTCACATGATCTGTTGTCACGTGAGAGTTAACATAAAATGTCGACCCGAAAAACATGCCGAATAAATTTTTTAAAATCTCTAATCCCGTGAGCCTTGAGAGGCTCTAGTAAAAAAAAAAAAAGGCCTTTGGGGTTGGGCATGACGACCCATTAGATCATGGCTTAGGTGCCCTGGTTAACACAGGACCCACACATGGGCGCAGGAAAAAGGTTGTAGGGGCAGTCCACCCCAGTAAGCGCTTAAGGCCTTAATTTGGTGCGGCATTTACAGTCTATTTCATATAGGCCTACTTTGACTCTACTCTTTAGGGTCTTTATATTATAATCCCTCTCTCACAGCTACGCCAAGTTTTTTGGGGTCTTCACCATCCTCTTTTACTCTTGTTCCCGAGGGCTCCATTTCAGTATTTGTTAAGTTATACTTTACATCGATTTTCCTATGGTGGGCTATTATGACTATTCCCACCTACCCCACCCTGTATGTTTTGTTGTTTTTTTTTTTTTTTTGTGTGAATTATCATGTTCGTGCTTAACTTAACTGGGATTTGTGATTTCATCTCCTTCACTGTTTTATTTTTATTATGACTATTCCCACCTACCCCACCCTGTATGTTTTGTTGTTTTTTTTTTTTTTTGTGTGAATTATCATGTTCGTGCTTAACTTAACTGGGATTTGTGATATCATCTCCTTCACTGTTGTATTTGATATCTTGTGGCAACCCTTGATGGTAAGTTAAAAATTAAAGTTCATGGAGCTATTCGCGAAGATTTGCCGTATTTTCCAATTTGTTGATCGCCAACTTTCCGAGACCAGCAACAACACTAACACAGATTTAGATTTAACATTTGAGATCAGTATTGTAAGTTTTTCACTTCTCGTTGTAATTCTCATGATTCTGTCCAAAGTGATAGTAGACTGCTCTGTTCTATCAAGGCTTTTTCAAAACCTTAATACAATTTCAATGTAAAAATCATAATTAAAAATAATTTTAGTTTCAGTTTCAGTACATTATTCAGTGAAATTGTAATGAGCAGTGTAGATATTTTTAGGCTCTGTCAGTAGGCCAAATGAGTGTACAATTTTCTAGCATTAAGTAGGCCTACTTCTGTAATCAGTGAGTAAGCTATTTCAAATAACCACTTCTTTAGAAATTCTCAATTCTATTAACTTTTGACATTCCTTTACTTTATAACATTATCGAAATTCTGAACCAAGATACTATTATCCTCCTATAATAAAACTACAATATATGACCCGATGTTATCGAGATAATAATGGCAGGCACTTTGTGATGATTTAAACCCGCTATTGCAAAAGCTCATCACAATTCCGTATTTTAAAAAGAAGTATTTATGCAATGATGTTTACGTTTCTAACATTATTAAAAGTTTTAAGAAGTATTTTTCTGCTATATATTTAATACGCCTACGCTACCCATTTTCGCGCCCCTAAACTACATTTTTTTTTTCTATAAACATGAGCTTAAATTACTAAATCTAAATGATCACCGATTAAATCATTATTGTCACTAAATGAGTTCATTGACGGCTGATTTATAAGCTAGAGAAATACTATAGATGTCATATGTTCATAAATTGTTAAATGTTTCGTGCCATAATCCAATTTTTTTTTTTTTTTTTTTTTTTTAAATTTTGGAAACTTATTCTTAATTTTACAACAAAAACTNATTATTGTCACTAAATGAGTTCATTGACGGCTGATTTATAAGCTAGAGAAATACTATAGATGTCATATGTTCATAAATTGTTAAATGTTTCGTGCCATAATCCAATTTTTTTTTTTTTTTTTTTTTTAAATTGTGGAAACTTTGTCTTAAATTTACAACAAAAACTCTATTCACATTTTACATTAACGTAATTTGATAAACTGATATCTTCATTAAAAATGTAACCACACCTTTGACTTTGTTTTCTACTATATCATCGGAAAATCTTACTACCAAGATCGGAAAATCTTACAACCAAGAATTCTTTTATCTAAAGAAGAATCTCTTACCCGTTTTTCGCGTCCGTAACAATCTTTTTTTAGAGAAATGTCTTTTTTTTTAGAGAAATGTTCTTAATCTCATAACAACATATACCCACTATTTTTACTATCGCAAAGTAAAAACAAAAATATATTTTCATTTTTTGAAAGAAAATCTTAGCCATTTCTATTTTTCAAAATTAAATTTGTACGTGCGTAAAATGATTGGGTTTTGATATTAATTTTAATATTAATGGGTATGCTTGTGTAAATGTACCCATGTTTTGTTAACGCCATTGATTTACTAACTGGTAAACATATGTTTATTTTTTAAAAAATGAATGTAACATCTCTTTTTCTCAACTGTAATACCATAGGACAGTGGTCGGCAAAGCGTGGCTCACGACATGGGTGTGGCTCGGCCAGTCAGTCACAAATCGGTTTTGACTCCGAAAAACATGGTTCTTGAAAAGAAATTTGTCTCTCAAACATTTTTTAATCACCCTGCTGCTGATTTTTGTGTGGCTCTTTTGACAAATGAGTTTGCCGACCATTGTCATAGGAGTTAAAGATATTGTCATCTATGTGAAAATGTACACATCCTATTTCCTACCCCCGATATGTATGTACCTAAAAATCTTAATTATTTATCAAATTCATTCCATTTTCTGAGGCGTATGTCGTACTGCCTGGGGCAAAATGAAAGTATCACCCCCCCCCCCATCCCCGCCAGATTTTATTAAAAATTAATAAAATCATCCACGGGATTGTAGCCCGGAATTGTAGCCCCCTACATAAGCAAACACGTTTTTTTGCAATTCATATTATGGTTTGTTCTATTTGGATGAGTGATAAGTGCATTAGTGAATGCTATTTGGCTATGGTGTTTGACGGCACCGATTAGAATAATCAGATTAACCTAACACGGCCTTTTCTTATTAAAAGTGGATTTAAAGGTTACGTTTTTATTACGTTAATTTAATAAGAGTATATTTTTGGAATGAAAAAAAAAAAAAAAGAAAAGTAACAACTTATTTAATGTTAAAAATACAAAGTCCAAATGTATTACATTTTTAAAGACTTGTTAATACGAATTTAAAATAATAATTTTTAAGAATTAGAAACTACAAATTTAACTAGAGAAGATTTTTATACTGCAGAATTAAGTAAAAAAAAAAAAAAATTTAAATGAGGTGTACACAAATTTTTTGTACCGATAAAATTTATTTATTTTTTCATTTTTCATATTCACATTAAAAAGCTAACGTCCCCAATTTGAAAAAGCGCATAAAAACTGATTAATTTATCATTGCCATAAAATTGAACCAGCAAACATCATCCCTGCCTACTCTAACCTTTTCGAGCTTCTTTCAGCAGCATTTTATATGTATGCCCAAATTATCTATCTTCCCCCTTCGCGCTCCCTCTCCCCTTCTCTCCCCCGCTCCCCCTTACCGCGCCCACTCTCCCCCGCTCCCCCTTCCCGCGCCCACTCCCCCCGCTCCCCCTTCCCACGCCCACTCTCCCCCGCCCCCCTTCCCGCGCCC
>CAXITT010000088.1:247620-311456 GCA_964033795.1 Lymnaea stagnalis | reverse complement strand
CTCCTCCCTCCCCGCGCCCTCTAACCTTCGCTCCCCCCTTCCCGCGCCCTCTAACCTTCGCTCCCCCCTTCCCGCACCCCTTCCCGTGCCCTCTCCCCCTCTTTCATTCATTAAGGTTTATATTTCTCAACAGGACTATAGACTAAAATAGCATGCTTACAAGTACAAGCGCTATACAAGTTATCAATCAACCAATCCATCTATTTAAACCTGCTCATTAAACGTCAGTAATAAGCAGAACTAATTGAAAGCGGGATGCCTATGTCAGCATCAGACGACGATGATGGAGCTGGTGGTGGTCTGTTACCCGAAGATCCTATACAAAATATTGCCAATCATCTTTTACCAGATGAGGAAGACAAATATTTAGGAGAAGTAAAATCAGATATTGTTGGAATTCGCTATTACAATGGGAAGGTACGTAACACCCTTTTTTTTATTTAAAAAAAATGTTAAAATAGGGATCTCCTATCAAAGCCAAATGGATGGCATAAGTGTTACCTTTAGGATAGTCACGCACAGAAGAGCACAAACGAAATAATTGTGTTGTATTCAGTTTAAGGCAGATTTCAATGTCAAACTCCTGTTTTTACTAAACTGGTTAACTCATCAAGTTCGTTAACAAGCTGTAATGCGTCGTACTAGCACTGAATCAACTCGAGTCCTTTTTCATACAAATACAACTTTTCTATTTTCTGTGATTTTCTGATTTCGGCCAAAGCCGAAAATAAACCGAAAGTTAAAAATGACTTTCAGCCAAAACCGAAACCGAAGCCAAAAATGAAATATTTAGATATTTTGAAATTCGTTCCCGCATACATTCGGCATACATCGAAAATGATGGGAGAAATTATAAATATTTACATTCTTTTTTATTAAAAAATGAGATAATCGTGAATATTAAAAAATAAACATCTAATATAAAATCTTGTTGTTAAAGGTCGTTTAGTTGTTCTTAAAGTTTTCTGTTTAAGATCGCGCTTAGTTTATTCTTATAAATTATTTAGTTTACTATTAATGATCATTTGTTTAGTTCTTAAAGATCATTTAGTTCGTTCTTAAAAATCGCTTTATTTTGTTCTTTAAGATCGTTTAGTTTTTTATTAAAGATCGCTTAGTTTGTTTTAAAGATCGGTTAGTTTGTTCTTAAATGTCGCTTAGTTTGTTGTTAAATATCGTTTAGTTTGTTCTCAAAGATCGCTTAATTTGTTCTTAAAGATCTTTTTTGTTTTGTTTTTAAAGATAACTTTTGTTTTTAAAGATCGTTTAGTTTGTTCTTAAAGATCGCTTAATTAGTTCTTAAAGATCGTTTGTTCTTAAATGTCGCTTAGTTTGTTGTTAAATATCGCTTTCATTGAGTATTTAGATGAGCGAAAACCTCAGTCACTTTAAAGTCTCAGTCAATTTCGGCCGAAACCGACAAAAAAAACGAAATTTAACTTTTCTCTTTCGGCCGAAACCAAAATTAAGCCGAAAGTTAACTTTCAGTTTCGGCCGAAACCGAAACTTGGCCGAAAGTGATAAAATTGCCACTTTCGGCGCCGAAGCCGAAATTCGGTCGGTCTCTAATCTAATGTAGCCCAAATAGCTCGCTATCAGAAAGAAATAAAACACAACCTCCTTTCACAAAGTTCCTTTCACAACTCCTGCACGAATAAAGCGCGCATCACAAATCAGACTAGAGTGCACAACACTTAATGTAAGGTCGGCCGTAATGCAGTATGAAAATCTTGTGCGGGCCAAAAGAAAATAAGACAGGACTTGTGCGGGCCAAAAAATATAGATCAGTGGGAAAGTTATTAAGAAAATAAGAATAACGAGTTTTTCGATACCTCGCGGGCTACAAAGTGGGTGCTGGCGGGCCACATGCCATATGCGGCCCGCGGGCCGTATGTTGTGCAGGCCTGGACTAGACAATACGTCTTGATAAGCATAAAAATATGTCACCAAGTCAAGCGCGGGAAGAGCGTTCACTAACTAATTAACATTAATCTCTCAAAATCACACTGCGCGTAACCAAACATAATATTAGTATCCAGTCGCAACAGTTAATGAACTCCCATACTTGACAGTCAACCCGCATGGCATTTAATTTACTTGAGCTTTACAAAATATACATGTACAAGGGTGAACATTTTTGGGGGAAGGATTATGATATTAGTCTACATGATGTGCGATCCTCATCATAAAGAATTTGACCATTCTGTGGTCTTCTAAAAAATTTATCGAGGCGGATTTGTGCGTGTGTTGCTTTTCCCTTCTATTACTATTCAGATTATCTTTGCATTCAGTCATTGCGTCACATCATTGTGACCTTGTCACCATAGCCTTTGTTGATACATTTGTTGATCTAATTTGATAGAAGTTTCATTTAAATTCTCTATTTAAATTTGATTGATAAACAAATTTGAATTGTCATCTCGATAGTTAACTACGTTAAAAAAAATAAAACAGCTTTAGTTAAGTGAGTTATCATTTTCCAGTACATATTTCTATTTTTAAACTGCTATTTTTTAAACTAATGTCTTGATTTACCCAACCCTTTTTGGTGTTTTTTTTTTAAAATCAGGTGTCAAATAATGACATGGTTGCTCTTGTCAGAGAACCTGACAACAAATTTGATCCCAATGCTGTAAAGGTTTTAAATATGGCCTCACAAAAAGTTGGATATATAAAAAGGAAACACGCGGCTGCATTAGCCATCATCATGGATAAATCATTAGCAAGAGTTGGAGGGTAAGTCTAAAGTTTATATGACAACAAACTCCATTTACTGGATCTTTCCCCCCACCCCCACCCTTTAAATACAAAATTTTCTTAAATTTTTTTATACCTGTTTTAAATATTTAATTAATTTTTTTCCTATAAATATGCAGTAATCTAATGCAATGCTAAATTAAAATTGAATTCCATTTATCAGTTTTTGAATAAAGGACATACTTCTATTTTTTTCTAAAATGAACTCATCTGACTTCATTTCTGTCACTTTTTTTGTTCATTTAAAAAAAAAAATTTAATGGAAATTTATTTTTAAACAATATTCCATAAAAATTCCTCTAATTATTTGTTTCCAGTACTATTCCCTATGGAGCAGACTTCTATTATCAAATTCCAATATACATACTATTCAGGGGTTCAAATGAGAAGAAAGAAGAAGTACTAACTATAATTAACTCCCATGGCATGTCATTAAGACCCACTCAAAATATTTTTGGAAACAATGATTCCTTCTCAAAAGCCTATACATCATTGATTCAAGGATTGCAATACACGCCACCAGGAGCAACACAAGATCCTTTTAGAAACAATGGTTCCAATTTAAACGCCTCTACGTCAATGAGTCAAGGATTACCATACATGCCATCAGGAGCAACACAAGATCCTTTTAGAAACAATGGTTCCTATTTAAACGCCTCTACGTCAATGAGTCAAGGATTACCAAACTTTTTAACTCCACAAGAGGTATCCATTTTAAGCAAATTTATCCATTAATTTTCACATTATCAATCATACAATTGAAATGACTATAATGAGGATTAAAAGGTTATGTCAGAAGTATTGAAGTAACTGAAACATAGAAAAGTGGTTAAAACACTGCAGTTTGCATCATGTGCATTAAATTAGTGTTAAACAGTTCATCTTTTTAGGAAAAGCATTTATTCTATGCATCAAAATAAAAACTTTATGCATTTTTTCAAATGATTTCAGTGTTGAAAAGAAAATGTATACAAAAATTATGTAAGAACTGAACCTAAACAAATGAATATCAGTCCTGATGATTAAATTTTAATTTAAAAATTTTTTTTTAAAATTTTTTAGACATAAAATCACTTTCTAATATATGTACATGTAATTGCATATCAGATATGATAAAATCAAGCACTAGAAATATAAACAAAAAATTGTGTAATGAGTAATGTTTATCTTTTACCCCAAAGATGCAAAATGAATTTGATAAAATATTTGAAACACTGGATGAAGGTGACAAGAGAGCAGAAACTGAACCAGCTGATGTAAGATTCTTTTTAAAATTCTTTTAGAAAAATGTGTTAGGATCTTCATACCTTACCTTGTTATGGATATTATTTTACTCAATTTGATGTACAATAACGACCAGTCTGAAAAAATGGTCATGCAGTCTTAAATGTTACTGTTTGAGTAAATAAATAAATTTAAATGGCGTTTGTTTTGGAGAATTAATTGATTAATAACTTACTAATTTAAAATAATTTTGATAAATTGAATCTACAAAAAAATGTACTTAATGGAAATAGCGATCTTGGAAACACTTTGTTTCTAACACTTAACAGTACCGGTAGTTAAAAAATTAATTGTTCAATTTCCTGTCAAAAGGCTGTGAGCACAGTGCTTTTCCCTTATCAGAAGCAAGCTCTCAACTGGATGATTAGTAAAGAGAACACAGACACTCTGCCACCATTTTGGGAAAAACTCAACAATGACTGCTACTGGAACACTCTGGCCATGTTTATTTCTAATACTACACCAAAAAGTGTGCATGGAGGTATGGAGAAAGAAATTATAAAAGTTACAAATAAAGACAAATCTGCATATATTTAAGCCTATAAAAACTTATTTTTCTATTTATTGTTAAATTATTGATATACTTATAAATGGTTGAAACACTGAGCTTAAAAAAAAACACTGGGCTTAAAAAAGGCAAAACACAGAGTTCATTTTAAAAAATAACATTTCTAGATGTAAACAACTTACAAGTAAGTAATAATAAATTGAACATTTTTAAATATCTGTGGAAAAAAATATTAACAGAATTTTAAACCAGTTTCCTACACTTATTTTCTCTGCTATAAATAGTTGAATAATTTTATTTCCAGGAATTTTAGCAGATGACATGGGTCTAGGCAAGACCCTGGAAATGATTTCATTAATTTTGTCTAATTTTGTTGATGGTAAACCACTTGCTCATCCCTTGCCAGGAAAATGCAGGTCGCCTTATGGATCTGAGACCATGGTACAATATTACTTTTTACTCAAAATAGTTACAATTAACATGTGAAACTTTGGTTCACACAAAAACCTTATCGTCAATAATAAATAAATTTCCTTGCCAAATTTAAAAAAAAACAAACAAACAAAAATAATATTTATCGTACCTGATAGGTGTCTACAAAGTTACAGAAAACAACTGTTTCAAGTCCAGCCCATACACCAGTCGTTCAGGACAGTTTACATGCTAAAACAAATTTTCACCACAAATTTTCACCTTGTTTAATAGAAGAAAGATCAGTAAGAACTCCTAGGGCTAGGGCGCCTAGGCTACTGATTCCAATTCCAGGTAAGCTGTCTCGCAACAAAAACAACATTTTATTAGGAAAATAAACAAACATAATTAAAAGAATTTACCAAAAACACAATTGGAACTTGATTTATTTATATCATTTCTTTTTTTTTTAAATTAAATTTAAGTTGAACTTTTAAGTTATCTATCCTCCCAAAAAGTGTTGTTTTTTTTTTAAAATAAAAATAAAAACGTTGAACCTTTGCACAAACTGCACATCTTTTATTAACACAGTTACTTCCCTTGTGGGACATTTGGGGGAAAAATATTTTTAAAATAAGTAATGAAAATTCAATTTGTTGAAATTCACAGGAAAGAAACATGAAAATCCTGAGCCTAGACCTTCTGAATTTAATGAAGATACCATCACAGCGGAATCCGGTAACGGAGCAAAGAGGTGAGATAAATTAATATCGAAAAGGAACTAAAACACATTATTTAATCTAAAGAACAAGACAAAAATATAATTATTTATTAATTAATAAAGATATATAAGAATACTTAACTTTAGATACCGTAGCCATAGTGGTGTCCAGTGGCGTGTTAAACTATGAGTATGAGTAGGACTAGTTTAAATGATAATGGGTGGTCTTTAACGTCAAAAAAATTGTTCCATGTTTATTCAGTTATGACAATAAATTGTATAATTAAATTATTTTGGGCCCTGAACACTATTAAAAGTGGTATCTCTAATTTTAACAAAACTTATTGATTCAGCTTACGGATGTGAATTATGTGTTTACTTTCAAAAGTGAGTATGATGCCTATGCACATTTTACATTTTCAAAAGAAGACATGTTTTTTTTAAGCAAAGACTTTTTTTCTAATTCTTTGAAATCGAATTATATCAATCATTGACCACGATCTTTCCATTAGTTAATGCCTATTCTTTTTGAATTTTGATTTCAAAGATGTCAACAAACAAAAATAATTGTTTCCAGTTGCTATTCTATCTTTCTGAAACAATAAGTTGTAAAAAAAATTTCCCCCAATTACCAGTGTTTCTTTCAGACAATTTGCTCTGGAGGGGCTTTCGATGTTTGGGTAGACAGTGCCAGTGGACCAGGAAGAGGGAGCGGTCCAACCCAAGTGGCACATTTTTTTCATTTTATGTAAGGGTGGCATATTTGGCCATCTGCAGAGTTTTTATTGTTGAAGGAGCATAAAAAACCTTGGCTTGCCGAGGGTAGCCCTAACCCAAGCTATGCCACTGGGCAGTGCATCTATCAGGTCTAAAATTAGGCATAATGGCAATCTATGTCCATCCCCTTGCCCAAAATAAACTGAATTCATTCCAGTAAGTGATACCCCTGGGAGTGTGCTTTTTTGCCACAGCTAAGTTTCAACCCTGAAATCTATATAGTCATACTATATTTACAAAATTAGGGTAATATTGTGTTTGTCATTTCAAGAAAATCATCTTAATTACTAGCTGTGTCAACATTATTTGGGTTGGGGGGGGGGGGGACGGGGGGCTTCTAAGTCTTAAAAATGGGGATATATAAATAAAATTAACAAATATTTACAAAATTAGGGTAATATTGTGTTTGTCATTTCAAGAAAATCATCTTAATTACTAGCTGTGTCAACATTATTTGGGTTGGGGGGGGGGGGACGGGGGACTTCTAAGTCCTTAAAACGGGGATATATAAATATAATTAACCAATGTCAACTATTGGAAGAAGGGTGCTGTATACAGCCATAACTGGCCTATATTTGGAACAATACAAAAATTAGAATGTTTTTTTTTTATATATATTAAGGGCCCACAATCAATTTTTTTTAAAATTATTCTGGCTCCTATATTAAAATATTCGGTTCAAATATATCAAACATAGTGATATTTCTTTGATTCCATTATTTTACTCATTTTAATAGATGACAAGTACCATTACACTTTATAAAAGATTTGTTATATTTTTCCTTAATTTTTTAAAACCAAATTAGACTTATAACATCACTAGAAAATATTCTTTTGAATAAATATTTAAATACATTAGAATTTTTGTGTGTTTTAGATTCATGATTTGTTCAGCTGAACTTCTTCTTCTAATAGCTTTAAAAATAATTTTATCTTCTGTGTTTAAATTAATTTACATGGTAGGTCGGGAGAAGTTATACTGTAAATATGAAATCCTTTTATTTTTTTCAAGCTTTATGAAAAGATCTGTTCAAGATGCTTGTGATGACATGGGTAAGTCTAAGTTTATACTACATAAATACTACCAATCAAAAAAAGAATAAATAATTTGTAACAGTACATGATTAATAAAACTATTTTTCTTATTTTATTTCGCCATAAAATTTTTTTAAAAGCTACATTTGTAAGAAATACAGCAAATGTATAATTTGTCTTCAAGCTCATTTTGCCATAAGGGTGAACAGATCATGCTCAAAATACAGACATAAAATATATTTTTTGACTTCTATAAATTAAGATTTTTTTAATATATTTTTAAATATATAAAATGTGTGCTGACCCACCAATATACTTTCCTTTGAGCTTTACACTCTGGATGTGCTTGCACTTGCAACAAACACAAACATTTAAATCTTTTTTTTTTAAATAATTTTTTTTAAAAATAAAATAAGTGAGGAATTTTCATGTGCAGAATCATCAGAATCAATGTGGGAAATTATGTGTGTGGGGAATATTCAGTGTATGGGGTATTCCATTTTGGGAAGCTGTGATCTTTGAGTGAGGAATAATCCTGTGCAGAATTTTTGAGTGGGTAATTAAAGTACCTGCGATAATAAATCAGCTTACACTTACGCACTACATGCCTTGTGCAGTGCACTGACCCAATTTGGACTTAGCTTGGTCTATGTGCTGTTGATGTTTACATTTGCTGAAATTTCATTGTTGGGACTTGTGCACTAAAAGAACAACTTTTTATCAACAACAAACCACTTTCAGTAGTTGAGACTTTTCTCTCTTTTAAAAAAAGAGTAACAAGAGTTTGTATACATGAGTGGAATCAACCAAGAAATTTATTATAGCCTAAAGCTACATTAATCCACATTCAGGCATTTTTGAGGTCATTGCCGATGATGTGAATCTGAAGTCACAGTCAATTAATGAAGCCAAATGTCGACTAAATTTTCACATGAGAAGTGGCGTCATTTCTGTAGCCCTGAACTCACTGAATGGAGTCAGCAAATTATTACAAAGGACACTAAAACTTCAACAGACATAAATGACAGATTTTTAAAATTACAAAGAAAAAATGTTTGATGACCACTAGAAGAAGACAAATGACATATTAGAATGGGACATTAGGATAATGAAAATAGAGAGAAAGATAGAGCTGTTATTTCAAAGAAGACAAAGCTTAAACTTATCTAGCAAACTGTATATTTGTTTTGCGCACAGCTACCCTGTCGCATGGAAGTATATACACCACTGTTCATTCTCGATAGTAATGGCCCTTTCTTGTTGAGTTCTAGATGATGACAGATATAGAAATTAATGCTCTCACAAAGATTTAGAGAGAACAGTGCTGAGGACGTTCCAGTTGGAATTTGCAAAAGAAATGCTGTATTTGAAGCACTTCATATCATAGTTTGAAGCGTCTTATGAAAAAGTTCTAGTAACCTGATAGTTAAATATTCTTTATTGAAAAGAATAACAATATGAAAAAAAAATGTACAATACCTTTCCCTAATTACAGCAACCTGATATTTATTGTGTTTCCTTCTCTTGGTAGGAGTGAACATTCAGTAAAAGTGAAAAAGCTGTGCAGCTAATTGGGTCAGTGAATAAAGAACCTGAATAAATGACTGCCTCTACTAAACAAAACTAGAAAACAATTATTTCTTTAAAAAATAATTCTTAAATGTATTTGTTTTAGCTGATGATGAACTCCCAGATATTATATCTCCATCAGAGTTAAACAAGAAACTTAAAGGTAAGGCTAGTCATGAAGAATAAATGAAATTGATTTAATATGTACTAGAAATAACCAGCAAAACAATGGCAGCGGCAATACGTGACCTTACCATCTACTAAAGTTACTTAACAAAACATACATTAAAGTAACCCACTTTATATGAATTCCATTTAGTGCTAATTACATATATATTTCATTAGAAATATTTACCATGCTAAAATAAGGGATTACCTATATAATAATTTAATTATATTTGTTTTATCAGATTAAAATTGATTTAATTTCCATAAAATTTAAAAAAAAAATACTTTCAGTGTTTTTAAGAATCTCTAAATAAGAAATAGGAATTTTATCTTCAACACATATTTATGCACTGGTTTTGAACAGAGCATTAGTTACAGCCATACATTTCTAACTAAATAATCTAATTAGAAGCTATGATATTTTTACTCATATTTTTTCGTAAAAAAGACGTTGCATTTCTTAAAAACCGAGATGTTGTCATTACCACATATTCTACTCTTACTTCAGACTTCAAAAAGGTATATTTAAGACAATTAACATAAGCTAAACTTATCTGTTTACATTTTGCTTTAAAAATTCTCCAACTTTAATTTGAAATGTATATCAAAGAGAGGGCATGCATTTTTCCCCTTTGATCTATTTAGCTGTGGAGTTTTTACTCAGCTATTAATTATATATTTTTTGGGGGGTAAAATCTTATAATACCCTATGCGTTTTTTAAATTCTTAGTGTTAAAAATTGAGACATTAATAATTTAGGCCTAGTATTTAAAAAAAAATAATTTAATTCATTTTTTGTTTTTTTAACTTTAGAGTTTAACCAGTAGTTTTAACAGTAGCCCACTACACAAAGTAAAGTGGCTTCGAATAGTGTTGGATGAGGGGCACATTATAAGAAATCCCTCTGCCCAACAAACAAAAGCTGTATATGAACTGAAGGCCAGAAGGAGATGGATTTTAACAGGTTTGATCACAGTTCTTGGAAACAAACCATTTAATAATTTTTGAAGGCTATGAAACTATCACCACAATGTTTTGCAGCCCTAACAAAAAAGTATGCATGGCTAGTAAAGAAGTCTAAAAAGTGTGTATAGTAAGTAAATAATTCTTAAAAGTGTGTATGGTTAGAAAAGAAGTATAAAAAGTGTGTATGGTTAGTAAAGAAGTATAAAAATAAAAAGTATGTATGGTTAGTAAAAAAAATGTATAAAAAGTGTGTATGATTAATAAAGAAGTCTAAACAGTGTGTATGGTTAGTAAAGAAGTCTGAAAATTGGTTCTAGCATACCATCCCCCACCCCCATGTGAAAATTAATTCAACTCCCAATCAACAAATAGGAAGTCTTTTTTTTTATTGTGAAGCATCCATACAAATACATCAAAGAGGTCTGTCTTGCTGCAAACCTCATCAAGCCAAGGACAAGTAGTGTCATTCTCTTTCTTTTTTTTTCAAAGTTGTATTCCTTTTGTTGTTCCCATTATATATGTATAATGAATAAGTTTTAGGCAATTAGCTTAAACAACCCTTTTTGGTTGGGATGATTATTCAAGGGGGGGGGGGGGGGGGGGTTCGGGTTTAAAAGCAAAGGCCTTTTTTCCTGTTAAGTTTGATTTTTGCTTTTAAAAATTTGTGGTCACTTTGGTTATCATGAAAGATTATGCCAACACCTTCAGTAAGCGTATTTTGCTTTCCATTAATGACTTTGGGGTCAATTTTGCTCTGCTTTTGATCCACGGGTTGGTGTGTCCAGTTGAATTTGTCGTTTTTCTTGTGTTTCAATGCAAAGAAAGTGCCTCCAACAGCCATATTTTCTTCACTAAGGCTAAGCACTCTTTCCCAACAGATATTCAGAACTATTTAGAGCTATAGCCCACCAATGGTTTCTTTTGAATAATACTGATTTGCTTCTGATCTATTTATATGTAAAGCATTAACTTTTTTTAAAAAGAAGCTGCTTTTTAATCAAATCAGGTACACCTATTCAGAACTCTATCAGGGACTTTTGGTCAATGTTGAACTTTTTGCAAGTACAACCATTCACCGACGAATCATTGTGGGATGATATTATTGCTAAGCCTCTGTGTAGTGGAGAAATGCCTGCTGTTCAGTTAGTATATTTTATTAATTTTTGATGAACAGAATTTTTTTTAAAAATGTTATAGACTTATTTTGGAAACCATAACTATTTCAAATTTGATGTCATATTTTAATTTTCTGCTCAAATTTTTTTGTAATATTCACTTCAAGCATATAAATTTAACACCTTGAATTATTTTTATAGGAAAGTTGGAGCTTTAATGAGAAGTTTAGCTCTGAGGCGTACAAAGAATACAAAATATAATGGAAAGCCACTTATAGAGCTGCCAACTCGAGAAGTGACAGTCAAATGGATAACTTTAAGTAAAAAAGAAAGAGACTAAAGGACAAATTCTTATAAGAAGGTAATTGAAAAAAACAATGTAACATCTAATTATGTATTGCAAATATTTCTAAGCATTCATTTATGGTCTTCTTTAGAATATTGATATTTTTTCTCACTTTTGTTCTTGATTGATTGAGCCTGTCTTCCTGCTTCATGGCTGTTGTCTGTTTTATTTTTTTTTAACTCAATCAGCTGCCCTCATCCCTAAAAGGTTGACACATGTTAGACCACTTCATCTCGTCGAATAGTTTCTTAAATCTAACTTTGGTGGATCTTTAACAATTCCAAAACATAAAATGAAGTGGTGTAGCTAGGGTTAGTAGCCCCGGGCTCTTGTCGTCATGTCGATCAATGACATGTTTGATAAAGAGGCGCTCGCCACGAACCCCCTGAAGCGTTACCCGGGGAACAGTACCACCGTGTAGGGGACCCGCGCTGAAAGGCAAAGGTAACGCACGGAGACTGCGTTAAATCGAGCACGATTGCATGGCTTCCCACCAAGTGCAGTCGAACTATTTTACTAAACGCAGAAACAGGTTGGGACATGATTACAGTTGCCGTATGGATATGAGGTGAAGGTGTGTGGCAACCTTTCACCGGTGATTCTAAATATGCAGTCTTGAGGGTACTGCTCCAAGGCAACCTCTCTCTCCCATCTACGGTGTGAATTAGTCGCGCCGTAGAATAACCATACAAACCCTAGTAGAGGGCGTCGGTCTTAAACAACTACGCGGTCCCCCCGGGGTGGTAAGGGGGGACTTTAGAGACGTTAAATATCCACCCCAACCCCTTAGAAAGTCCGGCCCTGTTGCTGCGTGAGCAGCAATCCGGCTGTGGGCTCTTGTCGTCATGTCGATCAATGACATGTTTGATAAAGAGGCGCTCGCCACGAACCCCCTGAAGCGTTACCCGGGGAACAGTACCACCGTGTAGGGGACCCGCGCTGAAAGGCAAAGGTAACGCACGGAGACTGCGTTAAATCGAGCACGATTGCATGGCTTCCCACCAAGTGCAGTCGAACTATTTTACTAAACGCAGAAACAGGTTGGGACATGATTACAGTTGCCGTATGGATATGAGGTGAAGGTGTGTGGCAACCTTTCACCGGTGATTCTAAATATGCAGTCTTGAGGGTACTGCTCCAAGGCAACCTCTCTCTCCCATCTACGGTGTGAATTAGTCGCGCCGTAGAATAACCATACAAACCCTAGTAGAGGGCGTCGGTCTTAAACAACTACGCGGTCCCCCCGGGGTGGTAAGGGGAGACTTTAGAGACGTTAAATATCCACCCCAACCCCTTAGAAAGTCCGGGCCTGTTGCTGCGTGAGCAGCAATCCGGCTGGCCAGGTGTTTCTTCTCTGGGGCTGCCACACTCAGCGGCCAATCGAGTGGAGGTCGAGTGTGGCGGTCTTAGGGGCGGAGCGTCCCTGGCGGGCCGCTTCGCGGCCCGATCGGAATAAAGACCACTGGGGGATTGGTTGACGGCCGGTTTGGTTGGCGGGGTGGTGCGTTGGGGAGGACCATATGAGCCTCAAGGCTCGGTGTTCGCTGATTTTCTTAAGTTAGTTAGTTAGCTAGGGTTAGTGCCTTAATATTTATTAAGTGAGTGTAACTCATTTTTAAGTTAAGAACGCAGCAATCTTGTATTCAATACCATAAGACAGTGAACAACCTAAATGAGGCTTGTAAGACTTTCACTTTTAAGGAACTGGATTAAAGTTTAATGGATAAAATGTACACATTATGAAACATTATATTTAAAAGCCTTTGAAAATTAATAATTAAGTTACAATGCAAAATGTTCAAAATATAATAACAATAATAACTTAAAATTTAAAAATTATCTCACAAACTGAACAAAAAGGGACTTTTTGAAATCATTTGTCAATTATTAATATGACATACACTTAATTATCAGGATTCCCACCAAACATTTTTTTCCAAGCAGCCCTTTGTACAAAAACGTTCCACACCCCTGCTACCTAGTCTATAAAAATAAAATTTGAACTTGAACTATTTTTTTTAATCTGAAAATAGAAATATCACCCAGCCCACTTTTAATTATATTAATTAAAGAATTTAAATTCCAATTTTTAAAATCAAAATGTCTCTCTTATCTAGGTACGCTCAAAGAAATGTGCTGCTATATCATTATGGTGAAGTGTTGGCTATCCTTATGAGACTACGCCAGCTGTGTTGCCATCCTCAGCTCGTAGCTAAGGCTTTAAATAAAATGAATGAAAACGACTCTGGTAACTTACATTAACATATATACCCATATTATTTTAAGCAGTGATTTTTTTTTTTTTTTTTTTCAAACTTGAAATCAAACTTAGTTTATTAAAATATTTAAACTTTTAAAAAATACTTAAACCAAAAGTATAACTGTCAAAAAAAATAAATGAATACTTATTCTTTTTTTACACTAAATTAACATATATACCCATATTATTTTAAGCAGTGATTTTTTTTTTTTTTTTTTCAAACTTGAAATCAAACTTAGTTCATTAAAATATTTAAACTTTTAAACAATACTTAAACCAAAAGTATAACTGTCAAAAAAAATAAATGAATCCTTACTCTTTTTTTACACTAAAACATACAATTATTTTTAGTACACTAAAACATAAATAAGGTTCTAATGCATTTTTTCTACCTTTAATCATAACTCGTTATAATCAATAAATCCTGTAAATATTTCTAAAATTAAGAGGTAGCTTAGTGAAAAACAGATCACAAAATATATAGAGAAAACTATTTACCAAAAATGTATTAGGGGACAATCATTCGATGTATGCATTGAGGGGGAGGGGGTTGTTGATTTAGGAGATTTTGCAGTTTCAAGTTTATTTTCAATATCTATAAAAATACAAATGAATACCTGGTACATAAAATAATTACAAAACGTATTGATAAAAGGGAGAGAAACCCAGCGACATAATTTTGTACAGGCTTAAGGTGAATTCTTTTTAATTGTCTATAATAAATTTTAAATAGGTGGTGGTGAGGGGGGGGGGAGGTTTGCTCTCATTTGAAAAGGTTACACCAGGGGTCGGGAACCTTTTTGTCTGAGAGAGCCATGGACTATACATATTTTGAAAAGTAAGTCTGTGAGAGCCATACATTATGTTTAAAACTAAAAATTCAAGTAAATGTGCGCATTTTGTGTAATTTCAATTCTAAAAATGCAATAATTATGTCTCTGAATTCTTTTTAATAACATTGTTATGCTGTTGCTAATTAATAATGAGTATTTCTTACCATTAATGCAACTTTTTTTTTTTATAATCGAACATTTGTCTGTGAGCCAGATGCAGCCATCAATAGAGCCACATCTGGCTGGCGAGTCATAGGTTCCCGACCCCTGGGTTACACCATAGTACACTGCTTTTCTAGGATTCAGGGAATAAAATTGCCTTTTTCCTTCATTAATTAATCATAGTTTCACAATTGTAATTACAAATAGAGCCTTTTCTGTGTTATGTATATGGTTATGCCTTTAACACTTAAATCTTTCTTAATAATTTTTTAAAAAGTGGAATTTTATGTGCTAAAAACTAATAATGTTAATAAAACTCATATAACTATATAAACTAATCTAAGTTATATGGGAAATAGTAACACAACTTTGTAGTGTAGTTAAAAATATCTTAGCATAAACTATTTATCATATATTGGAATTTGAAGAAAAAAAAAATTAAGTCATTGATGACACACATTTTTAATAGGACAATTTCTTAAATTTTCCATCATTTATTTTTATGTTATGGCATCATTTTTATCTATTTAGATGACACCAAAATTATGGATCATCTCATGTCTGTACTGTTGTCTGGCTCTGATGTGGAATGTACTATTTGTTTGAAGAGTTTATATGATCCAGTCATCACTCCCTGTGCTCATGTCTACTGTAAACTTTGCATTGAAGCAGTGCTCCTCGAAACTAAAAAGGTACTTAAATTAAACACATTGTCATGTAAGCCTTGTCAGATCCAGGTAAAGCAATGGGGTCACTATTCATAAATTGTATTTTCAAAATATTCATCAATTCTAGCCCAAGATTTTCAGGTATTTTCAATGTTAAACATAATTGTCTTTAGTAGGCCTACTTATATTAACCCTGTGACTGTTCCTGCTTTTGATGGCCTTGTAGACTACATTGCTGCAACCAAGTACTGGCATATGTGGTTTGTAAAAACAGGTTTTGCCATAGTTTGTACATTAATTGTTGGATAATGCAATGTTGAAGAAGGTTCAACAGTTTTTATGACAAATAAGAAATGCCATTGTTTCATTAATAAAGAGAACCTATCTGTAGTACTACCAGATTCATATATCTATACTCTATGGAATAAATTGCTATTCTTTTCCATGAAAAATACTCCGGATCTGAGACAGTTCATTAGCCAATTGTCCATATGTTTCTCAAAGGCATAATAGTTTATCCTTCACTCAGCTAAAATTTTGTTGTGAATGTACTTAAAAAAAAAAGCAGGGAGTTTATATTACACTTTAACACTTTTTCACCAGCCTGTGCAGTGTCCTCTTTGTTGTGCAAACCTTGAAAATGCACAGCTTATGACTGCTCCTCATTTACTGAATAACAGTGACAACACACAATGGGTGGATTCTGATAATAAGTGGCAATCTAGTACTAAAGTAAGTGCGCATCTATTTGCTTTTTTTTAAATTTAATTTTATATTTACCTTAATTTTATATAAATTATATATTTCAAATTTAATTTTGTTTGGCATCTCTATGTACGGCACGGTCAAATCGAGATATTTATTTCTTAGCAATAAAATAGTGATCTCTTCATAATCTAAAAACCTCTGAGATTAAGACCTGTTGAGAGCAACATCTGATTAGAATCGTCTCATCTGACCTAGATGACCATCCTTAGATTATGTGCGCACTTAAGGGGGGCACTGATAAAGAAAGGTGCTGTCCGCCCTGGTTGCCACTTTTTTCTTTATAGAGCGGGGCTGCATTTTCTGCCAACTGCAGAGTTTTTTCTTGGGGGCGGGCTCGAACCTAACTATCCCACTGATGCATTTAGGAGATTTTGCATAAGAGTGCATATGGGCAGGGAGAAGGGGTTTGCACATTTATGCACATGTTCTTCAATAATTATCCTGTAATTCCAATTTGATTTTAGAGGCTCATTAGTTACATGGTCATTTGTAGGTTAGATATGCATAGGGGGATGGGGGACCAAAAATGTATGGTGCAACAGGGAGGATCAGGTAATTAGTTTTTGTAGTGTTGCGTTTGTTTTAAATGTGGTAAATTATAGATTTTTTACTCTTGTACCGCGCTTCTAGCCTTTGAGGATGAAGCGTGTTTTTGAAATACAATTTATTATTATTTATTATTATGAAAACATGACTTTTTGCGTACATTATATATCATATGGATGGCAAGTATTTTATTTTGTACATCTAGGTTGATGCTCTCATGGGGGCTCTAAATTCATTGCGCAGAGATGACCCAGGGATAAAAAGTCTTGTTGTATCACAGTTTACATCATTTTTAACCATACTAGAGGAACCGCTGCGGTGAGTTAATTTGCATTAATTTGCAATTTTTATTTAAATAAGCCTCAGTAGCCTACTTATAACTTGTAATTGCAAGCGATATAACTGGTAATTCACTTAATTGCCAATTTTCAAGTTAACACATAGTCACGAAACCCAGTTACAATTTAATTGCTGCTGCTTAAAACTTTTCTGTAATTTGACATATGAACCTAATATTTAAGTTTTTTTATAGTTATTTACCTTTTATTAAATATTTTTCTGAGATTTTGAAAGAAAACCCACTATTTTTTGTAATACATAATTGACATGGATATAAAAATATATTATTTTACATTTTTTGGACAAAATATTTTAGCATTCCAATACATTATTGTTTATAAAGGAATTATAATGTTTATGCATATTTGTATTTTATGTATTAAAATTTATTTAAATAGATAAAAGTTGATATACTGGAACAATATTAATCATTTATAAACTACAGTACATTTAAAAGTAAATTCAATATTTGTAAGGTAAACAATGGTTGTTTTTTTTAATGTCATTTTGAAGTTAAGCTTGTAATTTTTTTGCAAAATAAATTAAACTATAAAAGAGTACATTTGGCATGTGACTTTAGGTATCTTTTTGGCTGCTAGTCAGGGTCTCTCATGCCCGTATACTTTTCAATAAATTCAAGAAAAAACTAATTGGGTTTGGTGTTTATGTTAAATATACTTAGGCTAATAACAGAATGAAATTTTAATCACATCTCTGCTTTTCAAACAATAGTATTACAGTTTATGGCACTAGCTTCAGTGGTTTTGTGCATGTTTTGAATATGAACAAGTTTTGACTCAATGAATTTATACTTGAAATTTGATAATATAATATATTCTTACCTATGATGTCATTTTTATCATTAATTTAAAAAATTGTTCAAATTTGTTTGAGTCAGTTTGCAAGGTTTCAAATATTGTCGTTTTGATGGTTCTTTGAGTGACACTGAGCGTACAGAAGTGCTTAGGAATTTTTCCCAAACTCATTCAGAATCTCCAACAATTTTATTGCTTTCTCTTAATGCTGGTGGAGTGGGAATCAACCTAACTGCTGCATCAAGAGTTTTTCTCATGGATCCTGTAAGTAGTTGCTTTTTTCTTTCTAAAATATATTTTAATAAGCATACATTTGAAATAGAGATATCTGGCATACCAAATTGAAATATGAAATTATAATACCGGGTAATGCATTTTAATAAGCATACTTTTGAAAGAGAGTTATCTGACATATGGATACCAAATTGAAAAATGTAATTATAGTAACCTAGGTTTTTATTTTTTCCAAACAGGCTTGGAATCCTGCTGCTGAAGACCAGTGCTTTGACCGATGTCATAGAATAGGTCAAACAAAAAATGTGATCACCACAAAGGTATGTAAAATAAACAGATACATTTCCTGATTTAATTTTTAATAAACATAAATTTGTTAGGTTTTTTGTGGTAATTTCTTTTCCTGTTAATATGCCTTCTGGTGAAATTTTACTCACATTGACATTGATCAATTTTATATTCCTTCATTTCGCTGTTAAAATTTTACTGTTTCCTTAACATTTTTGTTATTATTCTCAAGAAATATTTATTTCAATTATTATTACATACATGCTTTGACAAATTCGTTGAAGAACATTAATGAATGTATTATATAAGTTGTAATTCAGTTTTAAGTATAAAGTATTTCAACATGTCAAATGTTCTGAAATTAAACATGTAAGAGAAAGAAGAAAAAGAAATTTAAGTACCAAGTTTTTTAACTATATTAATTCTTTCCATGTCGCAATGAGGTATTTAAATAGGGAAATGTTAATCGCAACTGAAGTTTTGGGTTATTCAAATAGGACATGTGCATCTTTTCCACCACCCATTCCCCCTTGTCCACACCAATCTGCATGTGGCTTACCCCACTCCACCCGGGGTAAACAGTGCAAATGCCAGATAGTATACCAATTATTCAATGCAAAGTGTCACAATCTTTAAACTTCCCATGTTTGAAAATATAAATCATAAAAGTATTCATGGATTTATATACCGGGTATAAAAGTAGTTAAGTGTAATAGATTAAATTTATAAAATAATTCAGTGGTATCAGAGAGCATGTTACTTGCAATTACATAAAATATCACATGATAAATAATTTTTAATTCTTTTATTTATATTTAATATTTTCATATAGACAGCCATTTTTTCTCCTTAAAACATTATTAAGAACACTTTTTTTTTACTGTTAGGAAGAGCTGTACCAGTAACTTTAAAAAAAATTTAAAATGTGATTGCCATATTTTCCTCTGGAACCTTCAATTATCACAGATTTCACCATTCAGACTTAAATTTGAAATGAAGCTCTTTAAGGTGTGAATCAAGGTTTTTATAATTTTTTAAAATTTTGTTTTGTTTTTTTAGTTCATTGTTGAAGACTCTATTGAAGAAAGAATGATAGAGCTGCAAGAAAAGAAAAGACAATTAATGAATATTGCATTTTACAAAGGATTTTTGGGAGAGCAGAACAGAACCATGCGTATCAATGAGATCAAGACTTTGCTTAACCTTAAATAAGGCATGAATCTGATTATCCTTGAAAGAAAAATTGTTTGTTTAAAAAAAAAAAAAGGATTTACTTTCTTTTTGCGCTTTGATTAGTCTGTGTTGCGACTTTTCTTCCTTTGGGTAAATTTTTCCAAGTAAAATTGAATTTTAAAAAAAACAGTGTCAACTGCAGCATATTTTTAAAAAATCTAATGCTTCTAGTTAATATGAGATTAAGTGCTTGGATATTGGTGCTTTAATATACAAATGTTCATCTTTAATCACCTCTAATTTATAATCAGTTCCTAATTTAAACTACAAACTAGTTATTTCATAAATGAGCCTTTTTAAAAAAAAAATTCATATACAAAACTTCTTGTGAGAAAGCATTATACTAACTTTATAGCATGTTATTGCGTTGTTACGATAATTAATTATGATTTTTTTAAATGCTATCTTACCTTTTTTTTTTTAAATTTTAACAATACCTGTTTAAAAAATTTATTAAATTTGTGCAAGTCCACTGGCTAGAATTTGGTTAAATCTCAGTACCGGTACAAAATTTGTTGCTGTACCGGTATCTTTAATTAATTTTAAAATATAATGTAATAGCTTGAAAGGGTGACAAATTTGAATTGGGATTTTTTCATAATCTACATCTTCAAAAGTAAAGTTTAAACATTGATTTTTGAGAGGGGGGGGGGGTTAAATTTAAAGTTTATTAATCCAAAAGTAGGTAAAAGGTTATTTTTTTAAAATTATGCGCTGGAATGCATAATTTTTAACATTTTTCCTGCAATTAATTGAATTTTGTGGTAGTTTCAGCATTGTTATGATGAGAAACAACTCCACTGTTGGTTTTACCATCAATTTTTATTTAATTTTGTTTTCATTGGCTTCTTGAACATGCCTGATAATTAAACTAAACATTGAGAATAGCACACGAAAAAAACAAAAAACAAATAATGCTACATACAGGATTTTGCACCATATTCTCGAATTCTTACTTTATAGAGTACTAAATATTGGTATCACAAATAATAATTCTCTCTTTATGTATGTATGGTTTTAACGCTGTAATCAATAGTCATTAGGTGTGCAAAATAAAACTCCAAGAAGTTAACACTATTTGGGATTGTTATAAATTGCATTACTTGAATGTGTGTTAACTTAAGCATATGGAAAATGGGAAGTTAATACATTGCCGCTGCCATTGTTTGGCAGGTTATTTCTAGTACCCGAATGATATTTTAATGTTTTTAGCTACATCGCTAGACATGCTGTATCAACATTGTATTTAAAAAATTGTGCGTAAAAGATTTCAAGATTTTAAATGTTAATGTAATAATTAGATTTTATTTTATTAATTTTTGCAGCCCTGGTATCCAGGCAATAATTAATTCAAGTTTTATCTCTGTACTAATTAGATGAATTTCTTTAGACCCTTAGACAGAAATGTTATGAAAAGGATCGAATTGAATTCTTCTTAGCTAATTACCCATGATACAGGTATGCATAATATTAAATGAATAATAATTTATATATAAATTTAATTTACGCAAGTAATCATTCATAAATTCATGTCTAAGTTTACTTAGAATTTATTTCCCCGGTATATTTATATACTATTTTCATGTTTTTGGTTTTATAAATGGTGAAATATTTGTTCAATAAAATTTAATTTTTAATTGTGTAAGCATAAACCAAATTTTAAAGTTAGCATGAAAAATGTTTTTTTAAAACCATTTTTTGATACTTTTTTTTATAATTGTAAAAAAAAAAGTGTACCATTTTACTTAAAACTTGTCTTAAATTGTTTTTTTCCTGACAATTCATGCAACTAATGTAACTGCAATCGAACTATTTATATGATAGCTAGAATAAATGACTCAATGTTATCGGGATAATAATGGTAGGTCCTTTGCGATAAATTCTAACTGCTCTTGCAAAAACGAATCCCAATTCATAACTTTTAAAATGTAATGATATTTACTTTTCGAACATCATTAAGTTTTGAGAAGTGTTTATCTGCTATATATGATACTTGTACCTTGCACCCTTTCATGCTCCTAAACTACTTTTCACCCTCTAAACATGACCTTAAATTACCCAGTCTAAATTATCACTAATTATATCAATTTTGTCACTAAAGAAGTTAATTGAGGGACAATTACTATGCTAGATTAAATACTTTATATTTACCCCTTTTCATGCCTTTGAATTACAACTTTTTTTTCTCAAAATTAAAAAAAAAATAATCTTTAATTTACAACAAAAACTCTATATATGATATAGATATATTTTGTATTACAGGAATTCGATATATATTTTGATATCTTCTTCAAAAATTTTGACACATTTTTGCATTTTTTAAAAACTTATACATTATCAGAAAATCTTAAAACAAAGAATTCTTTTATCCAAGAAGAATCTCGCAACTGTTTTTCACGCCTAATTCAGATTTGACTGTCTTTTAAAAAATTTAAATTGTTAATTTCATAAAAATACACACCTCTTTACTTTTTGCAAAGTAACAACAAAACTATATTTTCATTTTTAAAAAAAAAGAAAATATTAACCCATCTTCATTTGTCAAAATTTAATTTTCAAGTGTGTAAAATGATTGGGTTTTGATCATGAATATCAACATATACTTATATTAATGTACCCACGATTTGTTAATGCCATTGATTTTCATAATTGGTAAACATGTGTTTATCTGTAAAAAGAGAATTTAACATCTCTTTTTTTCCACAAATTTAATACCATAGGATTTAAATATATTGTTATCCATGTTAAAATGTAAACATCCTTTTTCTCATCTCCGATATGTATGTACTCAAGAAGGTTAATTATTATTCAAATTAATTCCTTTGTTTTGGGACGTATCTTTTATTGCCTTAGGCAAAATGAACATACCAATATTTGTAAACAGAGAATGCAACATCTTATTTTTTCACAAATGTAATACCATAGGAGTTAACTCTGTTGTCACCAATGTAAGAATTTACACATCTTATTTGCTACCTCTGACATGTATGTACCCAAGAAAATTAATTATTTATCAAATTCATTCCTTTATTTTGAGACTTATCTTGTGCTGCCTTGAGCAAAATGAACATTCACATATTTGTAAAAATATTTTTTTTAAACATTTTTTTTACAAATGTAATACCATAGGATTTAAATGTAAAAATGTACACATCGTATTTCCTACCTCCGATATGAATGAACCAAAGAAGGTTAATTATTGATCAAATTCATTCCTTTATTTTGAGACGTATCTTGTGCTGCCTGCGGCAAAGTGACCAACCCCTCCCCCACCCAGATTTAGATACATTAAGAAAATCTTCCACCGGATTGTAGTCCCTTTCATACCCAAACTAACATATTTTGCACTTCATATGGTTCGTTCTAATTTGTATGAGGTATAAGTGGATTAGTGAATGCTACTTAGCTATGGAGTTGCACTGCACTGATTGACTTAAACCGCATTTTCTTATTAGAATTATATTTAAAGGTTAGTTTTTTTTAGTTTTTATTTCATTATAAATTTAATAAAAGTATATTTTTGTGTAGCCGAGTGGATGACGTAGCTTACAGTTTAAATGAAATCACAATAAAACAATCAGGTCTGAGAACTATAGCTTTTAATGTAAAAGGTACAATGCGTTGACAGAGCCGACAGGAAAATCTCTCACACCTGCCATCGACCCGACGCATCCGTTCCACACTACAATCTCAAAAATGTACACACCTCAAGTCCCAGTTCGCCCCCCCCCTCCCACACACACACACACAGTCACAGGGAACCCGCGTCCGAGCTGACCATGGGTCAACCCCGTAGCAGGGATGGTTATTCCCGCGTCTAAATAACCTACATAAAATTTAAGGCCAGTACACGGCTGAGTGTTACGTTGAATGACCATGGATAATGGATGTGTACGTGCTTGGGGTTACCCATAGCAGTGACACTATGAGAGTGGATTCTCTTATATAGTGGCACATTGCCACATCCACCCCAACTGTTTAAATCCCAGCGTCCCCGCTGGGCCTACTACTTTGTAATAAAAATTTAAAGAACGATCGAATATTTAAAAACAAATTAAAACACTTAGCATAAACAACAACTAGGACTATTGTCTTTTTGTGCCACTGCCTTAATTCCGTTTCTCTCGATTTGCGATGCCAAGTGATCTGCGTGGTACTACTGGTGGAGGTACTATTGGTGGAGGTACTACTGGTGGAGGTACGACTTGCGTTGTGGTCACGTGTTTACCTCGTGCGTGTGATAAATGTTGGGGAGCAGCAATGACAGGTACACATGTGTCATGCCGTTGTGGTGAAACCTGTCTTGATGGGATAGCATCTAAACTGGACACGGTTGATTTTGAATCTGAACTTAATGTCCTTGTTTGTGAGGATGAGCTAATATCGTTCAGGTGCCCTGTACTCTTTGTACTGGAAGTTGGTGGTGGCGAAACCACGGTAGGGATTGAATCCTTTGTGGTTTGATGGGCTTCTTTCATTGGATCGCTTTCATTTTTTAATAAAATTTCAGATTTCTCAAAAACGTTCAGAAGTTCTCCCTTAGAATTAAAAACGTGTGTCTTTGTTTTTAGTGTTACTGTGTGGGTCATGATGACGGTTCTTCTCTCAACATCTGGGCAAACTGCCGAACATCTGGGCAAACTGCCGGTTGTTTTGGTGCAACACTAACAGAACCATCCTGTAAAACAGTGTCAGAAAAATTAACTGTTGATCTCTTCCTAATATTTCGAAGGTCCATATGACCAGCTGTATTAGTCACACTTTCTGGTTGAAGTTTAAGAATCGTATTTGCGTCTGAGTTTGTTGATCGCACATTCTCAGATTTAGTTCCAACAACAGTAGGGCTAAACTGAAGAGGTTTTCTTACATTTGTTGACACATGCTGACCAGCAGTCGGCTGGTCGTGAGCAGCATCATGACCAAATGGCATCTTGGATTTCCTTTTTGACCATCGCCTCCTGGGGTGTTGTGGTTGTCCATTTCTTTGAGAAATGTAATTTTTCTTGGCACAGCATACCTGCTCTGTGTGACCTCTACGACTACACCAACGACATAACACATCCGTGCGTGTAGGTTGTCGCTTGCGCTTATGTCGTCGCTGCTGTGTAGGTGCTGGTGTAGACTCGGTAAACCGGACGTTGCGGTCCCTTTCAGGCCTATACGATGGAGGGTGATACCTTTCTGCCCATGCTGCTACTTGATGGTCGATACGAGCCATAAGTTGTGTTGTCAGCTGGGTAAGGTAAGGTGAGGGTGATGCTGAGAGCTGGGTGGTGGCGACATCAGAAATGTACTCACGCATCCACCGTTGTGCTTCCCTACGGACGTCATCAAATGAGCGGCTAGTTTGTAGCCTTGCGTAGGCCTTGACATCTCTGCGTAGGGCGGGTGGTTGGAGACCTTGGATGAATACGTCACGCAGTATGTCTTCTGGGAGAATGCCAGGTCGTGCAGAATTAGCTAACATGAAAATGTTGCGCAATTCTTTCGCATAGTCCTCGACAGTTTCCCCAAGGTATTGTTGTCTACGGTAGAATGCGGCCGCTAGAGTTGTGACGTCACGATGATCACCCCAGTTCTGCAAAATCAAGTGCAGTAGTTTATCTGGAGTGTCTATTGTAGCAACAGCTTGGTCCAAAATGTCCTGACGAGCACGTCCCTCCAGGGCACCTATTATCCAGATGACCGCTGAGGTTGCGGGCATCGGCTGAAGTTGCAGGAATAACCTTACTTCCTTCACAAACTGCTCTGCATTGCACTCGCCATTAAATTTAGACAGCTTGGGTGGACTGTTGGCTAGGTGAAACTGCTCTACTGCACTTTTCTCCATCGGTCGGTCTATGTGTGTTCTGTCTATGATTGTGTTACCTTTTCTTTAAAACTGTCCTCAAAGAACCCTGCCGACGACGCCAAAAACTGTAGCCGAGTGGATGACGTAGCTTACAGTTTAAATGAAATCACAATAAAACAATCAGGTCTGAGAACTATAGCTTTTAATGTAAAAGGTACAATGCGTTGACAGAGCCGACAGGAACATCTCTCACACCTGCCATCGACCCGACGCATCCGTTCCACACCACAATCTCAAAAATGTACACACCTCAAGTCCCAGTTCGCCACCCCTCCCACACACACACACAGTCACAGGGAACCCGCGTCCGAGCTGACCATGGGTCAACCCCGTAGCAGGGATGGTTATTCCCGCGTCTAAATAACCTACATAAAATTTAAGTTTAAGGCCAGTACACGGCTGAGTGTTACGTTGAATGACCATGGATAATGGATGTGTACGTGCTTGGGGTTACCCATAGCAGTGACACTATGAGAGTGGATTCTCTTATACTTATATAGTGGCACATTGCCACATTTGGAATAAAAAAAGGAAAAACTTTTTAAATTTAAAGATATACAAAGCAAAAATGTGTGTCCTTTATTAACAATTTAAAAACGCAATCAATTGTATTTATTAATTTTACTTTTAAGAAGGGAAATTACATTAGCAGTTTTGTCATGCGCCATTATTAAATTTAAAGAAACCTAAGATGAAGCAATTAAAATTAGAAACCAGACTTTTGAAAAAGTAAATCAATTCAAATACCTAGGATCCTTGTTAAATGAAAGAAACGAATTACGAACAGAAAATAAAAGAAAGAATATCAGCCGGAAACAAAGCATACTTCAGTAGTCAGAAAATACTCAAAAGTAAAAACATTACAAGAGAAAAAAAGAAAACTATAAAACTGTAATCAGACCAGTTGTAACATATGCAAGTGAAACCTGGACCCTAACAAAAACAGCAGAAAACCTATGGGAGAGGAAAGTTCTCAGGAAAATATATAGGCCAACAAAGGATGAATATGGATGGAGAATACGAACCAACCATGAATTATACAGTCTATATCAGGATCCTACGATAGTCGCAGAAATAAAGAGGCAGGCTACACTGGGCAGGACACCTAGAGAGAATGCCGAATGACAGAGGAACGAAGAGGGTGCATCACAATACCCCAGAGGGAAAAGGCTCAAAGGCAGACCTAGGCTTAGGTGGATAGATGATGTGGAAAAATGATCTACAGCAGTTGAAAGTCCAAGCATGGAAAAGAAAAGCATTAGGTCTGAGTGGAAGTGGTGAGGCTGGCCAAAGCCCTACATGGGCTGTAGCGCCACAGGGATGGATGGATACGAGTTTTTGACGAAATAGGCTATTCGCGCTATGACATCATTTGCCTGATTAATTAGAACAAATTAATTTTAGTTTTATTTTGCAATGTTAAAAAAGCACTAAAAGACGCACTAAAAACGACCGATAAATGTGATTACATTGTAATTCTTGGATCATTAATTTTTTATTATTTTATTTTTTCATAACTTTCAAACACATAAAATGCTTTAAATAGTTCCTTAGTTGATACTTTAACTGTATTTGTAATTTATAACTATAACTTAAACTTTTAATAAAAATAAAAGCGGATTTAAAATATTTTTGCGCATTTAAATTTATTTGATTATCGTAAAATAGAAAATAACTATGACTGTTTTTAGGAATCCGAACGTACTTAAATCATATCTCCCTTTTGGCGTCATGTCACCCTTGCTCATTCTTATATATATAAGTGCACCAAGAAAATGTATGCGCAAATATATTTATATGAATCACAAGATGTATGAAGCTTGAAGATTGAACCAACACTAATGTGTCTGCCAGAAGATTTATTCTTCAAAATGAAAATAAATTAACAAAATAAAATGAGCTTGCTATTATGCTGTGTTTTTTTAAGCATTGTGGTTAGCAGAATGTCACTTAGTGATTCAAACTGACCCTACTGATCTTTCCAGGTGCTGAACTGCAGGCAACTCAATTTTATCTGCACTTATACAAAATGTGAAAAATGTATAGCTTTTGTGATAACTTTAAAATTATTATCTACTTTTTTCTTTGTAATGATGAATGTAATTTAATGTGATGTGTAACAGTGTTCTTGTGTTTTTATTAGGATTAAAAACAAACTCAAACAGCATTCTTGAAAACCATTTTGAAAACAAATGATACCCACCACTTATAATTAACTGATTCAAAACAGCCACGGGGCTAAAGACACACTATTGTACTTTATCAATTAACTTGTTTCTTGAAAACAAAAAGCCCCAGACTCCTTTCAGCTCATTGTGAATATCTACTCATTTTTCACTATATTAGTAATATTAGTAGATAGGCCGGAAATGCCGCCCTAAATATAAAGAAAAAGGTGCCACCTGGGGCGGACTGGTCATTCCACTCCCACCTCCTCCTCACCACAGAATTTTCTATAGACCATTACGTTTGTTTATATAGGCTATACTGATTTCAGATTGTTTTTAAGAAATACAATTTTGTCTCCCTTTAATATTTTGTCAAATTGTACTTAGCCTCATTTTCGTTTGAATAAATTTATTATTTACATCTTAATCTTTGTGACAACACTGAAAAAAAAAATGCGTTTGTTTTTTTATATGTATAGCTGGCTGCATGCGCAAGAGATTTGAAAGTTTCAACTTAGTTACTTTACAATAGAGCGAAACTGCACTTTTGAGTCCTCTGAAATTTGGAGCTGTTCCAGAATTTTTTAAAATTCATAATTTCCTTAAACTTTGACTTGGAGATAGAGATTTAAAATGTGTGACTGACTCAGTTCTGATAAGGCCAAGCTCTATTTAGCTGAATTTATTTAATTTTCATAATGAAATTTGTATTTAGAATACTTTATACTAATTAGCGCGCCATTTGCATTTTGCCAAAGCCAAAATGTAACGTTTGACAAATAGTGACGATGTTTAATACACTAGCTGAATGCCCTTGCTTCGCCACAGGGTTGGAGGGAATGAAACGTGGAATAAAAAAGCTATATACTATATGAAAAGTTAAAGTATTTAAAAACATAATGGCTTTCGTTTGTGTTTTTAATGGAAATCTTAAAGTGCAATTCAGCAAATGAGTCTGTTGTATTGGGGCGGAGAAGTAAAGAAAACATTGTGCTGTGACAGATAGGCCTATTGATCGTCATGAGTTGTAGGTCAAACATAGATCAGTTTACGTGGTCGATGTCCTTCGTATCCACTACCACCCCCTAGAATTCAGATAAAGGGACCATCCATAAGTGACGTCACGTGTCTAAGGCTGGAAAGGGGGGCCACATTTTTGTGACGACGGTGGGTGGGTGGGAAGGGGGGGGGGTTCAACAAAGTAACGTACAATTAACAGCGGAACATTATTTTTTTAAAAGGCACCTAATGACACTGACGTAACGCCATTTTTAACATCATTTCATACAAACATTATAATTATTTATGTTTGAGCTACGATCAGTGAGAGAGTCAGGACAGCCACGTCAGATCCGTAACATGGCATCTGATCAAGTTACAGCCCGCCATAGAGGAGGAGAATCGAGGTGTAGTGACTGACAGTAGTGTGAATTTATATCGTAGTGTGGAGACGGAAGTCATAGAGTTAATGCTGGGACGTTAAGTGGTATGGAACGAACAATTTGCGATGGTTTGTGGGGGGGGGGGGGGGAGTGGGTTGTGATCTTGGTAAATGGTCAAGGGTACTGTAATCGTTGCCATGATCTTCCTTTAGTTACCTATACCAGTGTGCTTAAATCCTCTGCCTCTAGATCGCTTTTGAGATGAGCCCTCATGTTGATTCGCAAGGATGGGACCACGGACTATGCCATAGGTCTTTATCAGACAGGCTATGACCTTAGCACGAGCTCCCAGGGAAAGACGAGGATAATGGTTTTTAGATAGTTTGCTCGAACTATGATTGGCATTGGTGCGAAGCATGGGTCCATGCCGATTGAAGATATCATGTGCGATCGAACTACTCTCTCAAAGTCACTCTTACCAATAATTCACAACGATTGTGTTAAACAACTGAAAGATGGCTTTTTCTATATTACTGGAAGCAGTGTGAAATCAGCTTATCGCATTAATGTCAGGATTAGCTGTTTTGTTCATAACCACAACTTAGCTGTAGAAAAGGTTCAAATAGTGGTGAGCTTATCCATGAGAGGATTGAGTTTTCAAAAGTATGTGCATACTTTAAGCACAGTGGTAAAAATAAGGAGACACGCCTAAATAGGATGTTGCCACACGATGGAATAGCCTTATTTTTCTTTTTTTTCTTTTTGAAATCCCTGACATTTCAGAACGTGTGAAGCTAAACAGCTCACCAAGCTTGGGTTGTTGAATAATGTTAATAAACTGCTAATGAATGATGTAGAATTTATGCCCCCATATCACAAAGCAACTTTCGCGTGAAAAAGTACCGAACAACACCTGCCTCACCTGATGTGTGTGGCCAGTGATGTGTTAAAGTACCCACAACACCTGATGTGTGCCTAAAGTTGTTTTGAATTAAGTCAAATTTTGAAATACGTGATACAGACGGCAACAGCATTCCGGAGCTCAAATAAGCTTTTCGGGTATAAGTTAATATTTTGTTACTATTGTATCCACTCCACCAGCTTTTAACTCTTATTGAACCATTTTACAAATATGTGTCATTTGCACAAGTAGATGAACACGAGTGCCTATACGATTTATTTGGCTAATATACGGAGCCCTGTTTGCTCTAGAACAGTGTTGTCATACCTACTTGACTACCTGGGCCACACAATTCATGAACCCCAGGGCCGCAAATGACATTTAAAAAGAAAGATTGATAAGGTTGTTTTTTTGTTTTTTTGTTGTTGTTGCTTTTTTTGTTTTACTATTTAGAAAATTATTCCTATTATTAATAGCCTACATCTTACCTTATGCATGAAGCGTCATATCCAATCGCAATAACGGCTAATCAAGAATAAAAATAATGTGAATAAAAATGGTAGCCCATTTTATTGATATATGTAGCTTTGAATTGTTAAGTACTTTCAATTTGGCTAATTTGATATCGTTGTCAGTAGCATCTCCCGAAATGTTGACAACTCAAGGCGTTACGTTCTTTGGACTCGATGTTGGTCACTATACAGAGAATCCAGCTTCACTGATGATGAAAGGTACTTTCAAAGCATGGTCAACATTTTGTTACATTTCCATTTTTATGCAAATTCATCAGAAGAAACATACGTCATCCAGAACTTATTAGGCCACAGATTTTTTTTTTTTTTTTTTTTTTTTTTTTTTTTTTTTTTTTTTTTTTTTTTTTTTTAAAAAATAAACACACATTTTTTTTTTTGTTTTTTTTTTTTTTTTTTTTTTTTTTTTTTTTTTTTTTTTTTTTTTTTTTTTTTTTTTTTTTTTTTTTTTTTTTTGTTGTTGTTCATTTTTAAAGAATACACGCACAGCTTGTATCCTGGTTTCTTTTCATTGAACGTCTCATACTCTCGAAATACCAGAACGTTACAACGAGCTAGGATGGATGTCAAAATACTCTGTTTCTCTCTAGTCGAGACTCTTCGAATATTTCTGGCAACGTTGTCTAGGGTACGCAGTACCCTATGCCCTATGCACTTATAACTAGGCACACTGAATATTAGAAAACCAACACTCCAGGTGTTTATGATTCATTATTATTCATCATTATTCCGTGTATCTGTCACACAGCTCCACCTGGTTGCAATATCTCCTCCAAACTGACACAGTCTTTTCAAAACACATGAGCTATCACTCACTAACGTCCCATGACTCTCTCCGTGATTAACTCCCCCTCCCCCCCCCAATAAAAAAAAACAAAAAAAAACTCAATCTCATAGCCTTATATTCACACACTTGTTTATTATGCTTGTTCTGTCCTCCAATGACCATTTAGCACAAAATAGTACAACTCACGGACCAAAAGCGCTCACGCAAATAACAGTGATTCTCATACCCTTGACAATGGATGATACACACTCTCTCATACCTGGCTAGACTAAAATGTTTAAATAACATAGTATCATAAACGCTTCACATTGCCCACCACAGTCCTTCAATTTTGACACATTTGGTACCCCGGCATTCTTCTCTATTACTCTGACCCGAAGACATTCCTGTCGCATTATAATCATCCTACAGCGCGTAGTAGTTAAGTCACGGTGTTTGCATAATATCTATTTCATCTAAACTTTTCCCGTTGGTGGTGTGATGGACACTTTAACAATGACCAAAATGGCAACAAGTTACTTTCGGTTTCACTATTCATCTTTCCCAACACCGTTAGTAATGATACCCGACACCACGTGACGCCTCCTTTGTACAACCAAAGAGAAAGAAAGAGAATAGGTGCTCAAATGGTTGCTATGACAATGGGCTTAACAATAGGTACCCGGGTACCTATAGCCACAGCCTTAAAGTTAAGCCATGCCACTCTTAGCTTGCGTTTTCCCAAGAAAACTATATCAATGGATGTGGTTTGGTAATATTTTAACCCTAAAACGTTTTTTTTTTACACCGGGGCCCCTCGATTAACTTAAAAGATAAAGGATTATAATTATGGTATTTGTTGAAGATTTTTATCGTATTCGAAAAATAATTAGAAAAGTAGTTTTACACATGTTTCGAGCAGGTTATTAAATTTAATATAGAATGTTCCAGAAAGTTCTAAATTGTTCCACGGGGATATAAAGTGGGATCTAAGGGATAATGAAATTTTAGTTAGTTCTATTCATTTCTATACTGTCCCGGAGTTTACTATTCTCTCAGTTACACGGAGTAATTGTTTTTATACGGAATCCCATAGGACGGTATCCCATCATAATCTTTATCCCAAAAGGATCAAGAACCCACAAGAAAACCTTGAATGGATCCACCGGGATCGGGATAAAACCGGGAAACGGTACTGCGCCGGGATCGGTGTCCGAATGGGACTAGGGTTCCAATGGGATTGGGGTCACGCAAGGATGGGGTCCTAATGCAATCCCATGCAACGCCGGGTATTTTGGCTAGTGTACTTCATAATTTTACAAAGTCACGTGACAGATGAATTAAAAACTTCGATCCGAAACGTTCCAATACAAAACAAATATCTACATTTTAAATTTAAAAACTGGATAAGTGGGTAAGGAATCATAACAAATTTAGTAGTAATAATACTAATAAACTAAGAAAATTCGCTCCGTTTGTTGTCACTACTAGTAACTACAGTAACTAGTACAGTTAGCGTGTAAGTTTAGTTTAGTAGGTCTAATTAAATTGCGCTTTATAATTATTACAATCCCCCCTTCCCCACACTTTTACTTTTACTTTTAATAATTTACTTTTAACAAGTTTTTCATTTTAAAAAAAAATGTAGTCCTTACTCCTTCCTTACTTAGTGGTAAGTCGGACTTTTACCAAGCTTTTAGTTTGAGTTTGTTAATTACATTTTTTAAAACATTTCAGATTGGAGTATTAGATAATTACTATGTATTTTTAGGTATTGGACATATGACATATGTTACTATACTATGTATGTATGATTATAAGTTTTCTTTATAATTGTAAGATTTCTAAGAATTAAGAAGCTAATTTAAGAATAAATAGGCCTAGATAAAAGTAAAAGAATTTGAGTTATAAGTTTATTAATTAAATTAATTAATTTTAAAAAATAATATTATATAAATATTTTATATATAAATTACAATTACAATGTATAGGCCTAGTCTATAGTAATAAAATAGAATATATATATATATATAATTTATAATAGGCTATAGGCTATAGGCCCTACTATTACTATACTTAACTATACTATGACAGGGCACAAACAAGTGAGTGTCAGTACTCAGTACTCAATCAGTCATCATTTCTGAGAAACCTATTATTATGTCTATGTTACACTGTGTAGCCTACTAATAAAATATATGAATTATGCAACAATATAATTACAATACGGACCGCCATAGTATGCCGTATGTCATGTGTGTATTATTATGTTATGTAAATGCATTCATTTATTTAAGTTAGTATAGTTTAATAGTATTAATAATACTAATTAATACTTTATTAAAAGACTTAAAACTACTTCATATGTTCATTTTGTCTAGGCCTAAAACTAAATTATTTATTTAATTGTTAATGTAGCTTTGACTTAGGAACTATATTGACTATATACATTAAGTATTAAGTTTATGTTTGGACTGGATTAGTCCTATTTACTATTTTTGCTTTTATGATATGTCATGTATAATTTATGAATATCTTGAAATAATTAGGCCTAATAATTATTGTGATAATGGTATAAATATAAAATTATTAGGGGTCAGGGGGACCACAATCCCTGTAGCTTGTAAGCATTTTCTGGGTTTTATCTATAACATTGTCATTTTTAATGTATAAATAATTTTTTTTTTTAATAAAGTGCTAGGTGGATTTAGCCCCAGTTGGCATTAATGCATTAAGTATGCCACTGTCTACATTAGTAATTAGGCCTGTAAAAACTATACACTATATGTTTTATTTAGTTCTAAAATATGTAGATTTTAGATTCAAATGACACTGGTCTCAGTGGACAAAATGGTTTACAGATGTGCATTCATTAAACCCATCCTCAGAAAAATAACTTTATTAGTAAATTTCTACAGTCTACTTAAACTCACTGTCAGAAAAAAAAATCTTTTCATAACACAATTCAAAGTGTTTACTAATTTTCATTGTATTTTACATATCTCACTAGACATTTATTTAAACTTGTGAACTAAACATTATTGACCAATTAGGCAATTAATGTTCAATCTAGGATGGCCGATTCAATGAAAGATGAGTGTTCCTCTTCAACTGATAAGAATCTATTCAAGAGCCTCAAGAGGAAAAAAAAACAAAGAAAAACTGCCCAAAGTCATCACAGCCAGTGTGTTTCATCTGTTGATGTCCTCTTGGATGAAAATGATGATGAGCTGAAAGTTAAACCCCTAAAAAAGAAAAAGAAGAAAAGACGAAAAGATACCACTTTGCAAGCAGCCATCCCTACACCACACCAATCAGACAGTGAACAGATTCAATCTCTTAAAGGGAAAAGAAGAAAAAAGCTGATGCATTCATTTGCAGAACATGATGGAGAAGATGATCTATTGTTGCTTGAAGATTCAACAAATAATATTGTCAATTATTTAGCACTTGAGGAAGAAGAAGATTACTTTGGACAGATCCAATCAAATATTGTTGGAATTCGTTACTACAAGGGAATGGTTCGTATAACTTAAAAAAATTGAAATCTTTAAATATTAAAAAAATGGTTCAAAACATTTTACCATTGGTCCTAAGAAGTGCTCCCACTAAGATGTGCACTTGCACAGTGGCACAGCTAGGGACGGTCAAAGCTTTTCCATGAAAAAAACCTCTTCATTTGGCTAAAAATTCTGTCCTTCAAAATAAAGAAAAAAGTGCCACTAGGGCGGATAACCTCCCTCCATAACCCCCTTCTTATAGCACTGCCCTTGCACGAAACTTGTACCACACCAGCACAATAGATAAATTTTGTTGCACACATAAAATTTCACTGTAGTGCAGATGCGCTCAACCCTTGTCATTTAAGTTGGCCATTTCATGGTTGGAGACTTTAAATTTTAATGTAAATAACAAGAGGATGATAATTACATATGTCTTAATCAAAATTTGTTTAATAGTTTAAAGGGAACATTGCCATTATTCTGATTAAAAAGAAATGAATTTGACCAAATTTTGGTTCAAACTGACCATTTTTAGAGGGACATATTTTATTCTTTTCACTGCTATTCATATTTTCTTCTCACATCATGTCAGATTAGATGGGACTATGAAACCGTAAACCCTGTTGAGAAATTTGAGTTTGTCTACCACTTTTTGACCTGAGACATTTTTATCTACCTTTTATTTAATTAATAGATAGTAAAAGTAAAAAATTATCTCTAGCTCTGATCCAAATCCCTGATTTCTATTTTCTAATTGTTATCTCTGAAATTAACTGACGCCACAGTCATTATAATAGTTAATGTTCAGGTTATATTACATGACAGAGCAATAATTATCCATAACATTTCACATGTCTATGTGATGAACAAACAAATTTATTTATATGATTAAGTCTATGAACTTTTCTACTAATAAACTAAAATTTTCCATCAAATGAACTTTTATACTTTTTAAATCAGGTGTCAAATAAGGAAATGGTAACTCTTGTTAGAGAACCACACAATAAATTTGATCGTAATGCTGTGAAGGTTTTAAATATGGCCTCACAACAAGTTGGACATATTGCAAGACAACACGCTGTTGCATTAGCCGTTATCATGGATAAATCATTAGCCAGAGTTGAAGGGTAAGTCTAAGATTGCAAATACAATTAATTCCTTTTTAAAAAACTTTTTCTTTTTATATGGTAAAAAGGGGAGAGAATCAAGCTAGGTAAAACGAAATGAGTGAATCAAAGTATGATAAAACCTGGAAAAAGGAATAAACAGGCATAATGACATAAGAAATTCATTGTCAATGATATTTTTCAAACTTTTGGGGGGTCAAAATAACTTACAAATCGAAACATGTTAAAGAAAAAAAAACATACAAAGTTCTGGTAAGAGTATAGGTTGACATGAATGCTTTATGGCTTTCTTGAATGTAAATTTCAATAACCTTACTTATTTTTCTAGGGTTCATTTTTAAATTTAACTTCGATTTTCTTCTTTTTTTTTTGCCTTTTTCAACTCCCTTTAGTCTCATACTGCTGTATAAAAACACTTCTCAAATTAAAAAAAAAATTAAAACAAAGTAATTGTTAAATGACTGTTAAAACATAAACTCCTTCATTGCTTTATTTAAATTATTTTTTCCAGTACAATTCCCTACGGAGCGACAGGTAATTTTCAAATTCCTGTAGACATACACTTATGGGGTTCTCCTGAGAATAAAGAAGAAGTGTTTAAAGTAATAAAATCCCATAATGTGCCATCAGGACCAAGGCAGGATCTTGCTATAAAAAATCAAGGAAAACGTAACGCACGTCACGTTTTGTCATCTAGGAGTCTTGTAACTCCACAAGAGGTACTGGTATATACGTATGGAAAATTTTATGCACCAGTTAAGTTGGGATTACTGCAGGCGCTGAGTCTGACAGATTATGCCTAAGAATGCAAGCCTGGAATGTACGAAAACGTATGAAAGGTTTGAAGTTATTCAAATCTTAACAAGCACTTAATGACTTTAGTTTGGGTCATGTGCATAGAATGAGAAGTATTGAATTATTATTTTTTGGAAAAGCTTTTATCATAAATACCAAATCTTTCTGCTGCTTCTAAGCCAATCCAGTGTTGAAAAGCATTTTATTTATAACTTTTGTGATATAAATTAAAAAATAATCTTATGTTATTAAATTTTTTAAATGGTCTATGATTGTTTTGTTTTTATGTTGTTTGATTAGCATTAGCTTCATTGTTTAATTTATTTCCTTGCTTTTAGATAATGCTATCAAGTCCTAGAAATTAAAATCTATAATTAATGTTCATCTTTTCTCTCAAAGATGCAAAATGAACTGGACAAAATATTTGAAACACTGGATGAAGGTGACAAGAGATCAGAGACTGAACCAGCTGATGTGAGATTCTTTCATATTTATTCTTTTAGAAAACAATCTAAAGATATACAAGCTCTTTCTTGTCTTATTGTAGAGATTAAATTGATTGATAATAGCTTTTAGATAAGATCAGATAGGTTAAGATTCTTTTACTGATCCAAATAAATGAAAATGTATTTCTACTAGTAATGAGATTGGTTAAATTTTACATAAATGCTTTAAAAGAAATTGAGAAGAATACCCATGCTTCATTTCCTGTTACAAGGCTGTGGGCACAGTGCTCTACCCCCACCAGAAGCAAGCTCTCAACTGGATGATTAGTAAAGAGAACACAGACACTCTGCCACCATTTTGGGAAGATCACAATGGTCGCTATTGGAACACTTTGACCATGTTTACGTCTGATGTGAAACCAAGCAGTGTGCATGGAGGTAAAACTTGAGTAACTCAGCAAATAGGGAAAAGAATAATATAAAAGCTTACAGATTATTAATATAATATAATATTTTACTACATTTAAATATATAGAAAATTGATATTTTATCTGTGGCTAAATTATGAAGGAATTGTTGATTAATTGCCATTAAAATAAGCTTTAAAGAAGAAATTTGAATTTTTTAAAAAAATATATCTCTAATATATAAATATTAAAGCATGGAAGTAATTCCCTCGCTATCCCTCACTCTTCGCTTATGTCTCTAATAATAGGAGGGAATATTTTTACAATTTTGGAGATAAAAAAATTACAGATAGTTTTTTAAAACTGCTTTCAACATTTCTTTATCTCCATAAATTAATACATTTTGGATTATTTTTTAGGGATTTTAGCAGATGACATGGGTCTTGGCAAGACTTTGGAGATGATTTCATTGATTTTGTCTAACTTTGTGGATGGTAAACCTCTTGCTTATCCCTTGCCAGGAACATGCAGGTTGCCCTTTGGATCTGAGAACATGGTACATAATTATTTGCAACCTTTATTTCAAGATTTTTACAAAAAATAATAAAGCCACATTGATGAATTCATGTCCATGCTCAGAGGAGTTTTAAGAACAAGCTTTTATTCAACAGGTATGTACAAAGAAAACAACTATCTCAAATTTAGAACTGCCAAAGACCAGCTCACAGGCTGTTAACAGTTCACATCTCAAATTGTCCCCTGAACTAAAATTTGAAACTGGAAAAAGTTCAGCTTCAAGGCTAATGATTTCAAGTAAGAATTTTAGCCAATAAAAAATTTTAATTTTACTAAAACCAGATATCTTCATGCAAGAGGAGATGGATTTTTTTTTATTTGAATAATTTTAATTAGTCACCTTTTTTTTTTTTATATATATCCTTCTTCTATGCAGTTAAAAAAATCTTTATATATCTGACATTTGCGACACATATTTTCTTCAATTGCTTCTACCGTGAAACACAGACACATCAAGAGATTATCTCAATTTTTTTTTCACTTACAGAAGAGGCATCATTTTCTGGGAATCAATATTCTGACCCCACCCGTCATGATGTTGAAGTAGATAACATCACAGCTGCACCAAGGCTTAGGGCAAAAAGGTGAAATGTTAACAGATCGAAACCTAACTTGAAAAAGCATAAAATTCATTATTTCTTTTGGAAGTTTTTAAATACATTACTAAGAATGTGTTTTAAAAGGATGGCTTCATTATTACACTATTCCTAGGTGAAGAAAGCATCAATCAAAATATGTAACAAGGGGATGTAAAAAAACACACAAACACCCCCCCCCTCCCACCCCAATGTTGGTGCAATGATGATAGTAAAAAGTATTATTAAAGACATGTTGATGCAAGGATGATAAAAAAAAAAAGTATTATTAAATTAATTATGTGGCCAATATAACCTGAAAACAAATTTTAAAAGAAAAGTGTGACATGACTCGGTAGTTAAATTCAATAACACATCAAGTGGGGATCAAGGGAGAGTAGCCTCCCCTAGAGCTATGGTAAAGAATTTGGTCATTTCATCAGAAAGGAAGTTTATTTAATGAAGAGCGCTTCTTTTTTTCTTTCTTACAAGTTCTCTGTACCACATTATAAAGAAACCTGACGTGAAAGTGCTTAAATTTACCTTTTTTTCTGCCATAAATTGTTAATTCAAAGGCCTATTGTCTTAAATTTTTAGTTAAAGCAGTCATATAAAAGAGCAATTGTAGAAGACCCAAATTTCACCTTTCTGAACCAAATTTTTAAAGCTTGTCCATGCATTTAAGAATGTTTTGCATTATAAGCATCATTTAAACATTTCCTACTACATAAATATTTTAATAAATTCTTGTTTTCAGTGCTAACTCTCATTGGCTCAGATAGACAAGTTTTAAAAAAAAAATACTTTTTAAGGAGCTTATGCACTTTCAAAGCTCCTTGTGCACATATAGTAGTTTACTGATGTTGTACACTCACTACCCCTTGTGTACATATAGTACTTAACTGATGTTGTACACGCACTATTCCTTGTGTACTTATATGACTTTACTAATGTTGTAAATTCACTGCTCCTTGTTTACATATAGGACTTAAATAATTATATACATTCAGTGCTCCTTTGCTACATTTTTTTTTACTAATTATGTACATTCACTGCTCCTTGTGTACATATAGGGATTTACTTATAATGTTCATTCACTGCTTCTTGTGTACATATAGGAATTAACTAATGATGTACATTCACTGCACCTTGTGTACATATAGGAATTTAGTAATGCTGGAGATCTATGAACTTCTTTCTTTTCTTTAGGACAGTGAAGAGACCAGCTCAGTACGTATATGATGATGACATTGTTGATGTTGATGATACACAAAAGCTACCCAGAAAAAATGGTAAGCAATTTTCAAAAATACATTGTTAAATGGGATCTTTCAATGGTAAACGTGATCTTTCATTGTTAAATGTGATCTTTCATTGTAAAATGTAATCTTTATCTTTCTTTAGTCTTGGAGATAACAACCAATAATGGTACAATTAAAATTGAGTGAAGCCAATAAAATTTCAAAAAATTAATTTTACTTAAACATCTCACATTCTCTAGGGAAAAAATCAAGAGGAAAAAAAAATGACGTAAAAAGGGTTAAATCTGTGGAAGTTGCTGAAACTGAAAGGGATGATTACATGAAAAGTAAGAAGATTATGCATTTTTTCACAATGTTCCAGATCTAGTTGTTTAAAACGTTAACATTTACATAATAAATTGTATCTTGGACTTATTTTAAATTATATGTTGATGTTAATTTAAAGATTGTTTTTGCTTTTGACATACTTGTTAATAGTGTCAAACTCCTGTTTATACCTGATTGGTTAATTCATCAAGTTCTTTCACACGTTGTAATACGTCATATTAGCGCTGAATCAACTCAAGTCCTTTTTCATAATAATGCAAACTTTAATATCTAATTAGAATTTCAGACTGTTAATTCCATATACACATGTATAGCCCAGCTTGCTATCAGAGAGAAATAAAACACAACGTCCTCTCACAAAGTTCCTTTCAAGACTGCCACATGACTAAAACGTACATCACAAAACAGACTAGACAATACATCATAATAAACATAAAATACAGCACCAAGGCAGAGTGTTCACTTACTAATTAATCTCTCAAACACACACTGCGCATAATCATATCCAGTCGCAACAATTATTGATGAACTCCCATACTCGACAAATAGGATACAGTCACGCTATGACAATAAATATAAATTGAATGCACTTCCAACTACACATTATGCCAAACATTGCATGAATTATTACTCAAGATTTATCTTTGTGGACAACAGCTTTCAACCATGGTTCTGCTCAGTTGTCAAGCGTATGTTTATCTAACATCTCAACGGATGTGTTAATGAACCTTAGCTATTTTGATATGAAAAATCTGTAGACTATAATTATCAAGCCCTTTTGTGGAAATCTTAATTTTCTTTTCAGAAACACAGACAGAAACAGAACTACAAGAATCACTTCCAGTTGTTCCAGCAGCAGACAAAAAGATCAAGACAGTTTCTGGCAGTGCAAATGACATTGACGTCATTGATCTCACTGGTACTTTCAGAAATTTTTTAAATTTAAGTTAGAGTTTCAAGGCAAAGTAATCTTACCCGGTTAAGCTTCAGTAATATAAATTCTGTAATCTCTGAATGATAATTATTTATTTTAAAAAATATCTGAATTGTTGTTTTAGCTGAAGATGAACTCCCAGATATCTCTCCATCAACATCACACAAGAAGTTTGAAGGTACCGTAATCAGGAAAATTAAGTTTTCTATTTTAAATGAATTTTTTTTGTTTGCTTGTAAACTTTTTTCTTTTAAAATTATTAACAATATAAATAAAACCAAGAATGTTTATTTTCTGAAATATTACTTTGTCTGTTATAAACCTCAAATTGTAATACACATATTTTTTAAGCTTTTCTTTAAAAAAAAAAAACAACTTATATGTATAATTAACCCTGTTAATGGCCCCCATATTATATTCCATTTTTTATATATGATCTTTGTACAGTACCAAGAATAGAAGAGCTCCCATCTAATTGTGAATTAACATCTGGGCGTTCATTGACACATAGTCCAAGGGCAACATTAATCATCTGTCCTCTAAGTGTGGTCAGCAATTGGGTGGTGAGTGGACTCCAGTTCTTACAATCTCATGAACGTGGCCAAATTTTAAAACACATTACTTGTTAGGTTTGGAATTAAGTTTTGCAACTTTTTAAAAATAAAAATGTCAAGCAAATTGCAAAATGCAGAATTATAATTAACCCATTGAAGACATACATGTTTATTAAAACATGATGAAAAGTTAACAGCTACCACACAATCTAGAAATTTGTTAAAATGATAAAATTAGAAAAAAATTATTGGAATTGGAACAATGTATTTTTTTTCCCCCAAGGATCAATTTGAAGCTCATGTTCAGAAGACAGTTCACATCTTTTTGCATGTATACTATGGACAAAATCGTACCAAAACATTTGCATTCCTCAAGAACCAAGATGTTGTCATCACCACTTATTCCACTCTTGCATCAGACTTCAAAATGGTACAGTTGACTAATATATAAATATTTTCAAACTGACTTATCTGTTTATCCTTAGCCTTCAAATCTAATATTTATTTGACCTGTGGAATTGTACATTTGAAACATAGTCTATAGTTTATTTCTGATTTTTTTTCTGTTAAATAATTTTTTCAAATCTGTGGATTCAAATTTTTTTAATAAATCTTATCTCTTCTCTGAAAATATGGTGTTGTTCTTTTTATATTAATAGCATAATAGTTAAAAATAAAAGAAAATAATTAAAACCTTAAAATGTTCCCTTAAATAAAATTAGTTATTCTTTCTTTTTTTTCTATAAATATCTAAAAAAAACTTATCTTTACTGAAGGGTGAAACCAGGAGTCCACTACACAAAGTGGAATGGCTAAGAATAGTGCTGGATGAGGGACACATTATAAGAAATCATTCTGCCCAACAGACAAAGGCTGTATTTGAACTGAAGGCTGAAAGAAGATGGATTCTAACAGGTTTGGAAATACACAATTTAAAAGTACAACCATTAAATGTACAATCATTCAGAAGTGTAGCCATTTACGAATACAAGTTTATACACACAACTCCAGAAATAATTTGGGAATTCAAAGGTCAAAGGTGAGCTATTTTCAGAAACAGATTACCAGGGTTTTTTTTAGTTGTTTTTAAAAAAATAATACATAGTTGATTATTTTCAATTGTAATTGATAAAAATCAATTGTAACTAAATGCTTGTAATTGATAAAAATCAGTTGTAACTAAATGCTTGTAATTGATAAAAATCAGTTGTAACTAAATGCTTGTAATCGATAAAATCAGTAATTGCTTTTAATTGATAACATCAGTTGTAACTAATTGCTTGTAATTGATAAAATTAGTTGTAACTAATTGCTTGTAATTGATAAAACCAGGTACACCTATCCAGAACTCCATCAAAGACTTTTGGTCAATGTTAAACTTTCTTAAAGTCCAGCCTTTTACTGAAAAATTATGGTGGAATCGTACCATTGCTAAACCAGTGTACAGGAGGGAAAAGGCCGCCATTCCGTGAGTTTCTTGTATGCGTTGATTTTCTGTAGTATTTTTTTTCCCTTCGGTTATCAGCAACCAACCGTGTGAACTACTACATCTAATTGTCTCTTTAACATGGCAACTTAACTTTTTATTTCAATTTTCAAACACATAATATTTGTTACATCTTGAACTATAGGAGAGTGGCACATTTAATGAGAAATTTAGCAATGAGACGCACCAAAAATCAAAAGTACAATGGAGAACGGCTTGTCGCTCTGCCAGCTCGCAAGGTGTACCTGGAAAAGATAACTTTGAGTGAAGATGAAAGAAAAGTCTATGATGCCATGCAGACTAAAGGACAAACTCTCATAGGAAGGTAGTTGAATACTTGCATTAAACATCTCATCTGTAATCAAGTTTTTTTTTAACTTCACTACAGAACTTAAAAATACAGCTTGAAATAATTATAAAGAATAATAATAAAGTATCTCATTATAGATAAAATTGTGCTTAACATTAAGATAAGCTTTAAATAATTTATTTTTGGCAGGTTTGGTTTCATTTTCTGAACTAAATTTTTTTTTTTTTAAATGACAAGAAAAAATAATTTTTTTTCGCATTATTACTTCTCTGAGTGTTTGTATGCTATGATAATTTTTTTTCTTAAATAATCATTTTACTCAGGTACTTTCAAAATGAAACGTTGCTTCATAATTATGGTCAGGTGCTGGCAATACTAATGAGACTACGCCAGCTGTGTTGCCATCCTCAGCTGGTAGCTAAGGCTTTGGCCAAAGTTAAAGAAAATGACCCTGGTATGTCTTGAATTATAATATTTTAAATACAAATAATAAATTGTACATGATTTTTAATAAAAAATTTTAACACTTAGAGTATGTTTATTAATAATTGTTAGAGTTACTGGGTTACATCATATTATGCTACTTTTTCTTTTGTAAGGATAAAAGCCAAGATGTTTAATTTACAAAACATGTCTGTTTTCAAAATATATTATATACTAAACTTCAATTAAATTTGACATTCTGACAGTAGATTTAAATATTCTTTAACATCCTTTGATATAGTTTTGAATTTTAATTTTTTTAAATATTATATGTTGTAAATTTAAAATTGAACCAAAATCAATATCTCTAATGAAAATAATAACCACAGTGTTACATTATATTTTCTTTTATTAGACTTTTTTTCTTAACGATCCATGATTCTTTACATGAATCTTAAAATGTCTTTACTCCTATCATTGCAGAAGATAAAAATGATACTACCAAAAAGAAACTTATTGATCAACTTATGACTGTACTGTTATCTGGCTCTGATGAGGAATGTGTCATTTGTCTGGAGAGTTTAAATAATGCAGTCATCACCCCATGTGCTCATGTCTACTGCAGGCCTTGCATTGAAGCAGTGCTTAAAACTAAAAAGGTATTTGCAATAAAACATGAATGTAGGTCAAATGTCAGGGGCAAGTCCAGACAAAATAAGTTGAAAATATATTAGAAATTTTAAGATGCAAAATATTCATCTCCACTAACCCTGTCATCCATCCCTGTGGCACTATAGCCCATGTATGGCTTTGACCTGCCTCACCACATGCTTCCACTCAGACCTGATGCTTTTCTTTTACATGCTTCGATTCCCAGCTGCTGTAGATCCCTCTCCACATCATCCATCCATCTAAGCCTAGGTCTGCCTTTGAGCTTCTTTCCTCTGGGGTTTTGGTGGTGCACCCTCTTCACCCTCATTTCAGATATTTTCTGAAAATCAAAGAATTAGAGAACAGATTGGTCCCAAGTGCTCAATAATATATATGGGGCACTGCTTTCAAGCTGCGTTAAGTAAATAAGTAATGGAATGAGATATGTTAAGCCTCGAAAATAGAAGACAGGACAATCTAGCTTAAATGTCTGTTCAACGTCCTGTCTTTTTTCAAGCCTAAATGTATCTTGTTCAACTATTATCTACTTACAAAGTGCTCAACCAATGTCCCTGTGAAATGAGCTACTTTTTCTGTGTTCGTGTACAATATGGGTGTACGGATATACTTTGCCTCCACTGTAAGACTTAGTTGCATAGGACTTCTCTAATATAACCTTGTTTATTGGTGTCACATGGTATCGCCTCTTTCAATCTTAACATTAAACACATGCTTATTGGGAAACTTGTTTTAAATACAAGAGAGATTTTAAACCTGTTTACCTTTTTTCTTGGTATGTGGAATATTACTTTAAAAATTGTTTACCTTTTTTCTTTGTATCTGGAATATTACTTTAAAAATTGTTTACCTTTTTTCTTTGTATGTGGAATATTACTTTAAAAATTGTTTACCTTTTTTCTTTGTATGTGGAATATTACTTTAAAAATTGTTTACCTTTTTTCTTTGTATGTGGAATATTACATTAAAAATTGTTTACCTTTTTTCTTGGTATGTGGAATATTACTTTAAAAATTGTTTACCTTTTTTCTTGGTATGTGGAATATTACTTTAAAAAAATTAAATGTTTAAATCATCATTGGCCCTGGTTTTAATAAAAAAATTAATTAATTTATACTAAAAAGTAAGCCATGCTTGTGTTAACATTAATTTATCATGCCATTAGGTTATCTTCAATATCTGATGATCATTTCGAACACTTGCAATGAACTAAACTCTCACACGCAAAAAATAAATCTTTTAAAAAATAGCTGCTTGCAAAGGTTTTTTTTTAATTTATCATTTTATTCTGATGGTAATTAATTTTTAAAATGGGCCATTACATAAAGGGGAAAATTAATTTTAAAAAACTTTTGAAGAATAATTACATCAACTTCTACACTTCCATGCTAATTCATAATTGTAAAAGAAAGGATTTTTAAATAAATTTTTCTTTAGTCTGAGCAGTGCCCTCTTTGCCGTGGGGATGTTGAAAAAAACCAGCTCATCGAAGTTCCCAAGGAGCAAAATGACGGAGACACAGCTGGGATGGATTCTGATGACTGGCAGTCTAGTTCTAAAGTAAGTCACAGTGAAACACTCAAATGCTTTTTGTAGTATAATTTTATAATCAATAATGTTGTTGGTGCATTCTATAGTCAGAACTAGGAATTAACTATTTTCTTATTATATTTGAAATATTTGTAATTATATTTATACCAAATTTGCAAGGTCATATCCAGACTTTTTAAGGATTAGAAAATTTACCAGCTTACTGGGAATATTTATTCTGTTACACCGAAAGAGAGGCGAAAGAGAGACGTCATCATATTTTAAGAAGCACTGAGATTGCACAGCATATGTTGAACTGGAAAAGATGAAAGAAAGAAAAAAAAAGAGATGTTCAAAGCATTTTGAATTAGTTACCAGACCTAGTGATTTGCCCTGTACAGGTGGATGCCCTTATGCAAGCCCTCAATTCATTGCGTCAAGAAGACCCAAGAGTGAAAAGTGTTGTTGTATCACAGTTTACATCCTTACTAACTATCCTGGAGAAACCCCTGTCGTAAGCTGATAGACTATTTATTTAATTTAAAATGTACCTTTGCTTACTGCAACCAACAAATGTCATATAATTATAGCAGTGTTAATGCCAGATTCCAAGTTACTTTATATTTCTTTTTTTTTGTGTGTTAAAAACCAGGTGTTAAGGAGATAGCAATCTTCAAAGTTCAACATTTTTAGTGTTAAAAAAAAAAATCATAAAATCAGCCTAATGATTGTAACAGTTATATTTTGTAACTTTTATGGCAGGAGGCGCTTATAGTTCAGTAAAGTTACTCATATAATGTTAGCTAATAATGTAAGCTCAATGTAAGCCATGGCTTCCTGCTACTAATTCAATAATTCATTCCACTCCTCAAGACTGTCTGCCTCTCTCTGCTAAGAAGTAACAATGTCCAAATGAATAGAATGCACAGCACTTTATTACATATACTAAATAAATCACATAATTCCTTGACATCAGAATAATGTTGTACCAATTATAGTTGCAATGCAGAGAATATATATACACACACGTTCTATGCTTTATCTAATATCCTTTCAGTAAAACCATTTGAGAAATTACAACATGTCCTCTCACATTCAAGTTATCATGCGCTCTCCTTTAAAAAACATGAATTCTCCTTCCCCTACAAAAACTGGTTCCTTTTTCTCGTTTTATTCATTCATCAAAATTATATCACTACACCATTGTGTAGTGATAAATAAATAGAAATAAATATTAGTATCGTGTGAAAAATCATAGTTAACTTGATCAGTTACATGCCCTACCCATTAGAAAAATATACATGGAACAACATCGTCTGTTACAATAATGCTTCAGTTTCAATGAAGCATCTTTTACAATGATGCTTCAGTTTCTTTACTTAAATTGACATAGTTTTGTTTGATAGCTTAAACTTTTTCTTTATTTTTTGACTGAGATTTTTTTTTTTAAATTCACTATTGTCGCCCTTAGAGGGATAGGTAAGTATATTAGTTTTAGTTTTGTTGTTATTGATTATGTTTATGTGTAGTTTTTGTTTTGTTGTTATTGATTATGTTTATGTGTAGTTTTTGTTTTGGGATTGGAGGAGGTGTTGCTCCTTGTACAAGTTTGATTCACTCTGTAAAGTAACTGGGACCTAGGAGAATAATATAAAATGTGTTTCCTATAAATTTAACTTTATATATCTTCCTTATCAATCTGCCATTCATTTTGCTCCTATTTATTTAACTACAGCATGGAAGGCTTTGTGTACTGTCGTTTTGATGGTTCTATGAGTGCTGCTGAGCGCACAGAGGTGCTGAGGAATTTTTCTCAAACTCATGCTGGGTCTCCGACTGTTTTATTGCTTTCTCTTAAGGCTGGTGGAGTGGGGATCAACTTAACTGCTGCATCCAGAGTTTTTCTCATGGATCCTGTAAGTAATTGTGGTGGGTGCTTTTTGGTGTGGAAGTAAAAAAAATGCACTTGAAAGAGAGGTACTTAGCCAATCAATAGCCTATAATACTGACATTGTTGAATTTTTCAAAAATTATAAACAGGCCTGGAATCCTGCCTCTGAAGACCAGTGCTTTGACCGCTGTCATAGATTAGGTCAAACAAAAGATGTAATCATTACAAAGGTATGGATTTTTTTTTATTTATATGCTAAAAAGTATGACCTGGTGTAACCGGGATAATAATAGATGGCATATTGCGCTACTTTCCACCTGTTCTTGTGAAGTCTAAACATCTTAAAATCCAATTCTTACACTTGTAACTGAATCAAGTTTTGATATACTGTATCCTCATATTTCTATTTATTTTCATGAAATGTTTACAACCCATTTTTATATAAAATATTGTTATCCTTATAAATATGAAGCAACCCCTAATCCTCGCCTCTGCACTGTACATAACTGAAAATAATATCCAATATTTTTCACCTTTCCAACAATGTTGAGTTTCAAGCTTTGGGTATACTTAAATTGTAAATGTGTCCACAATGTGTCATCACCCTTTAAATTACATTTTCCAACATTACTGTAATGCATATTTATTTATTTTGAAAAAAAAATCTAACACCTTTTTTTCACCATCGAAACTGTACTATAATTGGATTTAAAGATATTGTCATCCAGATAGAAATGTTCACATCCTATTCCATCTCTCTGAGATGTGTATACCGAAGAATCGAAGAAATATTATATTCTTCACTCCTTAATTCTTGGACCCATCTTGTGCTGATGTGACAAAATGAAAGTATCAAATTACTATAATCCCCCAACCCCCCCCCCCCCCTCCTTTAAAAAAAAAAAAAAAAACATTAAAAAAAATCATCCACAGGATTGTAGCCCCTATGTAAGCAAACGTAGATTTTTTACACGCCCCTCAACTTTACCCTTTTACCAGGAACTGTTATACATTTTCTATAAAAAATATAATAATAAATATATCTACACATAATTCCGTTTATTAAAAGATTATGGTTATTTATTTTAACATTAGAATCTATGCCAAAGTTCAAAACTGTAACATAATTGGGTCTTGAGATATTGCTATCAGAATGAACCTATTTCAACTTTAAATGTTTTGTTCTTATTTGGATGAGTTATAAGTGAATTAGTGAGTGGTATTTGGCTATGAATTTTCCTTGCACTTCATGTCTTAAATGACATTCTCTTATTCACAATATTTTAAAACAATTAGTTTATTATTTTAACTTAATACATTAAATAAAAACACATTTTTGGAATGTAAAATATGTTAAACTAATTAGATTTAAAATTTAAAGTACAAAGTTAACGTTTGGTGTGGTTTATTAAAAATTTTAAAAGCAATAAATTACATTTATTATTTCTATTTTTAAGAAAGGGGAAAATAAATTATCAGTTTTGCCTCACACAGTTATTAAGTCAAGGAAAATGAGAGCTTTGGATTTGTGATTTTCCAGTTTCAATTTAGCTCTTAAGAATTTAATATAATTTTTCTTTATTTGAGTTCAATCAAAAATTTTAATTGATATTGTTTGAAGACATTTGTATAACATGAATTCAAATTTAATTTCGCAATATTAACAACACATTAAAAACAACATATTTATGGGTATTCCCGATAAATGTTAATGCTAATTAAATATAGTATTTCCATGGATGATCAATTATTGAATATAAAAATTATATCTTAGCTTTCAAATTGGGATAGAATACTTAAAATAGTTATTTAATTGTTGTATTAAATGAATTTCTAATGTATAATAATAATACTGAAGCATATGTGGAAACTTAAATATAAGTAGAACTATTATTTTTTTTAGCATCATATTTAAATGTATTAGATTTCTGTAAAATAATATGAAATTCCTATTATTGTTTTTAAGACTCAGAACATATTTAAATCAATTCTTTTTTTAAGCTTTATATGGTCAGCCTTGCTCATTCTTTTATTTATATATATATTTTCCTTATCAGTGTTAAAGTATTATTTGATTTGTCATAATAAACCTATTATCATACATAACACCTTCGAAAATTTTTCATATTAATTTCTGGGAACGTTTTGTAGTCTTTATTCTGGTTTAAAGAAACTTGTCAAAGAAATTTTGTGATTTTATTATGAAATAAATTTATCTTTGAATGAGTCCATGTACCTTTCTGAAAACTTCAATAGTATACGAGTTGTTCAAATAGGGAATGTGCCAGAAGTTACACAATAATAATTTAATTTTTTTTTTAAATTGATTGTTTCTTTTTGTTTTTTTATAGTTTGTTATTGAAGACTCTATTGAGGAAAGAATGCTGGAGCTACAGGAAAAGAAAAGACAGCTTATGCGTAACGCCTTCGATAAAAAGATTTCTGCAGAGCAAAACAGAACTGACCGAATCAACGAGATAAAAAATTTGATTAGTGATAAGAAAAAATAATGATTACAAAATGAATATCTTGATTTCATTAACATGTTGTAAGGATGGGGACCCATCTTTATTGGGTTAAATATTTTAACCAATTCTTTTTTAATTTTTATAAAATGTTAGCTGCAGGACTTTGGTGCTGAATAGTTCTATGTGCATTTATATCTTTTAAAATATTTAAAAGAACAAGTGTGTTCATTCCTCCAAAAGACTACAAATGTATCATGTTATAGTTGTGCTTTTAAAAATTTGTCATTTTTAAAATTGTTTTGTATTATGATTGTTAATTGCTAAAACTCTGCCATTTTTTTTTAAATTTTTGTCTAGATTTTTGAAAGCTATATTGGGCATTGATTTAAAAGAGAAAAAAAATCAAATCTTGAGAATTAGAGTTTAAGCTATTTTTCAGCTAATCTTTATAAATCTATTACTCTGAACAATAATGCCAATACCTTTTTTTAATATTTTTTTTTAATATATTTATTTTTTTAAAGAATCTGTCAATGCATGTTGTACATTCTTTAGATTTTAGTACATGAAAGAAAAAAATGAAATATTAAAAAAACATTTAATAACTTGGATTGTTTTGGCTAGAAGAGAAACAGTGATTCTATATTATATTTGCATGTTTTCAGAAAACATAAATTGTCTTAACTGCTTTGCTATTCTGGTTTTAAAATAAAAGGCATTTTGAAAATGTTTATTTTTTCAGCCAGTAAGTCAGTAAGTTTTCCAAAACTGAAAAATGATTATAACTTCCAAGTGCTTTCAAATAATATATTTTAAAATATGCAAAAATTCATGTTTTTTGGTCACATAAGTTCAATTTAAAACTGCTAAAACTAAGTCAGTATTATCCAGTGCATTTTATTTCTTAATATCCTGTTTTGTTTTATATTATTTAAGTTGTATTTTAAGCATTTCAAATGAACTTTCAAGTTACTTGACTTAAAATAGATAAAAATGATTCATTTTTTAAATGATTTTTTTACTCTTGTGCTGAAGATAATTTTTTTTTAATTTTTGTATAAATGGTATTGATGTTATAATTTTTTTTTCATTTAAAAATATGTTGTAAACATTTGATGGCAATTTGACATTAAACTAACCATTTAATATCTTACAATTTTCTATTTAAATTTCTTGGGCTATTTCAGACATTTAGGTAGTTTAAAGTTAAAGACTTTTGAAAGAAAAAAAAAGAATTAAAAAGAAATAATTTAATAATTCTCACTCATTATTCTGCCATTCTCAAAAAAGATAGTTGAAAGATATTTAAGTAGTTTTTTAATATGCTTTATTTTATTAAATTTTATTCACAAAATCAAACATATTTATATAGGTCATAAAAAATACATCTATAAATAATAAAACAACATGAGTATTTTCTTTTTCCAATAAGAATAAAATTGGAAATATGTTCACAATTTTCACAGTTAAATCTTAAACAATATAAATAATTAATATTTTTCAAAAGTATGATTTTCTTAAATTGAATTAAAATGAAAACAAAAAAAAAATTAATGTAACTTACAAAGAGAAAGTTGCAAAAAACATTTTTTAAGCTGATAATAATGTGCTTTGTTTCTTGCCTGTGGGATGGTCTAAAATTAGATCTCACATTTTAATAAAGTCAATCTAAAATCATGATACTACTTAGGTTACTAAAAATTTTGTGTAACTTTATATTTTCTTATTAATTTTTGTGCGTGCATAAAATACAAAATATATATTAAAATAATGAATAAATAAATAATTATGCCTATATAAATAAATGTATTGCAATGATTATAGAAAAAAATCACAATTTTCATTCAATTCCTTCAGCCAATTTTTGGTCAGGAACAGGACAAAGTTTTATTTGGTGGAGTGCTTGTTAGTCTCATTGATTTGTTGAGTCTACCATTGATCATCAAAGTCATCTGCCCTTAGGATAAGTTTAGATTGTTTTGGTTCATATTCATCAAGTTGGGTCAGAATATCATCAGTTGAATTTTTCCTCCAAAGGTTTTGAGAGATCTGTAACAAATGAGGGATGCAATATGAATTTGGAAAACATTAATGAAAGTCCTGAAAGACTTTTTTAAGTTTGAAACAGTTTTTCATTCCAATCATTTATAGAATTAATGTCTTTTGAGTGCATTATTCCTGGCTAGATGAGAAATTTAAATCATGGATTTACTTTAAAGGAATTGCCCACTGTCAAGAAACACAGTTATATGAATGTAATTTTAATATTAGCTTGCATAAAAAATATTAAATGTTCAGAATGATACCTGAATATAATAAATCGTTATTGCATTTTAAGTTCATTGGATTAACTCAAACAAATTGGGTATACAATTAAACATACAAATATTTTACCTTAGTTATAGAGTCAACATTAGGGGTGTATTTTGTGATGAACTTGCGCACACTGTCGTAATATTCAGCTAGTTCAGGCATTTTATCGAGGCGTTGAATGTCGATGGGTAAGGGAGTTTCCAAAACAATAATTCCGTTTTCAGGGTCGAAGACAGTGACGGGGTTACGCAGAAGAGCATTGACATCACTCATATATTCTTTAATTTCCTCCACAACAATGTCCTTCAACAGATCAATCGCTTTCTTTAACTGCTTTCTAACGTTTTCCTTTACCTGCATGAATTTGACTGCCCAGTTGGCCTGTTCCAAAATTATTAAAAAAATAAATTGATTTTAAATTTAAATTGATTCACTTGTATCTTAGCATTTAATTTTAATAAACCTATAGTCTGTGATTCTATAAAAATAAAAAGCTGCATCATTTTTCCTCTATCAGCATGATTTTGTTATTTAAAAGAGATACGGTAACAATAATTTATTAATGATGGTATGATTTTAATGGAAGAAAACGTAAAAAGCTAAAACACATATCTCTTAACTAATTAAAGCAAAGGACACAATCCTTTTCTTAAGATAACTTTCATTTTACTGGCTAAATTTGAAAACACTAACTATTCACAGCTGTGCTTAGCAACTGATTTCACATAGAGAAAAAATGCCAAGTTAAATTATATTTACCTGATTATAAACTTCATCAAAGCCAGTTTTAAGTACACCTTGTGCAAATTCGGGGACTTTATCATAGGTTGCTTTCCTTACAGATTTGAGAACGTCTTTGAGCTCTACGACATCCAGTTTGTTAAGGGATTCTACTTTTTCCGATACTTTTTGATAGAGCTGATCAACGTTGCCTGTTAGTGAGTCAGCTCTTTGCTTCAGGTACTCAGCCTGTGTGTTTATGTAGTCTCCAATGCTAGTTACTTTAGCTGCACGTAAAGAAAATAACAATTTTAAATTAAAAATTTAACTGAAACAGAACACATTTTAAAACGTGATGCTTCATGCCAAATTGGTTCTGAAAATGAAAGGTAAGAAATACTTGTTTTAAAAACAGAATCTTATTTAAAAGGCGTGTAAAAAAGAATGAAACATTAAGTCAAGTAGTACTGTGATGACAAGACAAACCTTTGATATCATTCATGCTTGGAAGTCCCAGATCACTGTTCACAAGTTGACTGAAAGCTCTTGCCAGTTCATCAAGCTGTCTGAGAACACTTTCAACTCTCACGGTCACTGACTTCCTATATGCGTCAGCCACAGAAAACTGCTTGGCAGCATCAAGTTTCTCCAAGGCTGTTTGGATGGCACTTTTGTAAGCTGATCTATATTGGCGATTCTTTTGACGAATGGTATCTCTGAGAGTAAGGGAACACACAAAATTATTTGGCAATTATTGAAAGTTAAGATTATTACGAGGCCTATTGCCCAGTTTCAATATAATTTAAAATTGTCAGTAATGTAACTATTTATTATGGAATCATGTACATTACAATATGTTGATGGTTTCAAGCATATAGCACTCTTGATTATAATCAGATATGGTGTTAAATGCTTAGAAACTCTTGAAAATGCAAAAAGGCAATAATTCAGCAACTATTATAAAAACTTATTATATTTTTTTTTTTTTATTAGTTTAAATAATTTTTTCTGTACAGTCCAGACATATCTGAATTGGATAAAAATTGAGCCTATAAAAAAAAAAAAAAAACTTGAACTGCACTTACTGAGGAATTTGGTTTACTTCAGTGGCTAAAGCATCTAGGTCAGCTTCTATATCCTGAAACATTTCTTTCATGCTATCCACAAAATATCCAGTGATGTCCCTGTACTTGGCAGCAAGCTGGTTGGGGAAGAAAGAAACATACAATTTTAAATCTCTATCAGAATTTGTTTTCAAATTTAAAAAAAAACACCATTTTATGGAAATGAAAAAGTTAAGTATTGATTTCAAGTGAATTAATAAAACAAAAAAGCATAAAATTGAAAAACAAATTTTTGACCAACCTCAGAACTGATATCAAAGTTTAGCTGTCTGGTAAATGTTTTAACAGCATCATTCTTCTCCCTTGTCTGCTGAGTGAGCCAGCTCCTGATGTTTGTCAGGGTGTCGGATTTCCAGGAAATTCTGCTTTGAAGCAGACGTGGACTGGTGAGGTAAAGGTTGAGAGCTGCCTCTGGCGTGGCACTGTTGTCATTCAGTCGATGAATCTCCATCTGGATGGCTGTTGAGTTGTAGTACATGGCAGAGAAGCTCAACATGTTATCTGGTTGTCCTGAGGAAAACATATTTATCTGGTCTTTGAACATGTCATTAGCCAAATACTATATGGAAAGATGAATGCAATGGACAACTTTTTTTAAAAAATCAGGCCATGTAAAACATTGAAGGAACTAGTAGAAGTTCATGTCATATTTTCTCAGACAGAAAGTAATGGAGACTAAATAATATTTTCTGTCTAAAACCACAAGCAAATTTCTTAGTTTTCTTTTTAAAATATTCAGCAGAAGTGAAATGGGTTGAAAAAACTAAAAGAAAATGGCATCTGTTCATGGAATCACGCACTCACCAAATATGAACTTGGCTGATTTGTCTGCTGCATCTAGTTTAGACCTGAAGCTCTCCTGACCATTGACAGTTCCAGTAAGTTCAAGGTTCAAAGGATCATCATTTAACATTTTACCATTCACTCCAGCGCTGTTGGATGGTGTGGTAGCCTGTGCAAAGATCAAATTAAATAATATATTAGAGGATAAAGGTAATTTCATGGTGTTCTGGAAGAAGATGAATTCTTAAATTATCTTAAACCTATTTTAAGGGGTTGGAACTTGAAAAGATGCTCATGTTAAGATAATTTTTTACTAATCATAATACCAGTAGTCCATTTAAAAGGAATTTTTGGTTTTAAATGTACTTTTTGGTACTCCATTTAAATGAAATGTACTTACAATAAGACTGATCTCCTTCTTGATTTGATTAATCTCAGCAAAGAGAGCCAGGTTCTTGACCTGTCGTGAGCTGGTCAAATACTTCACACCCATGGAAGAGGTAAGTAGGACTGGAGATTTGGCCATATGGGAGTCAAACCTGACATCCACTTTGGTTTCAGGATGTTTCACACCCACCTCAACACTAATGGAGGAAATATTTCAACAGGAAGCAACATTAATCACAAATCCAAAAGAAAACTGAAGAATCAAATTTAAGAAGAACCAAAAATTGGTTTATATTGTGTTGCCTACACAAATAAGAATCATTTTTATGTTAGGCTTTGCATTTTTTTCAATTGGCTTATTTCTAAAAGCTATGAAAACTATTATTTTATTTTTGTATATTGCCAAAACTAAATAAGGCTCATTATGCTTGAAAGCTAGATTTTGAACCAACATTATACACTGTTTGGTTTTTCATGAGATTTTACAAATAAATAGCTTGGAGATAAATAAAAACAGTTATAATGAACAATGCAGATTTCTTACTTTTCATAAATAAAAACATATCTCACCTGTAGTTAAAGCCGCTGCTGGCACCACCGAAGAATCGACTTAATTTCATGGGAATGCTTTTGACTTTAGAGAATAGTGTCAGTGTCCTCTTGGTATCTCTAGAATATGAAATATCAGTCTTGCTGTCAAAGATGGTGTTGCCCCGGTTCAGTGTAAAGGCACTGTTCACTTGGAAATCCTGTGATAGACAAAAATTCTTCTAAACAACTGAACATAAACTTATTGTGCAGTTAAGTGCATTTAAGAAACAATACATTTCAATAAATTTTACTTCAAATAATAATGAACTTTTTTCCTATGACAATTGTATTTTTTTTTAAATATAATGTTTGTGTGCCACATATGGTGCCTTTTAAAAGAGTTGCAGATAGAACCATGTAAATATTGAAACTTACAGATGGCAGTCTAACTGTGACATCAGCCTGGGTGTAGTCCTGCCCAGAGACTGAAGCAGAGAGACCAATCATTTTACTGTCATCTCTGTCCATATCCCAAGCAAAAGAAACATCAGCGTTTTTCATGTCATTGGTGTTTCTGTTAAAAAAAAAAAAATCATTGTTTTTCTCTGCTTTGTGAAGTTTAAGTAATAAACAATTCCTTACACTCACTGCTATAGACATAATTCTTCTGTAATCCTTTAATGTTGGATGGAAAACTAATGCGTGAAGTTTAACATTTTATCAATATTAAAACAAATGATATTTTTAGCATTGTGCATACATCTTCTTGGTGCTTAAGTAATTTTACTTACTTGACAGATCCCTTGATGCCAAGGCTCCTTGTGGGGAGACCAAGCTTAAAGTTGCCATCATATGATTTGTCATCTCCATTTACTTTGATGTCATATGAAACCTTGGTGTCATCCTTATTGTCCCAGTAAAGTTTTCCAGAACTGTTAGATATAGTTTAATGGGGGGGGGGGGGGGATAAAATCACACAAGGTCATTTTATATACAATAAAAATTGTGACAATAAATATTTCCATTTTAGTAGGCAACTTCATCGAAATTTAAATAATTCAAAGTCAAACAATCTGATTTTGAAAATAGTTATTGTAGTTGTCAACATCCTGGACATTTACCTCACAAGAACTCCGGGAGAGTTTGAGATTTTATGCTCTACACCAACTGTACGTGTGGGATGAATCACAGCAAGACTGAGCTGATGGTTGATGTTGTTGAAAGATAAGGAGGACTTGATCCTTATGTTGTTGGCATTATTCTCTCTGTTAACAGCAGTGGGGGGGGGGGGAAACACCATAATCAGTCCAATCAAAAGCTAGTTATTTTAAACACCACTATCTTTTTTTTTTTTAAATTTTGTATCCCTATTTTTATGTGAAATCTCTTCCCTTCAAAAAACCAAAATTATGGGGGGGGGGGGAAACACCATAATCAGTCCAATCAAAAGCTAGTTATTTTAAACACCACTATCTTTTTTTTTTTTAAAATTTGTATCCCTATATTTATGTGAAATCTCTTTCCTTCAAAAAAGCCAAATTTACCTGTTCCAGTTCAAATAGACGTCAATGTCTTTGTTGTTCCCATTGAATACATGACTAATGGTATATTCCTGAGGCCATGGCTTGCGGATTACAAGATTTGTTTCTTTTCCAAAGCTGAAGTCAGCGTCGACAAGCTGTAAAAAAAATACATAATTACGTTGAGCAATTAGTTTAATTAGGATATAAATATTACAATTGCCTTTGGATTTTAATGGAAAATATCAACTTTGCTTTTTAGAAGCTAATTTGATGCAATGAAGTGGCTCTAAAAATATTTACCATTTAAAAGAAAATTATATTGAAGGAGAAAATTATCTTTTCATAAGGAATGAAAAAATTATTTTTTAAAAAACCAAACCCTGGATCAGATAAATATTTTACCTTATTTTTATTAAGTTCAAAAATGAGCTTTGAATCATATTTTCCTGCTCCGAAGTTGTTGCCAAATTTGATACTGATGTCCTTTAGATTCGCCAGTGGGAGTTTCATTGCCAGGCTAATATCCCTTTCCTTCTTTGAAGATCTGCCAGAGGTCTTTGTCAAGTACTGACCATCCAGAACAACCTGTTTAAATTAAATTAAAAAGATTTTTTTTTGTTAACAAAATAAGTATACATTTATTTTTTTTTAGAATTCAAAATAGATTTGTCTCGAAAAAATAATAATCCAAAACACTTTAAGGAAGTACTAAAATTTCTGATCAAAACCAAGAAAATAATTATTAAATAGCTATGCCATACAATTCAGATTTAATTACCTGTTGGTCTTCATCCCAGCTGACCTCAACATGAGATTTCTTGCCATTGAAATCATCGTCGGAGTTTCGGATCATGAACCTCAGGCTCTCCATATTCTCAACGTTGCTGTCAAGAGCTGCAGACACCTCAAGGTCGTTCAGTGAGGTAATACGAATAATTCCACGGCCCTCTACCTTGTTGTCATTGGAGATGATCGTAAAGTCGGTATTTCCGTCGAGGAGTTCACCATTCAAGTTGATGATTGCCCGCTTCAAGTTTGGGAAGGAAGTGGTGAGCTGGTATTGAGTGCCAGTAATTCCAACGAGTGTGAACTCGATACCGTTTCCTAAAATGGCTTTGGCGTTGACCCTCTTATCATCGTAGTCACCAGACAGAAGCAGTATTTCATAGCCTTGGAAAGGTGTTTTGACATTGAATGATAAGCTTTTTCTTTGTTCTTTCAGGATAATAAGATCAGAGCTGATGGCTTTACCATCTCCATAGCTTAGGTTGATGTTGCAGCTCAGCCTGTTGTCCTGTCCTTCATGTCTGTATTCTATTTTGGAGGATCTGTAGCCTTCAAACGGAGTGGTCAATTCACCAGAGTACTCAATACGTGTGCCGCCATACTTGTAGAATGTGGTCCTTCCGGCAATGATATCATCTTTGTTGAGGTAAATTTTGAGACTTGTGAGGAATTTTTCAAAATCACCAGAATGCTCGAGCTCAAAACCACTGTAGCTAAGAAGGTCTGAAAGGTTTTCCAAAATGACGAGGCTCTTGAATTTGTTTTCACTGTTGAATTCCGTGCGTGCTTTGATTTCCTCACCGTCAGATCTCTTGCTGAAAGACAGCTTCATATTTGAGAGAGTTCCTTCTTTGTGGAAGGTAGCAGTGTGGCTGTGGTTTTCACTGCCAATGACGTAGTTGACATTTCCGGTAGCATCTATTGTGTTGCCATCATTCTTGAATGTGATCTGATTGTCAATGGTATCATCAGAAAGGCTCAGCCTTGCTTTGGTGGTGAAATCAGACAGTCCACCCTTATGATCAATTCTGACTATGAGATTGGGGATGTACATTTTCGTGGTGAATTTTCCATGTGCTTCATCACCTGCCAAAAGGGTTTCTAGGGAAACTTCTTCAATGATTTTTTGATCTTTTTTGACAGAAAGACCTGCAACCATATTTTCGATAGGGCCATCTTTTTTGACAGAGATTTCGATTGTTCCAATCTCATCCAGGGTCGACTCTATTTTAGCCTGACCAATAATTTTGTCTTTAGAGATCTCGTGGTTAAGATTGACTGTAAAGGTTTCATAATTCTCAAATGGAGTGTTAAGAGAAAAGCTTATTTGTCCGGACTTCAACCCTGCGGAAACCACTGTCAATTTTGCATCTCCAATTTGATCCCCATACTGTCCATCAAAGCTGGTCTCAATATTGGTCGATTTTGAACTGCTAGCGTCTTTGTGCAAATAGCCTAATTTAAGATTTTTGGTATATGGGGAGGTCATTGTGAAGCTGCTCTTGTAGGATCCCTTTTTCATTGCATTCGAAAATCCTGTAGTGAAACCATTAGATCCTACCTTGAAACTGGCGTCTCCTTTGAGATTGTTGTAGGCTCCTTCCAGTTTGAAATTGCCTTCAACTTTTGGCAATCCAGAAACGACGACACTGGTGGATCCTGATGTTAGGTCGTTGGTCCTCGTGAAAGAAGTCTCCACTTTAACATTCTGGGCACCGAAGGTGGCTTCTCCGCGAGTGTTCACGCTTTGCTGTCTACTGTCATGGCTGACCGTGACTTTGCTGGATTTGTAGTTCCTGAAAGGTGTGTTCACAGTCAGGCTGCCTTCGATCCTGTCGTTCCAGTTCAACTTCAGTTCTGAATTGATTTCCTTTCTCCTCATGTATATGACTTGCATCTGTGAAAGAAGCCCTCCGTCACTTGGGTTATGCTGAAGATTCAGACCAAGGTTGTCGTAATCTGGGAACGGGGTCTTTACTTTAATGGTCAACGTATATGGAGCTTCATTTCTGTATGTGGTATCATATGTGTAAACGTCGTAAGGTGGGAGGTGCATTTCAATGTGAACAGCTTTCGTGCCATCGTCTTGTATCTTCCTTGAAGACAGGAGTTGGAATGTTGCCAATGCTTCAAGCGGGGTATTCAAAGCGAGCTTTCCCTCGTACTCACCACCATCATAGTTAAAACTCAACTTACCATCATATTTCTTCACTAGTGGCAACAGCTCAAAGTCTGCGCTTCCTTGCAAGTAGGTGTTACCTCTTGTCAGGCTAATTCCGTAGTTGAGTGAGCTGAAGTATCTGCAAGGGCTGGTCAGTTTGGTGCGAATGGATGAAGTGTCTCCATTGTTTGTGACCCTGTTCTCAAACTGAATTGTTTTTCTAATGCTGTAGTCGATGAGAGCCTTGGTGACGTACTCGGAGTCCTCCAGCTTGTGGGATGCCTTGATGACGACGTTTTCGAAATTCTCAAACGGGGTGGTCAGCTTGGTGTTCAAGTTAATGTTGGTTGCGGAAGCTGCGTTCAGAGAGCCGTCAAAGTCAATACGAGTTGAGGGAGACCACTCAAACCAGGCTGAAGCAGTGGCTGGGTACCTGCCGATATCAACAGTTGTCTGTCCATGAACTTTTTCATAATAGGGTGCGTCTATAAGAAATTTGAAGTTAACCCCCTTGTTCCTCAGTTCTACTAACAGTTCGTATGCTCCAAAATCCTGGTTGTCTCTCTTGATGCTCCAGGTGTGTGACAGCCTGTTAATCTGGTGTTGATGATCGAAGCTGACACTCACGCTTCTGAGTCCGGTCCAAGGGGTTTTCAGACCCAGGTTTCCTTGAGTACTTCTGGCGTTTCGGTTGAGACTGTTGGATCCATCAATGGTGAACATTATTTGTTTTCTGTCATTCCACGTTGTCTCCAGTGAGCACTTGACGTCGTTGAAGTCAGAGTTTTCATGTCCCCATGAGACTTCGGCGGCGCTGGTTGGCCAGCTCAGCTTGACATTCCCATTGTGGTTGATGCTGTAGCCGTTGACGTTGTGTTGCACGGTGAGCCCAGCGTTGTAACTGTCCCCATTGAAGACCACGGCACCGTTGGTTTTGTAAGTTCTGGAGTCGTCGTTGTGCGTGAGCTCAATGCTCAAGTCTCTGACAGTGCGTAGAGTTGTCTTCAGGTTCAAAGTGGCTCTCAGGTCATTGCTGTAACCATCTCCATTGTTGTCACCTGAGATTTTGAGTTCAGCTGTGTCCTCATTAAGTTTTCCCGTTACAGATGTGATGAGGTCAGTATCGACACTGTGGTCCAAACCGAATTCAAATTCTCTCAGCTGTCTGAACGGTGTGGATGCTTTGATATCTACCTTGACATTGCTGAAAGAGATGGGACGGGAGATGGTCACCTTTGAGGTTATCCTGGACTTTGATCCCCAAAAAAGTTTCCCGTTTGTACTATACTTCTGGGGGTCGGCCTTGAGAATGACATTTCCACTAACTTCCTCATAGTTGTCTACAGGTGTTGTGACTTTAAAGGTACCACTTATCTCGTTAGAGTCCCGTTTGTTGTTGTTTGAGTAGGAGCCTTCCACAGAGACCTGGCTCTTGCTCTTCCTTGCAACATCCCAGTTCAACGAGACGGCTCCATCATATTTGCTGTTGGTGTACTTGGCTTCGGCATCAGCAAGGATTTGTCTTTCAGGATGAACAAGTTCAAGACTGATCTTTCCGGCCTGGCTGGGAATGTACTTCGACTGCAGAGAAAGGCTGTACGCATCTTTGCCGTATGTTGCACCAACTAGGACTCCAGGGTTAGCACTGTTAAGTGAAAGGTTTCCTTTCAGATTCATTGGTTTGTAACCAGCCAGATTAATGTTTGATGAAATATCATAATCATTATTCTTCATGTTGTAGACTGTGTTTATTGAGTGCTTGGAGCCAGTTGAAGTGGATAAGTCTGCACTGTGCACATATTTGCTTGATGACATCTGGTTCAGATCAGTGCTCAATAAGTACTTTCTACCATTGACACCAACGTTGGCTTGACCGGCAAGCTTTGTTAAGCCATTTTCGCCATTGTTGTTAAGTTTCACTGCTGCAAAAATATCTTTCTCAAGGTAAGGAGCAAATCTCAAGTTTAAGGTTGAATCCAACTCACTCTGTGTGTGTTTGTGTGAGTACTTTAGTGATGAACTTATGTCCTAAAAAGATGGTAATTAAAAGAAGATGTAAATAATTAATACGTTTAATAATTTTTTTTGGTTTTAGAGCTTAGATTTATTTCATTAATACTATTTTAAAAGAAAAAAAAAGGTTTATAGGAAAAATTAGAAATAAGAAATTGTGTCTAACAATTTTTATCATTAAAGAATTACCATCAGCTTCTTTAAAAAAAAAGAATTTAAAAAATATTCCAAATATTTTACCTGTTCAGGTACTGCTGCTTTGACCTCAAGATCAAATTCTGCATTTTTGCGTGCCATAGCTTTGCTTTTGTAGATGTAGTTAAAGGTCACAGTTTTCTTTGGATCTTTTGGATTAGCTCCATAGTTTACTGAAACATCGGTCTGGCTGGTTTTTTCCTTGTGATCCACTGCCAAATTCAGGGCCAAATTGTAGTTCTTCCTCTGTGTCCAACTCAAATCACTAAAAATAAAAAGATAAATTAATTTATAATTATTATATTTTACAATTTTTACTTAGAATTCATACATCAAGTAAATTTTTTAATGAAATCTCTTTTAAAGCAAAAAACTTTGTAGATTCAATTATTATTGTCAGAAAATGAGATTAAACTTCAATTAATACAATGAAATAATATCTAAAGAACAAAAGAAACCATATTAATTATCAATATTTACAACATTAAAGACCTTTGTATAAAATACATAATCACGTCCCTTTGTTATTTATTTAACAGTAACTTTATTTTCCTTCTTTTTTTTAAAAAAATACCACAATTTTTCTCCAAATAGTGTTTACAAGTGATTCCACCCC